>CM057048.1:33574573-34174573 GCA_029948455.1 Solanum rostratum | reverse complement strand
TGAATTTGATTCATTTGGTCTTTCATTTGTCAATGTTGAGAAAGTTCTTAGGTGATGAAAACTCAATAGTCCCCTTGGAAGAGGTGAACATTGAAGAGAACTTGAGTTATGAAGAAGTACTGATTGAAATTCTACACCGGCAAGTAAAGAAGCTAAGGAACAAGGAAGTCACATCCGTTAAAGTACTTTGGAGGAATCAACAAGTTGAGGGCACGACATGGGAAGCAGAAATGGACATGATAAAGCATTACCGGTATCTATTCCACTCTACTCAAGCCTAAGGTTTTAATTTATTCTTTCCCAAACCCTCCAATTTCTTGCATTTTAGTTTTGCGTGATGCATATACTCATTTCCATGATTATGGACTATTTTGAGACATATCTTTAGTATGGATTTTGAAAGTTTCATGAAAAGATGTTTAGATCACATTTTTACATGCATGCTTGGTTGTTAGCTGATGTTTGACTCTTTAGAGCCTACGTTTAAGTACATTTGGGGACGAATGTTTCCAAGGGGAATATATTGTAAGGACCCCCAGCAAGGAGCCTAGAAGTGCAGAAAAGTTGGGACTGAAAAGTCCAAGACTCATTTGACAAGCCCAGTTCACGGCTCATTGTTCAGACCACGAGCCATAGACAAGGCTTGTGGATGGAGACTCCAGGGAGTGGGAATTTTGTTAAGTATCAAAGTATCCACGACGACCCTCTACTGCCAATGGTAGGAAACATGGACCATAAAAGGAATCATGGGAATGAGTTTCAAACATGAAGAAAATTTGGAGTTTCTGGAAATGGACAATGATTAATAGGACGGTCTGTGGTCCTATATACAACCCATAGTTTGGCTTCGTAAATGGACCCTAGAGAAGTGGAAATTTTACCAAGTGTGGAAAGACTCCACAAGGCCATTCATGACTCGTGGATTGATGTACCACCTATGGATAAGGGTTTCGTGGTTAGGCCACCGGTAACTAGTCTCTGAAGATAGGAAAAGAAGAATAAGACAATGAGAACCACAACTCGTTGTTCAATCCATGACTCGTAATCTGGGTCTCGTGGTTCTTGTCCGATAGTTTTAATGAAGGGCATTTTTTGTCCTTTCCACCAATCCTAAGCCTAAACAATGATATTTTATGACCCTTTAAGATTCTAAACAGACCTTAAAGCCCTACATTCCGATTTCTTTTTCATTCTTCCACTTTCATAAATTCTCTAAAGCAAATGTCCTCTCCACGAACAAGGCAAGAAAGCTAGGGGTTTTAAGGATCCTCTCCATAAAAGCAAATTCCTTCTTCTTAGGGTACGCCTAAGGTATGTGAGTTGATTTGTGCGTCTCCATTCACTCACAAAGTTTTGCATTTAAAGCTTTTACTTTTTCTTAAGTTTCTTGAATTCTAACATGCATGTAAATGACAATTTCATGATGTTTTCTATTATATTATGCCCTTAATTCTACCATGTGATGTTTGTTAAGTATTTTCATGTGTTTGAGTTGATGATAATGACTCAATTATTTGGGTTTTGAATGAAGATGAGTGGGCTGTTAATGCATATTTTAAAACAGACATATTACTCTCATGATCATGCATGCTTCATATGACTTATGCATTTTCCCAACAAATGATTTGGCCTACTAAGTTTGAAGTCAATCCTTGAATGTTATATGATGATAAGTAGAGCATGAAAGAAAGATTTGAAGTTGATGATTTTTCAAAGATATATGCATGTCAATAATATCCTAAATGATGTCTATGATGGTCCAAAAGATGAAAGGACAATTCTCACTTGGTGGTTCCTTATGTTTCCAGCTATTCTTGACGTTGCTACTTATGATTCTAAGTGTCACTATTTGAGTAAGTTTATGTTCAAAGGTGTGGGATGACTTAGGTACAAATGAGACATTGAGGTGGGGTTCAGTGAAGGAACCCTAGAAGCAACCCTTTGCCACGTTAACTATGTGCCTCCAAAGGAGCCCTTGTAGGCTAGGCTAGTGGATCCACATAAGCCAATTATGATATATGATGATGCATGCTATATGACAGAGTTCCACCCGGTAATTGGACTCCCTTTTCAAATATAGGGGGTTATGTTTGATTCCATGTAGTAGCTCACATGGTGTTATATGTCGGTTATAGTCTATTCCCATAATGTCTATGATCAATGTCTTAGTTCCATCACATTTGTTTCAAATGTCGCATCATTTATTTCATATTGATCGTTATTCCTTGTGCATGCTAAAGCTCATGTTAATGTCACCTTGC
This sequence comes from Solanum rostratum, assembly GCA_029948455.1. NCBI lineage: Eukaryota > Viridiplantae > Streptophyta > Magnoliopsida > Solanales > Solanaceae > Solanum > Solanum rostratum. The sequence continues at coordinate 34,172,312 of CM057048.1, read as the reverse complement.
ATTGCATCTCACATACTTAGTACATTCCAAAAGTACTAACATACATTTTTCCTACATGATGTCACCATGTAGGGACTTGCGCTTCTCCTCCCCAGTTCATGGCTAGTTCGTCCAATGCTCAAAGACTAGTATTGTTTTGGTGAGCCCCTAGTTCAGGATTCCACCTATTTTCCTTTGTTGCTATGTACTTTTGGACATGATGTATATTTTTGTTTTTAAACTAGAGGATTTCACTTTCAATGTTCAAATTTAGAATCTCATCTATTTGAAGGAAATCTACCATTTATCGGTTCTCATTTATTCATGTTTTAGATTGTATATTTATGGACAACACTATATATGTTTTGAGATGTTTCTTTTATTCGAACAATATCCCATAGACTATATCCCATTTATTTCTTCAAAATGATTGAGTTTGTGTACCTTAAGATGATTTGGATGAGGTGCCTACGGATGTCTCATTCACTGTGTTATGACCAGCCCCTAGGCTTGGGTTGTGACAAACTTGGTATCAGAGCATGAGATTTTAAAATGTTTCTCGAATTTCCAAACATACCATGTCTGGTAGAGTCTCATTCAAGGTTTTGAAGCGCGCAACAACCATGAACAAGAGGCTATGAGACGTTTAGGAAAGTCTTCCCTTCTTCATTATTCATGTTGTGGCTTTACAATTGTGTAGGGTCCTCCTATAACTAATGATGTTCTCCTTTTTATTTCTAGATCATGCTACAAATAAGAGCTCCCAACCAAGGAACACACCTGAGCAATAAGCCCCTCAATTGAAACAAGATAACATGGTGTCTCACAAGGAGTTTAGAGCCACATTCATCATATTAGCCCAAGATTTGGCTAATCAATAGGGAGATATCTTTTCCTCCCCAAGTTCCCATTTCGACTACATGGGTTAGAGATTTCATGAGGGTGAACCCTTGGAGTTCCACGACTCTATGATGAAAGAGGATATGATTGAATTCATAAATGAGGCTTACCATATTCTCACCGTAATGGGTGTTCCATTAGAAGAGAAGACCAATTTGGTGGCTTACCAACTAAAATGGGTGGCAAAGATATGGCATGAATAATGGATGGAGTAAAGGGGCCAAAGAGTGGGTCAAATAGAATATGAAGAGTTCAAGGGTGTTTTCTTAGACAAATTCTTTCAAATAGAGTTGAGAGAGGCTAAGGTACAAGAGTTTATCAACCTTAGGCAAGGGCACATGAGCGTGAAAGAGTATTCTCTCACGGTAACCAAACTCTCTAAATATGCTCCTTTCATGGTAGCGGATCCATGAACCCCGATAAGAAAGTTCATATTCAGTGTGTCAGAGTTACTGTCAAATAAGTGCAAAACGACCATGCTAGCAAAGGAGATGGAAATCTTATGGTTGATGATGTACGTTGACAAATCGAGGAGGAGACGTTGAGGGAGAGAGCACGCGAGTTCAAGAGGACCCGGGTTGATTGTGGGGGATATTTTCACCAAAGTAGTGAAGGCCAAAAACAAGTTCCAAGGCGAACACAAGCAAGGTGGCCAAGGGTTTACCAACACTCCTTCTCCCAGATCCACCAAGGACAAGGGGCTAGTTTTGAAGCCGCAAACTCCAAATTACCCCAAATGTGGGAGGTCCCACAAGGAGGAGTTCTTGGCTGGTTCAAACACATGTTTCAAGTGTGGAAAGCCCGGGCACCATGCAAAGGATTACAGAAGTGGAAATGCAAGGCCCTAATTCCAAGGGAAGAAAGTTCAAGATTCCCCAAGGACCAACCAATTCTATGCCCTTAATGGCTGACAAGAAGTTGAAGCGGCCCCAAATGTTGTTACCGGTAATTTTGAATGTTTATAATCTTGATGCATATGCATTGTTAGATCGGGGGGAAATTTTTTCACTTGTAACTCCTTTCCTTGCAAATAGATTCCATGCATATCCCGAAATCCTTAGTGAGCCTTATGAAATATATATCCCCGTAGGAGAGTCTACTATTGCATGAAGAGTTTATAGAAGTTATCTCGATTCCATCTTGTATAAGGCATTCCCTTGTGACTTAGTAGAACTCTTCATGATTGACTTTGATGTTATGCTTGAGATGGATTGGTTGCATGCTTCTTATGCCTCCATAGAGTGTCAGACCCATAAACTCAAGTTCTAATTTCCCAATGAGCCCATTTTTTAGTAGGAGGGTAGAAATTCATCTTGTTGAGGCAGTTTGTTTCCTTTCTAAAGGCTCGAAAAATTATCTCAAAGGGATGTATATATCATCTTTGTAAGGGTCAGAGATGTCACTTTTAAAGTCCATTTCCTTGAGTTGGCCCTATTGTCAATGAATTCCCTGATGTATTTTCGGATGAGTTACTAGGTGTTCCTCTCGAAAAGAAAATAGATTTCAGCAAAGACCTCTTACCCAATACTCAAGCTATCTCAATTCCTCCTAATAGAATAGCTCCCATGGAGTTGAAAAAATTAAAAGAACAATTAATGAATTTTGATGGATAAGGATATTGTTAAACCTTGTGTTACGATTCATAAGTTTGATGCTGAGACTAAGGCAACAAGGTTAAATTTGGCCATTGAAATGAAATCATGAGACTTAAGTATGGGTCATGCTTTAGTTCACAGACTGTACAAAGGCCTTGTGTATTAGGGAATTGGGCCTTGGGAAAATTGATGTCTAGAAATGAAGCACGAAGAGAGCTTACAGTCGTGAAGTGTTTTACAGGTCGTTATGTGTGGTCATAAATGAGGTCTTGGAGATTAGAATCTTGGTTATGTAATGACCTGACCTAGGGGTCTAGTCATCACATGATGAATGAGACCGAAGGCATCTCACCCAAGCCATCTAAGAATCTCAAGCACTCATAGGTAATAGACAAGGCATAATGTAGAAAGAAAACATAAGGGAAAGGGGCTATGGGCTTTTGACAATGAAACAACATTAAAATAGTAGAATTTACTAAGTATTACTTTGTCCATATGCATAGCAACTACATCGGTGGGATCGATAACAGACAGTCTTTATCAACATAAAGAAGTCTAGACAATACAATAATGAAATAAGTGCCTCAGAAGGGCTACAAAACATCGTCTTAAAATCAAACCAAATACAAGATAGAAGGAAAGAGTTAAGGAGTCCCGATTTAAGGGCTTACCACAACAATAGAGCTAGTCTTGGGCGTCGAATATTAGCTACGAGCTGGTGGAGGAGTGCATGTCCCTACATGGTTAAATCATGCAGGCAAATATGCATTAGTATGCTTGAATGTACTAAGTATATGAGATGCAATACATGGATGAAAATGTAATGCGATCAAATTAAACATAGCATATAAGTATACATAAGAATAGTGAGGCATGAAATAGGACTAAACATGCACAATGAGTAGGTCTCAGACCAATATGAGACAATGCACGTTTTGAAACATGAATTTCAGATAAATCATGGAATCATTTAAACTATTGGGAATATACCATAACTGGCAATAAAACCATGTGAGATAATACATAGAATCCAATGAACTCTTTCTATTGGGAAAAGGCCAATGCACTCCTTCCATTGAGAAAAGGGGAATCTACTTACCAAGGTAGATTTCCGAACTTAGTATCTTTCATAACTTTGGGGCCTACGTAGATCCACTAGCCTAGCCTATAAGGCTCCTATGGTGGCATATAGTTGTAGACATTGAGATTTAGCTTCAAGGGGTCATGCCTCCACTAATGGGATGAATCCCAGTCTCAAGTCCTGTTGATGCTAAGTCTTCCCACTGAATCTTTAAACATAGTTTAGAACCATAAGTAGCAATCAGTAGGAGTAGCGAACTTAAGAAGGCTTTAGAACCATAAATAGTAATTAGTAGGAGTAGCTCGAACTTAAGAATCCTTCTTAAACATCTTTTAGGGCAATAATCACTTTACACATATCTTTGGAAAAACATAACTTTGAAGCTTTTCGTAAATGCGCTATTCATAGTCATAATTCATAAGAAGCTTTCATGGAAATAAGGTGGGCTTAATTGATGCATGGAAAAATCATAAATCATATAAGTCTTAAGTACATTCATTTAAAGGAGCATCGAAATCATCCAACCTTAGCCACACCAAAACACATCTTAGAATCAACATCACACTTCAAAATACATGTCCATTTGCTTAACAAAATAATCATTAAACTGTAAGAACATCATAGTAGCATAGGAACCATTAAATCATCATAAGCATGCATTAAGACTTAGAAGCTTAAGGAAAAGGTAAAAATGCATAGTAGGGAACTTTATGGGTGAAAGGATACCCATAAATCAACTTGCATAACTGAAAAACTAGAGAGAATCGGAGTTGAAGTCTTGAGGAAGGAACTTGGAAAAGACCTAGCCTTGGTTTTGAGAGTCTTGCCTTAGAAACTTGGAATTAGAATAATGAAAGGATGGAAGGTGTTCTTAGGGCTTGAAGACTAATATAGGTACCCCTTTTCGTTCCCCAAACGATGTAGTTTTGGAATAAAATTACGTGAATAACAAAACTTACCCACAATTCAAACTGTCGAAAGCCATCTACAAAACTCCATCTACAGGCCGTAGATTATCTTACAAGCCATAGACCTTCTCGTGTGATGGCTCACCTAAGAGTCCTGAAATATGACCTTTTTCGAATTGGAGATTACGACAAGCAGGACAAGCCATACTATTTTTTATGCATCGTTGATGGACTCGTAGAGTCCTCCCACACTTAGCCAAATTTTTATCTTATATCTAACACCCTTGTACGAGACCTTATATGAGCCGAATAATATTTTACAGGTCATCTGATAAGTCATGGATTAACTTCCTGAAAACTTTAAATTTCCTTATGGTGGGAACCTCACTAGCGAACCATTCTGCGAGCCATAGAAAATTCCACGCGTCATAGATAGTCTCTTTGGACCAGGTCCCCAGTCATTTTTCAGGCCAACATTTCCACACTCAGGGCTCCTAAATTGAGGGTCATCACAAGTTGAGTATGGAAGGGAACTATGATGGGATTTCATGGCTCATGATCCACTCTACGGGTCATAAGATGGTCTGCGAGTTTGGGGCCTAAAATAATGGTTTCTAGATCTTGGCCTACAAACTACAATATGAGTCATGCTTCTTTTTACAACTCATAAACTGGGCTCTCGTGGTTTGGACTGCCAAATTCATTAAGGGTATTTTCTACCTTTCCTATCTCCTTAAGACCTTAACAGCCTTGGCTAGCCCCTCATGATCCCTCATGCAATTCCAAGCCCCTTTCCCATCAAGCCAAGCGCAAACGATTCCAAATGACTAAGTTCTAGCACAAGTTCGTGTATGTGTCAACTTCAAATGAACATATATTTTAGAACACAAAACATTAGATGCTGAACAATCTACCAAATAAAAGCTATTTGGATTATCTTTCCACAACCACCAATATCTCCTCATTCGGAGTTCAGACCAAAAGATTATGCATTTTAGTGAAGAACTTTTAGGCTGCCTACACATTATGACCCACACTAGAGCTAGTGGTGCTCTTGACGGGTGGTGGATGACCTTCTTAAAAGGTTCCATCCAGACATCTGTTTTGGTTTTAAGTGGGGCTTTAGGGTCATTTCCCCCATATAGCTTTCAGCATCCTAAGAGAGGTTTGGACCCTTTTCCCTCACATACCTATACTAATACACTCAACACTCTCTCAATCAAACTATTGAACCCCCAATACTAAAAAATCCTCTGAAGTCTTCTCTTAAGGTTCAAGTGAAGAATCCTTCAAGAATCACTAAGTTCAAGCTTAAACTTAATTCAAACTTCTATTCATGGCTTAAACGTATGTGGGTTTTATCCATGAGTTCCTTTCACTCATGGAGACTCAAAGTATTTTCTACTTTATTCCTTAATTTCAAGTATGCAATTCTTCATGGGTTTTCATATTATTATTACAAATGCTTATATTATGAATTTATTGATGTTAGTTAGCCTATATTATTATGAAATAATGTTTAATTTCATGGGAAGGATGTTATGTCTTGAATTCCTATATTATGGAAGTTAGGGTTTAGAGATATTTGATGGGTTTCCTAAAATTGATTTGAAATTGATGGATTCTACCACTTATATGCACGAAAAACTATAAACTATGTTGTTTTATTTGGAAGTCATACATTTATTTGAGGTTTCTTTACAAGCCAATTTGGGGGTTATGAAGATTATGATATGGGTTCCTTAAATTATCCTTTAAATTGATGAATCTTACTACTCTTATACATGAATAACTAGTAATTTCCATGATTCCATGACTAAGTGATTTTTTCTTACTTATGGAATTTTGGGTTATGAAGTTGATGGAGGGTTGTTTGATTATACTTCAATTCATACTTCCTTTATTATTATTTTATATGGATCAATTCGAAATCACATTAATTTCATGAATTGGTGTATTAACTCATGTCTTTTATTTGTTTCAAGTAATGAGTTTGTAAATTGGTTTATGTGTAAACTCATAGGATTAACAAGTTCTATCAACTCATCATCATTCTCTCATCACAATCACAATACAATCGACATTGTCACATCAAGGCTTTATACTCAACCCCTAGACTCATTCATGCATGCTTTCAAAAGTAATCATGTAGGGTCATGCAATTTCTCATGAAAATATCCAATTCAAGAAAATAAGTTTACAATGATCATCAACATACAGAAGTATATGAAAATAGACATAATTTATAAGAAGATATTCAAGAATTAATTTAAGAACATGTATGAGGACTCATGAATACTCAACTCCTCTATGACCATCTACGGGGCACATAAGAGGACAATCTCATGCTTCTAGTTTAGCCTTACATACCTGGGATGGAGCTCTCAACAATCTCTTCAAGGATTTCCTCTTGAATTCCTCTATTGCAAGTTCTTCTCTTCTCTCCTCAAGCCCTAATCTTGTTAGATCATTAGAAAAGGACTTATAAGGGGGGTTTTAGACCCTTTTTACACCAAAATGACCTAATTAGGTCGTTTATTGAGTTTAGGAGGGGTTGGAAATTGATCGAAATGCCCCTCAAAAAATTTAGAAAATTTTCAGCTTCGAAATAACCCAGTCTGCGACGCGGACTACTCGCTCATAGTGTATTTTTCTTTGAAAAGTTTCTGAATGCATTTTCTTAATCTTGTCAAAAACATTTGAAAAAAAAGTAAGTGTGGGTCTGCTACAGGGGCGCGACGCGCCTTCTTCGGGCACTGACACTATTGCAGTTTTCGGGTCGAAAAATTATCTTTTGATCTGGTCGCTCTAAAAACCGACCGAGACCATTTTCCCATTCTATTTTTCATGTTGATCACAAATCTGATCTGGGATTTGCCATACGAGCATCGAAAGATGCCTTATGCACATACCCCTCCTCTAGGGATATTTTGATAATTTTACCAGATTTGGCTCTCAACTTTGACTTGTTGGCAATTGGCTCATTTGGACACAAATTTGGCACTATTCTTCTTCATCCCATTCCATCAATATATCTCCTTCAAATCTCTATACATTTTTGTAATGTCAGGATGAATGGAATAACAAGTTTCATGAGCCTCTTGCAATATCAACTTCTTCACCATCATTGGGAACACACAACCTCCCTTAATATAGGAGTACACCACCTCCCCCTTGTGAGAAAACTTCTATCTTTCCTTCTTTCACTAGGTCTTTCATTTCGTCTAAGGCAGGATCAAGATCTTGCTTGGACTTAAACTCCTCAATCAAGGAATTCTCGGACCCATGAAGAACCATCACACCATTAATTTTGGATTCATTCAACTTTTTCCCCAATATAAACAATCTATGGACCTCTTTGGCCAAATCCCTTTTTCCATCATCTTTGATGTACACTACCCATGGAGACTCTACTAAGGGCGTGGCCTACTATGTTGGCTTTGCCTGGGTGATATTTCACACTCACGCATAGTCTTTGAGAATATCTAACCACTTCTGTTGCCTTAAGTTGAGATCCTTTTGGGTGAACACATATTGAAGGTTCTTGTGATTGGTATAGACATCTACACGAACCCCGTATAAGTAGTGATGCCAAATTTTCAAGGCAAACATTATGACCATAAGCTCAAGATCATGAGTGGAGTAGTTCTTCTCACGCACTTTCAATTGCCTTGAGGCATATGCAATTACTTTACCATTTTGTATAAATACACACCCCAACCCAATCCTCGAGGAATCACAGTAGACCATAAATCCATCATTTCCCTTCGACAAGGTCAAGATTGGAGCCGAAGTTAGCTGATCCATCAAAAATTAAAAACTCTTCTCACACTCATCCATCTATACAAACTTTGCCTTCTTTTGAGTCAACTTGGTGAATGGGGAAGAAATGGAGGAGAAATGTTTCACAAACCTTCTATAGTACCCGATGATCTGCTGTCAAAATACAACACTTTTGATGCTTAAAACTTCGAAATTTATGTGTTCTCAATGCAATGTTAGTAGGTTTGATATGTTTTTATGTTTGTTTTATAGGATTGCAGGGTGGGCACTATTTTTGAGCAAAGTGTGTAGAAGTTGTTGAAAGTGATGATCCACGAGACCCTTTACGGGCCGTTAGTATTCTATGAGCCATAAAGGGAGTTTCATATGAAATTCCAGTGAAGTGTGCATTTATGAAGTTGAGTCTACGAACATGTAGATGAGCTGCAAAAGACTTTACGAGTCGTAGACTTGGTATCGTACCTTGAGGATCAGAGGTGGAGACTTGATGAAATTCTATTAGATGAAACCCCCTACAAACCGTAGAGGAGTGTCATACAAGGCAGTTCCAGAATTGAAACAATAGTTCACCAAAGCCCCATCACGAGCGATAAACTGTCATACGACCCACAGAGTACCTCGTAGAGCCTGCCTACCCAGTTATCCTATTTCATTTTGGTTTTGTCTTTTAAGCACTATAAATAGTTTTTTTTAAGTTACTTTTGAAAGAGAATGAAGAGAGAACTAATAGAGAATAAAGAGAGAACAATAGAGAAACATTAGAGAGTTTGAGAAACAATTGTAAAACTTTATTTCATGTTCTAATTTCAATCTTGTGATTATTATTGAAGAGTTTGGATTTATTGTGCTTAATTCTCTTGTGTAAGTGCTCAATTATGTTTTTCGAATTCATAAGTCATGCATTTACACTGATCATGAGTAGCTAAATCCACAACTAAGGTTGTGAGAATCATGAAGAACTAACAAGGTAAAACTGGACAATTCGTAATTCTTGAAAAGTGTGCATGCATGTATTAATTAATTTTTGTTCGTATTAAATGCTTTCTTATGGTGGCCAATATTAGAACCCACCTAGTGTTACTGACTGGATCAAGGTAGTAATGAATAGGAAAAGAGATTAATTAATAAGATTCGATTGATGTTTCTCATCTAATCAACCCAACTAGGCCAAGGGGAGGTTGTACTAGAACAATAGGTAAGGATTAGTAATTTCACACTATGGGGATGGGCCAAATCACCTCTCACCTTAGCCAAAGGATTTGGTGAATTTAACTTACCATTTTGCATGCTACATACTGGAAAAGAGTTAGATTATTTGGTAATACCGAGTTAGGGGATCATGGGGAACACAATACCCTAATTCCTCTTCATACTGGTTTAACACTTGTCTTAGCTTAGAATTACTTTTAATAGTTATTAGAAACCCCCCCTTTTGGGAGATAAGTTGGCTGATCAACCTGAATTGTAATTGAATTCTTCTAAGTCTACCATATTCCCTGTGGGATTTGATCCTAACCTTGGTTAGGTTACATATCTCGACAATGATCACTTTAGCCTAAAAATTGAGGTGTAGGTTAGGAGACATTACTCGGCTAAGCCCAAGATACTCCTTGTATCCGTAGGAGTCAATAGCCTTGGCCAGTTCCTTACCACTGTGGTCTGCTTAGGATCAACTTTAATGCTATCACTTGATACCACATGCCTAAGGAAGGAAACCTCACTTAGAAAAAACTCACACTTGTCAAATTTTGCATGAAGCCTTTTCTCCTTTAGGGTTTGCAACACCGCCCTCAAGTGCTCCATATGATCTTTCTCACTTTGGGAGTAAATTAAGACATCATCAATGAACACTACTACAAACATGTCAAGTTAGGGCTTAAACACCCTTTCATAAGGTCCATGACTATAGCCGGTGCATCAGTAAGACCAAACAACATCACTACAAATTCAAAGTGACTATACCTAGTCCAAAAAACCATCTTAGGAACGCCACCCTCTCTCTCTCTTAGTTGGTGATACCCGGATCTCAAGTCTTTTTTAGAGAAATGTGTAGCCCCTTGCAATTGGTCAAAGAAGTCATCTATTCTCGGGAGTGGATGCTTGTTCTTAATAGTAACTTTGTTGAGTTGCCAGTAGTCTATACATATACGGAGAGACCCATCCTTCTTCCTCACAAATAAAACTAGAGCACCCCATGCAGACCTACTAGGTCTAATGAATCCCTTCTCCAATCCTTCTATTGCTCCTTTTATTCTTTCAATTCCGTGAGAGACATTCTATACGGAGGGATTGAGATAGGTTGAGTGTCGAGTAGGAGGTCTATGAAAAAATCTATCTCCATTTCCGGAGGTACACTCGATAACTCATCCGAAAAGACATCACAGAACTTACTAACAATATGGACCGACATTAGGGAAGGAACTTTAGAAGTGACATCTTTGACCCTTACTAAATGCTATATGCATCCCTTGGAGATAATTTTCTAGGCTTTAAAGAAGGAAACAAACCAACCTCTACATAAGGAGTTACTTCTCTCCCACTCAAGAATGGACTCATTTGGGAATTGAAACTTGATTTTATGAGTTCTATAATCGATGGAGGCATAGGAAGCATGCAACCTATCCATCCTAAGTATTATATCAAAATCAACCATGGAGAGCTCTACTAAGTCACAAGGGATGACTTTATGCGAGATAGAGATAGGACAATTTTATAGACCCTTCGTGCAGCAATAGACTCTCCTATGGGAATGCTTACTTCATAAGGCTACTGAAGGACTTTGGGACATGCATGGAATCTATTTGCAAGAAAAGGAGTTAAAATGACAAACTATCCCTCGGGTCTAACAATGCATATGCATCAAAATTTTGAACTTTCAACATATCGGTGATACCATCCAGGGCCTCTTCAACTTCTTGTTGGCTATGAAGAGCATAGAAATGATTAGTCCTCGGGGCACCTTGAACTTGCCAACTTTCGCCTTGGTACCTTGCACTATAAATCCTATAATCCTTGGCATGATGTTTGGGCTTCCCACATTTGAAGCAAATTTGAACCAGCTAAGCACTCCCTCTTGTGAAGCCTCCCAAACTTAGGGAAATTCAGGGTTTGGGGCTGAGGAGCCACCCCCTTATCTTTAGTGGTCCTAGGAGAAGGAGTGTTGGTAGACCCTTGTCCACCTTGCTTTTGGGCACTTTGGAACTTGTGACCTCTACACCTTTGCTGAAAATAGCCCCCACCATCTACCCGTGCCCTCTTGGACTCCTTTCTCTTTCCCTTAGCTTCTCCTCCTCTATCTACTCAGCATAAGTCATCAATCAGTAGATATCCATCTCTTTCACTAGCATGGCCATTTTACACTCTTTGGACACCAAATTCAAGGTACCAAAAATGAATTTGCTCATGCGGGCCCTTGGATACGCAACCATAAAAGGAGCATACTTAGAGAGTTTAATAAACTTGAGAGCATACTCCCTCATACTCATATGCCGTTGCTTGAGGTTGATAAATTCTTGAACTTTGGCCTCTTACAACTCAATTAGAAAAAACCGATCCAAAAAGGTGCTCTTGAACTCTTCCCATCCAATTGGACCCAAGTCTTGGCCCTTTTCATCCGCCCATTGCTCATACCAAATCTTGGGTAGCCCCTTCAGTTGGTAAGCCACCAACTCAGTTGTAAGGACCCAGATCTCGTGAGACTTTTCTGATGCTTAAATTAAGTTTTAGGAGGTATGTGACCCATGAGGAATGCTTGTGTATGACATTGTGTTGCTTAAGAAAGGATTTGAGGCTTGGTGGCCCCTTAGGGAACCTCCCATGAGCAATGTCCTCTCCACTAGCCGTGGAAGGGGCCCTTGGAAGGTGCCCCAACCTTCAAGACAAGAATTATTTAAGGCAGCTACCACAAGTCCCTTGTATGGGCCGTGCAAGCCACCACAAGCCATGGTGGGGGTCTCATGGTCCTTACCATGAGACGTGGTGAGGTGTTTCATGAATCCCTCATCTTGAAATATGGTTCTCAGTATATAATTACAATTTTTGAACTTGCGTCATTTGTACGGACCATTGTATGATCAGTGCACCTTTGAATGGATTGTGAAACCGTCAATGGAAACGAACTTAATATGAAAATTGGATAAGTGTCTGAAGACCCTTACCACAACCACTTGTGTGGTCCGCGGTAAGTTGTACAGACCGTGGTGCCCTTTCACGGGCCACCTAGACTCTTTTTAGTGCTTATTTCATTAATGGCTTTCTCATAATTTTGGTGATTTCTGAGGATCGTTTGTGACTTTTTGACCTATCCTAAACCCTAGAAAATACCCATACTCCTTCATTCTTATTCAAATTCATTAATTACACTTAGAATAGTCAAAATTCTCTCTTCTAAGAACTTCTCTCAAGTGTTCCATTGGAGATTCAACTTGAAGCTCAAGGAAGGATCTTCTTCTCAAATCAATTTCTTCTTAATTTTTCTAGATATCTAAGATAAGTGGGATTCATTTATGGTCTCTTTCAACCATGAATGTGCCAAACACTTTTACTTCTTGATTTATGAAATTCTAAGCTTACTTTACAAATGGGTCTTTTAAATTATTGTTAATTTGAATCAATTGAGATATGTGTTGTTTTTAATTATTATTTTAAAGTGATTTAAGCTCTATATTGTATTGCATTGATATTATGAAGGTTTTGAATATGCATGCCCCTTTAAATGTTGAATTTAGGTATGGGTGATCTCAAGTATGCTTTAAATTGATGATTTTTCATGGATTTACTTTGATTTTATTCTTATATTGTTATTTTAAGATGAATCTATTTTGTCCATGCTATTCTCTCATCATTCATGGTAGATGCATAATGAGCATTGGTTTCCATGAAGATTATGATGTGGGTTATGACCTAATTATGTTGATGAATATGATATTGATGAATGTATGGTTATGAGAAGAATGGGATCACACAATATCTATGATATGGCTCTTTGAACAAACTTTGGGTGTTTACACCATTATGGATATATGTGAATGAGCTATTCCTATGCATTAAAGAATGATTTGAAGTATTATTTGGCTCTTTAGCCCAAGAATGTATGATATGAAGTATTTTTGGCTTTTAAGCCTAAGTATGCATGAATATAATTTTGAAAGGACTTATGCCTCTTTTGAAAGCATGTATATGTATATGTATTCTTATGGGATGATGACTTAGGACCGAGCGGACTTGTGGGAGGGGGCTATCTCCAAGGGTCCAATACCCAAGTCCCATAACTATGTGCCAGCGTAGGTATATGTGTATGCTTCTTTAAGGAATGGTTATGATATGATTGTGAAATCCTTTAGAAATGATTGGGTCGTAAAGAAGGTGGCCATCACACTAAAATGATCAGGTTGTAAGGTGTGGTGTAGATTACCTTTGGAAAGTATTGTACTCTCATCCGATGGGAGGCTTTCATTGGGCAACTCCATGTAATAGCTTGCATGGGTTTGAGATGTCGATTATGGTCACATCCACGTTATGCTGAAGTATTATGACATTTCATGCATCATGGATTTCATAGCATACTGATATAATATTATTCTTTCTTATATACTTCTTTCTATATATGTACCCTTGTTATCTAACACTGAATGCAGATTTGATGAGTTCATATGCATTACATGCTTGCATGCTTAGTACATTCAAATGTACTAACACATGTTGTTTGCCTACATGATCTAACCATGTAGGGACCGGAGATTATCTTCATCCACCTCTTGATGATTAGCTTAGATTAGTGAGAGTTGTTTGTGGAGAGTCCAATCATCCAAGGACAAACCACCTTCTATCTACCTACTATGTTATTGTCACTTATATCTTTACTTTGAGGGTGAGCCCGGGACATGTCTTGGCTCCCGTCCTAATCTATGACTTAGAGGCATCAGTAAACAACATGTCAAACTCTATGTATGGATTTGTGTATGTTATGCTATTACCTTATAGCGATTATGATTATGGATATCTATGGATGTTGATGAAATGATGATATGTTCTTGATGAGATGGAAAATATGGAAAGTCCTAAGCCCCTTCTATCCCCATAACGTGAGTCATACTTACGTTCCCTTTTCTTCTTATGTGGTATGTGCTTTGTGAATTATGCAAATCCCTATCCCTATGACATCCCCATAGCGTGAGCCATACTTTCCCATTCCTTAGAACTATGTGTTTATTGCCTAATTATACGCTTTCAAACTGATGCTGTATGTATGGATGCTGTAAGGCTTTTTTGGGGACTCTCGGGTTCCCATTTGCCATGTCACTCCTAGACCCTAGGTTTGGGACATGTCAAGCTTGGTATCAGAGCACTAGGTTTATAAATGATCCTCGGAGTCCAACATTCCGCGTTTGGTAGAGTCCTATTCATGGTTGTGAAGTGCATCATACCTATGAGTGGGAGGCTATGATGACGTTTAAGGAATTGTCTCACTTCTTCATGTTTTATGTCATGCTTTAGTGTCTTAAGAATTCCTAACTTTGATGATATCCTTGATGCCTTACAAAATATACCTCCACAAAGAGCCCCTTTACAAAGGCAAACCTCGATTAATGAGGACCAAGTCCCTCAGGAGCCTATGGGAGAGTCGATTACCTAGGATAATGTTCATACTAACTTTTCCATGCTTGTCCAAGTTGTGATTAACCAGGCTAGGTAGGCCAATCCTCCTTCTTATGCTCCCACACCGGCTGCTAGAGTGAGAGATTTCACCTAGATAAATCCTCCGAAGTTTTATGGGTAAACATTGACGGGTTTCCCAAGACTTCATTGATGAGCTCTCTAAGGTGTTGACTATTATGGGGGTTGATGTTGCCCAAGATACACCTCCTTTTTGAAGGCTAAAGCAGTCGTTGTCATGATACCTCACCTAACCAGGGTTAGGTTCCAACCCATAGGGAATAAGGTAGACCTAGAAGAATTTAAAACAATTCGGTTGGATTAACCTACTTATCTCCCGGGGGGAGGGGGGAAAGGGGTCTTAATAGCTATAAAGTAATCCTAAACTAAGACAAGTGTTCCCTAACTTGGATTACCAGATAATCGAATTCCTTTCCAGTGTGTAGCATGCAGAACGGTAAGTTAAGTTTACCAAACCCTTTGATCTAGATGAGAGATAAATTTCACCACCTGATTTGATCCATCCCCGCAATGTGACATTACTAACCCTTACCTATTATTCAAGTACAACCTCCCCTTGGCCCAGTTTGGTTGATTAGACGAGAAACTTCAATCGAATCTTGTTACTTAATCTTTTTTGCTATTCATTACTACCTTGATCCAGCCAGTAACACTAGGCAAGGTCTAACGTTGGCCACCATTAAAATGCATTCAAACCTAAGAGAATTAATAAATACATGCATGTACAATTTTCAAGAATTATGAATTATCCGGTTTTACCTTGTTAGCTCTTCATGCTTCCCACGACCCTAGTTATGGATTTAGCTACTCATGATCAGTTTGGATGGAAGAATCACAAATTGGAATAACATAATTGAGCACTTACACAATAGACTTATGAATGATAAATCCAAGCTCTTCACCAAGAATCACAAGATTGAATTAAAAGGACCAAATAATATTTCACACGTGTTTCTCTCAAGCTCTACTATTCTCTACTGTTCTATAATGTTCCTTATAAAAATAACCTAAAAAACCTATTTATAGTCTTTAAATACAAAACTAAAACGAAATAGGAGAACTGGGTCGACATGCTCTATGGTCACTTTTACGGTTCGTATAGAACAGTCCGTAGTCGGGGCTCCATGGAGTTCATCTTGAATTCTGGGGTTGACTTCTACGACACCATCCATGAGACATATAAAGTTATATGGCCTATAAAGGTTTTCATCAGCTAACTTTTCAGCAACTCCCCACTATCTGATCCTCAGGGCATGATACTAAGTTTACGGCTCGTAATGTCTTTTACGCTCGTCTACATTTCGTAGACTCAACTTCAAAAAATCACCCTTCACTGGAACTGTGTAGGAGACCAACTCTACAACTCGTGGAATTTTTTATGGCCCCTAAAAGGTCTCGTGAAACCTTAACTTCTGCAAACTTTCACACTTAGCCCAAAAATCAAGCCAACCCTGTAAGCTCGCAAAACAAATATTAAAGCACATCAAATCTACTAACAATGCTATGAGAGCACACAAAATTACATGTTTTAAGCATCAAAAGTGCTTTATTTTGACAGCACATCAACACACTCAACTTAAGATTGTTGCTTGTCCTCCAACGATTAACTCAATCTACATAAACATTACAGCAACACACAGACCTTAATCTAACGACATATATCATATCAAACTCTCGTACCACGTAAAAAGCACATCAGATAGCTATCAAGAAAACTAATACAGATCAACATATATGATAGTACAACTATGACAAGTAAGGAAATTATCAACAAGGAACACTCACTGGGTTAGACTAATGTCAACAATGCAATACAAGTGCTTTCACAAAAAGAAGTCCCATATCCCTCTCATGACGATATTTTCAAATTCAATGCTTAAGACTATACAAAAGCAATCACTCTCACAAAATACATTCATATCATGCTCAATACCATATGCTTTCCCCTATACTTATGACTATGACCTTTGACCACTTGGGTTAGGATCACTTTAGGACTTTTTTAGCTTGTAATGCAGGCTCAAGGGGCTTTGGTATGATGTTTCGGGAACATAGTGACTAAAGGCCCTCCTTGACACTGCGTTTTTCTTCACTTTTGTCCTACCAACACTGTCATTTTTTCACCCCATTCTCCCTTTCTCCTATTTCAAGCTTTTCTGGGTGCCTTATTCTCATTTTTCATCTTTTTGCCTTTTATTTTACATCATTTTTCTTTTTAACTTTCTGATTAGGCATCACTCATTTTTCTTGCACCCAGAACACATTTTTATCCCTTTTTTCATGTATCACTAGTTTTCCCCCTCATTTTGTGTGGACCCTTACATCAACCACCCTCAACTTAGGTTTTTCACCTGAGTCGAGGTGCACAATATCCAACCTAGGAACCAGGGCCAATTTCAGGATTTTACATCTAACAAGGCTAGGTAACTTAGGTTTCTAAAAATGGAAGGAATCATGTAAGGCTTAAAAATTAGAATCAAGGGATATATAAAACATTTGATTGGTTATTTAGGCTAAGTGGACTATGATGAACAACGACCAAAGATCCTTTCCTAACCAACTAACCTATAGTCTAAGTCAGAGTAACAGACAAGTTCTATATTGAAACACAGTATATCAACTTAGCAAAGAAAACTCACACTCACACGGCACTGATTACACTATCATAAAGACTCTTAGATCATGCTTTTCATCTCAATTTATCCTCACTTATTAGAACAAGCACTATAAATAATCAAACATGCATGGTTGCTATCAAGTCTATCTAACAAAATTTTTTGGGGTGTCATTTTTCACGCAAAAACCAACATATGCCATAGATATCAGTACTACATGCTACTAATATTACCTATACATCCTAAACATGCCGGTTTAACAGAAACTAAATAAACTTGGGGAAAAAGAACATAGGCAAGAAAAGCCCTAGGAATCAAAATTTGGGATTTATAGTCCAAGGTTACTCAGACTACACTGAGGCCTATAGCTACCCATACCCATTGAAAAAGCATTGCATTGTCCACAATGCACAAAAATAGAATATAAAGCACAAGGGTTAAAAGGGACATTCCTGGGTGCCTAAGCGCCAGTCTCTACCTCGGATTGCCTCTCAAACAATGCCTGATTTACTGTCGTGGCATGACATAGACAACTTGGGTACCCCGACTTCACCAAGTGTCCATGCTTCCACCGTTTTTATTTCTCCAACATTGCCAAGATACAATTTGACTCTTTGGCCATTCACTTTGAATTTTCCACCATTTCTCTTCTCCAACTCGATGGCCCCATGGTCAAATACATGTGATTCCCTAAAGGGTCCCAACCATCTAGACTTGAGTTTCCCAAGGAACATCTTTATCCTAGAGTTTTACAGCAACACTAAGTCCCCTGGTGCGAATTGGCGATTATCTATGGAACGATCATACTGTAGCTTTGTCCTTTATATGTATAGGGTTGAGCTCTCATATGCCCTTAAATGAAATTCATCAAGCTTATTGAGTTGGATTAGCCTAAAGTTTGTTGCATCAGTCCAGTCTAAATTCAGATTTTTGAGCGCTAACATCGCCTTTTACTCAAGCTTCACCGACAAGTGACAGGCTTTCCCAAAGACAAGTTGGTACGGAGACATGCTTATAGGGGTCTTGAATGCAGTCCGATATGCCCACATTGTGTCATCCATCTTCCATGAGCAATCTGTCCAGTTTGTATTTACAGTCTTGGATATAATCTATTTGGTTTCCCTATTGGTCACCTCAACTTGCTTGCTTGTTTGAGGGTAAGGTGTTGCCATCTGATGATTTACCCTATATCTTTTAAGTAGGGCCTTGAACAATCTGTTGCTGAAATGTGAGCCTCCATCGTTAATAATGGCCCAGGGGTGTCGAACCTTGAGAAGATATTCTTTTTCAGAAAAGCTATGACACTTTTGCGTTCATTATTAGGGAGAGCAATTGCTTCCACCTATTTTGATACACAGTCCACATCCACCAATATATATTCATTCCCGTGCGAGCTAACAAATGGACCCATGAAATCTATTCCCTATACATCAAATAATTCAATCATCATAATGAGGTTTAGAGGGAGCTCGTGCTTGTGGGAAACACCACTCGAGTTCTATCACATGATTTAGCATAGTCGTGAGAATCTTGGTGGATGGTTGGCTAATAGTAGCCACACTACAAGTTTTTATGTGCTGTCCGGACTCCATTATGATGCCTACCTAGTAAAGACGAGTAGCATGCCTCTAAGATACTCATCATCTCGACCTCAGGTACATAACAATGAATAATCCCATCTGCGTAGATACGAAAGAAGTATGGATCATCCTAAAATATCTTTCTCACATCATATATAAACTTGCGGCGCTGGTGGGCATTCAAGTCTAGCCGCACAATATCACTAACCAAATAGTTTGTATAGTCTGCAAACCATGGTATCAAATCATGGGATGCTGCTAACACTCTCTCATCTGGGAATGAATCATCAATTTCCAATCCAACGTCGAACTTTGCCATGGCTCCATCTTCTAATCTGGAGAGATAATCTGCAGGTTAATTTTTTGTCCCCTTTCTATCAATAATATCAAAGTCAAATTCTTGTAAAAGAAGTATCCATTGAATCAAACTCGATTTTGCATCCTTCTTCACTATCAAGTATCGCAATGCGGAGTGGTGTGTGTGCACATTGACTTTGGTCCCCAGGAGATACGACCTAAACTTTTTGAGCACAAAGACCACTGCAAGTAGCTCCTATTCAGTGATAGTATAATTCTTCTGGGTTGCATTTAGGAATTTTCTAGCATAGTATATCGGACGTAATATCTTTTCTTGGCACTGTTCCAACACTACACCAAGCGCGACCTCGCTTGCATCACACATGATTTCATAGGGCATTGACCAGTCTGGAGCTACAATGATGGGAGCCACAATTAACTTCTGTGTCAATCTTTCAAAGGATTTTAAGCATGCTTCGTCAAACACGAAGTTAGATCCTTCTCAAGTAGTTTGCACAAGGAATGTGCAATTTTAGAGAAGTCCTTTATAAAGAGCCTGTAGAATCCTGCATGACCTAGGAAGCTCCTCACATCCTTGATAGAGATAGGTGGGGGAAGCTTCTCAATCACCTCCCCTTTAGCTCTATCAACTGGGATTCCCTTGTTAGAGATTTTGTGCCCCAATACAATGCTCTCTTTCACCATAAAGTGACACTTTTCCAGTTCAGCACCAGATGACATTCTTTACATCTCCTAAGCACAACATGCAAGTGCTTCAGGCAATCCTCAAATGAGTCACCCACTACGTTGAAGTTATCCATGATGACCTCGATAGTGTCCTCCACCATATCTGAGAAGATGGATATCATATATCTTTGGACTGTTGCTGGTGTGTTACACAACTTGAATGACATTCTCTTGAATACAAAGGTGCCATGGGGGCATGTGAACATTGTTTTTTTCTCATCCTCTAGAGCAATGGTGATTTGGTTGTAGCCTAAGTAACCATCCGAAAAGCAGTACTAGCTTTTTTTTAGCCAAGCAATCTAATATTAGGTCCATGAACGATATAGGGAAATGGTGCTTTTCTATTGATGCATTGAGCTTTCTGTAATGTATGCAGACCCTCCACCCGGTGACTGGTCGCATGGGAATCAAATTGTTGCTAGCATTTGGGATAACGTTGATACCCTCTTTCTTTGAAACACACTGAATCGAACTCACCCATTCACTGTTTGGGATTGGATAGATCACCTCAGCGTCCAAACACTTGATGAGTTCCTTGCACACGACCTCTTGCATAGGGGGGTTGAGATGCCTTTGATTCTTACTCGCTTGTAGTCCTTGACCAATTAGATTTTTTGAGTACATACCCTAAGAGGGATACCAATGATATCCACAATCATCCACCCAATGGATTTCCTAAACTATTGAAGTACTATGACCAGATCATTCACCTATTTGTCATTCGAGTCAGCATCAACTATGATTGGCAAGGTGTTATTCGTGCCCAAAAATGCATATCTCAGATCGGACGGAAGAGCCTTCAACTCCAGCACCGGTGGCTCCTCAATGGATGGTTTAGTAGGTTGTGACTCTCAATTTGGCAAGTCCAACTCTAGCTTAGTTTGGTCTCGAGGGGCGTAAGATACCCCCAGTGCCTACACTGTCTCCTCATAGTCTGGGATACCTCACCCTCAAAGTTCATCAACATTGCTTCCAGGGTGTCGACACCCAATCTCTCCTCAAGTGGTACCTCTGGCTCTGCATCACCAAAACTTTCAATAATAGACATGACCTTCAGATTATCATCTTTCTTCGCATGTTAGCAGAGTTGAAAATGACCTCATTTTTACCCAATCTGAACTTGAATTAGCCCTGCTCTCTGTCCATCATTGTGCATCCAGTGGCTTGAAAGGGTCTTCCCAAGATGATTTGGACTTCAAAGTCAACCTCACAGTCCAGGATCACAAATTCTGTGGGAAATATAAATTTATCCACTTTGACAAAGGCATCATAAAGTATCCCCACAAGCTTCTTTATAGTGTGGTCGACCATCAACAATCACATGCTCATCGGGGTAGGGGCTACCAATCCTAGGTTCTTGAATACCGCAAGGGGAATTAGATTTATATTGGAACCAAGATCACATAATGCCCTTATGAACTACACATCTCCAATAGTGCAGGGTATGGTGAATGCACAGGGACCTTTGTGCTTTTTCACCAAGGACCTTATAGCAATTGCAATGTAATGTTGAAGCTCTTGAAAAAGCTCCCGACTCACAATCCGCTTCTTTGTAACCAAGTCTATCATA
Source organism: Solanum rostratum (assembly GCA_029948455.1). Classification (NCBI taxonomy): domain Eukaryota; kingdom Viridiplantae; phylum Streptophyta; class Magnoliopsida; order Solanales; family Solanaceae; genus Solanum; species Solanum rostratum. The sequence goes on along the minus strand of CM057048.1, from coordinate 34,150,582 downwards.
AACTTTGCATACCCTAACATCTTCTTCAATGCCTCAATGAGAGGGATGTTGATGGAGAGCAGCTTTAGCATGGAGAGAAAGTGCTTGAACTTACCCTCCTCCTCCTTCTTTTTGATTCTTTGAGGGAAGGGATTGGGAGGTTTAGGAATGGGAATCAGCTTCTGTGGACTATCTGCAACATCACTCACCCCATCCTTGGTATGATCAGCTCTGGTCCCGGCATCCTTGTCCTTAAATATCTCCTCTCGAACATCATCATCATCAACCATCATAGGAGGGTCAATGGTACTCTTACCACTACGAATAGTCACCACTATACATTGCCCTTCATTCTTTGGATTTTGAACTGTGTTGCTGGTAATGTACCTCTTTGTCGCTGGTTGAGTTGAGTTGACACTTGATCAAACTGTTGCTCTAGCTATTTGATAGCAACAAAATGAGACTTCATTCTCTCATTAATGTTGGAGATGTTAGACTTCATTCCCCTCAAGGTCTCATCCTACGTGTCAGCCTTTTTCAACAGTCGGTCCAATATCTCCTCAACTCTAAAACTATAGGTGTCACGATTATGTGGTAGCACATAAGAATAATTTTTGTAGCCATCTCTGTGGCCCCAATTAGCATCTCTGTCCTGGCCCCTGCTCCTCATTGTATCCTCTATAATTGTTGTCTCTAAAGGCGCCATCTTCATTATAGTTCCGACCTCGATTTTTTTGACCTTGGTTCCAATAGTCCTAATTGGAACCTTAGGTATTGGTCCAAAAAACCCTCGATTGATCAGCAATGAAGCAAGTGTCCTCCTAATAATAAGGCTCCTCATACATGGGTGCTCATGAAGGCTGATTAACAACTGTATTAACTCGCTTTTGATTCTACTTCATCATCACCTCCATGTTGGAACTAATTCGGGCAAGCTCTTTCATTATCTCCTTATTTTAGCTTGCTCAAAAACTAATACTAACAACACATGAGCTCTTGTTAAATGACCTGTCTCAGGGCCCTATGCACGATTCGTCTTGACCACCTTTTCTAGCTTCTCCGCAACTCTTGCAAATGGTTGATCTAGAAATATTCCACCCATGATAGTATCAGCACATGCTTGGCTATTCTCATCTAGGGCACGGTAGAAGATCTCCTCCAAGGCATCGTCAATAATTGTTTGGTCAGGACACTTCTCAGACACTTTCTGAACTGCTCACATATAGTGCTGATTGAGTCACTGGGAAGTTTCTCAAAGTTGTTGATTTGATCCTTTAACTTCAGCTTCTTCATTCTCTGGAAGAAACTCTCCAAAAAAGCCTTCTGCAACTCAACCCAATTGGTGATCAAACTCTGCAGGAGTTTAGATAGCCATAAAACTGCATAGCTTGTTAGAGATAATAGGAAGATAAAAAGCCTAACAACATCCATAGATGGATTCTGAGTTCCCAATAACACTCTCACAGACACACACAATGTTGTGTAGATCATTATGCAAATCTCTGATGGGTAGACCCCTGAACAATCTATGATTCTGCAGCATCCGAAGTAACCCACTCTAAACCTCAAACTTTGTGTCATCCGATAGTGGTGGTAATACAATGGCTTCAGTCATATCCATAGCCATATGATTTTATTGATATTGATCCCACTGATAAGCTTCAACATTGATGTCCTGTGGCTGTGGATTAATATCCTCAAGAGGAGGTGGGTTGTTTTCATTTTCATTCTCATTCTAGTTCTGATTTAGAGCTGCATTAATCATGTTTTTGCATCATGTTAGGCCATCCTTCTCAACCTTCTCTGGATCTCTGGGTCAAATGGAGTCAAAGGAATGACTCGACTTCACGTGTTGGGTATACACTACACCTACACGCTGAATAGAATAAAAACAACAAAAATCATCAAAGAAGGGAAATAAAGATTAATTTTCGAACTACTCAAATTAACCAAGTCTAGCCGTAGTCCTTGAAAACGGCGACAAAATTTAGATGTCTCCCAAGCTACACCTTATTTTTGAAGGCTAAAGGGTTGTTGTCAAGATATATAACCTAACTAAGGTTAGGGTCCTTCCCACTGGGAATATGGTAGACTTAGAAGAATTTAAAGCAATTCGGGTAGATTAACCTACTTATATCCTCAAAGGGAGGTGGGGTTGAAACAACTATGAAAAGTAATCCTAAACTAAGACAAGTGTGAAATCAATATGAATTGTAAGTAGGGTATTGTGTTCCCCATGATTCTTTAACTTGGTATTACTAGATAAGCGAATTCTTTTCCACTGTGTAGCACATAGAACGGTAAGTTAAGTTTACCGAACCCTTTTATCCAGACGAGAGGTAAATTTCACTACATGAGTTGACCCATCCCTAAAGTGTGACATTACTAACCATTACTAATTATTCCAGTACAACCTCAACCTGGCCCAGTTTGGTTGATTAGATGAGAAACATCAATCGAATCCTGTGAACTAATCTTTTTTCCTATTAATTAGTACCTTGATCCAGTCAGTAACACCAGGAGAGTTCTAACGTTGGCCATTAGTACAAGGCATTCAAACCGAAGAGAACTAATTAATACATGCATGCACACTTTTCAAGAATTACGAATTATCCAATTTTACCTTGTTAGTTCTTCATGGTTTTCACAACTCTAGTTGTAGATTTTGCTACTCATTATCAGTGTAGATGCAAGAATCATGAATTTGAATAACATGATTGAGCATTTACACAATAGAATTAATGACAATAAATCTAAGCTTTTCACCAAGAATCACAAGATTGAATTTAAAACACAATATAATGTTTCACATGTGTTTCTCTCAAGCTCTACTATTCTCCACTGTTTGTTAACGTTCCTTATGAAAAATAACATAAAAACCCTATTTATAGTCCTTAAAATAAAACCAAAATAAAATAGGAGAACTGGGTCGGTAGGCTCTATAGGCACTTCTATGAGCTACATAAAGTTCTATGGCCCGTACTTGGGGCTTCGTGTACTTTATCTTAAATTCTAGGTTTGACTTCTATGACACCCATCTATGAGCCGTATAAAGTTCTACAACTCGAAAAGGGTTTCGTCTGCTAATTTTTCAGCAACTCCCTACTTTTTGATCCTCAGGGCACGATACAAAGTCTATGGCTCATAAAGTCTTCTACAACTTATCTGCATGTTCATAGACTCAACTTCAGAAAATCACCCTTCACTGAAATTATGTACGAAACCAACTCTACAGCTTGTGGATGTTTCCACGGCCCGTAAAAGGTCTCGTGAAACCTCAACTTTTGCAAAATATGCACACTTAGCCAAAAATCAAGCCAACCCTATAATCCTGCAAAACAAATATAAAAACTACTAACATCGCTTTGAGAACGCAAAATTCCAAATTTTAAGCATCAAAAGTTTTGTATTTTGACAGCACATCAGGGGTGGCTTCAGACGAGCAAGCTGATCTAGGTGCATATCAGTTGAAGGATGTGGCTCAAGTGTGGTACACCTAATGGTTGATGGAGAGGGTTGGTGATGATGGAGTTAGTTGGGAAGAGTTTAAGTTTGCCTTCATGGACCATTTCTTTCCTCTTGATCTTAGGGAGGCCAAAATGACATAATTTATCAACCTCAGACAGGGTGGTATGAGTATTAGGGAATATGTCCACGAATTCACTAGGCTCTCAAAGTATGCTCCTATGCTAGTGGATAACACCCGTGAAAGAATGCATAAGTTTATTTCTAGGATCTTTGATTTGGTTGTGAAGGAATGTTATACAACTATGCTTATTCAGGACATGGATATTTCCAGGCTTATGACTTATGCTAAACAGATTGAAGGGGAGAAACTCAAGGAGAGAAGGATGAATGATTCCAAGAGAGCCCTTTATGAGTGTGGGTTCTCCAACTCTAAGAGTGGTGGTGGGTATGGTCGCTTCCTAAAGGGCCAAGGTTCTAATGCAAGGATTGCCAATCGTAGGGTGCCTCCTCTCAAGGCACAGGTTAGAGGTGGACCATTACCTCCTTGGTGTGACAGGTGCAGAAAGAATCATTCGGGTGTATGTTAGAAAGATTTGGATGCTTGATTTGGGTGTGGTGATCTGGGCCACAAGAATGCTAACTGTCCCAAGGCTGCCAAGATCGGTCAGGGTCAAATGGCTCAGGGTGATCAAGTTTAACCGAGGGTTCCTCAAGGTGGTTCCCCCAGAAACAATAGGTTCTATGCTTTTCATGCTTGACAGGAAGTAGAGGAGACTCCGGATGTAATGACTGGTAAATGCCTTTGATTTTGATGCTTATGCTTTGCTTGATTTGGGTGCAAATTCATCTTTTGTGACTCCCCTTTTGGCTGTTAAGTTTGGTTTGAGTCTTGAAATCTTGAGGGAGCCCTATTCAGTCTATCTTCCCGTGGGTGAGTCTGTTGCTTCCCAAATAGTCTATCAAGGTTATCCTATCTCTATTTTGCATAAAGTCCTTTCGTATGATCTGATAGAACCAGAGATGCTTGATATTTATATTATTCTCAGGATAGATTGGTTGCATTCTTCATATATCTCTATAGAATGTAGAACCAGAAAGTCAAATTTCAATTTCAGGATGAGCCTGTTCTTGAGTGGAAGGGTAGTCATTCTACTATTAAGGGTCGGTTTATCTTTTATCCCAAAGCCCGAAAGATGATTTCTAATGGGTGCATCTACCATATTGTAAGGTTTAGAAATGTGGAGTCTGAGTCACCTACTTTTGAGTCAGTTCTGGTGGTTAATGAGTTTTCAGATATTTTCCCTGAAGATTTGCCCAGTATTCCTTCCGAAAGGGAAGTAGACTTTGGCATAGATCTCCTTCCGGATACTCAACCTATTTCTATTCCTCCTTATTGTATGGCACCAGCTGAATTAAATGAGTTAAAGGATCAATTGTAGGACTTATTGGAGTAGGATTTATTAGACCAAGTATATCATCATGGGGTGCTCTAATGTTATTCTTGAGAAAGAAAGATGAGTCTCTTCATATATGCATTGATTATAGGCAATTTAATAAAGTGACCATCAAGAATAAATATCTGTTGCATAGAATCAATGACTTATTTAATCAACTTCAAGGAGCTACCCATTTCTCCAAGATTGACCTCTGTTTTTGTTATCATCAGTTGAGGGTCAGGGAATGTGATATTCCCAAAATGGCTTTCTAAAGTAGATATGGGCATTTTGAATCTGTGGTGATGTTGTTGGGTTTGACTAATGCTCCAGCTGTGTTTATGGATCTTATGAATCAGGTGTTCAAGAAAATTCTTGATAGTTTTGTGGTTATCTTCATCGATCATATTCTGATTTATTCCCATAATGAGCGGGAGCATATGGTTCATTTATGGTTGGTCCTTCAGACTTTGAGGGAGAAAAAATTGTATGCCAAGTTTAGCAAATGCGAGTTTAGGCTGGGTGAAGTAGCTTTTCTTGGTCATGTGATATTTAGCAATAGGTTAAGGTCGATCCAAAGAAGACTGAGACCGTGAAGAATTGGCCTAGACCATTGGCTCTTTTGGATATTTGAATTTTTTCTAGGTTGGCTAGTTATTACAGATGGATTGTTGAAGGTTTTTCATCCATTGCATCTTTATTGATCAAGTTGACTCAAAAGAAGGCCAAGTTTATATGGTTGGATGAGTGTGAAAAGAGTTTCCAAACTTGGAAAGACCGGCTTACATTGGCTCCTGTTTTGATTTTACCGAATGGCTTAGATGGGTTTGTGGTATATTGTGATGCTTCTCAAATTGGGTTGGGTTGTGTCCTCATGCAACATTGTAAGGTGATAGCCTATGCATCGAGGTAGTTGAAGGCGCATGAACAAAATTATTCTACTTATGATCTTGAGTTGGCAGCCATAGTGTTTGCTTTACAGATTTGGAGACATTATCTATATAGGGTTCATGTTGATGTATTCACCGATCACAAGATACACCCAAAAGGATCTTAACTTAAGGAAGATATGGTGGTTGGAACTTCTCAAAGATTACGACATGAGTGTTCAATATGTCCTAGCAAGGAAATTATTGTAGCCAATGCTCTTAGTAGGCTATCTATGGGTGATGTGGCCTATGTTGATGAGAGAAGGAATGAATTGGTGATGGATGTTCACCGTTTGGCTAGATTAGGTGTTAGATTGGCTGACTCTAATAATGGTGGTATTCATGTTCATAATGGGGCTGAGTTTTTTGGGGTTGTAGATATCAAGGCAAAACAAGATTTGGACCAATCTTTAGTTAAATTGAAGTAGTTGGTTGCACAAAAGAAGGTGGAGGTTTTCTCCTATGGGGGAGATGGTGTGCTTCCGTATCAAGATCGATTTTGTGTCCGGGGCGTTGACGGTCTTAGAGAGATGATCATGAGTGAAGCCCATAACTCTCATTATTCTATATATCTGGGATCTACAAAGATGTATTGGGATTTGAGGGAGGTGTGTTGGTGGCATGGTATGAAGAAAGACATAACCAAGTTTGTATCGAACGTCCTAATTGTCAACAAGTGAAGATAGAACATCAAAGGCCCAGTGGTTTAGCTTAAGATATTGAGATTCCTACTTGGAAGTGGGAAGATGTCAATATCGATTTTGTGGTTGGTTTGCCCCCACCCGAAATAATGTGATTTTATTTGGGTTACATCGATAGGTTGACTAAATCAGCTCATTTCGTACTTTTCACGACTATTTTTAATGCCGAAGATTATGCAAAGTTGTATATTTGAGAATTGGTTAAGTTGTATGGTGTGCCCATGTCTATCATATTAGATCATTGTACTCAATTTACTTCTCATTTTTGAAAATGGTTTCAAAGAGGGCTTGGCACTAAGGTGAAGTTAATTATCGGTTTCCATCCTCAAACTGATGGACAAGCCGAGAGGACTATTTAATCTTTGAAGACATATTGTAGGCTTATGTGTTGAGTTCAAGGGTTATTGGGATGATCATCTACCACTTATCGAGTTTGCCTACAACAATAGTTTTCATGCTAGCATTAGTATGGCACCATTTGAGGCTTTGTACGGGAGAAGATGTAGATCCCCAGTTGGATGGTTTGAGTTGGGAGAGATGGCATTGATTGGTCTGAATTTAGTGTTGGAGGCCATGGAAAAGGTGAAGTTGATTAGGAAAAGGTTGAAGACGGCCCAAAGTTTCTAATAGTCTTATTCGGATGTGAGGAAGCGGGATCTTGAATTCCATGTCGGTGATTGGGTGTATGTGAAGGTCTCTCTTATAAAGGGTGTAATGTGTTTTGATAAAAAAGGCAAGTTAAGTCCATGGTATGTAGGACCTTATGAGATAGTTGAGCGGATTGGCAAGGTGGCCTATAGATTAGATATTCCTTTGGAGATGAGTTCTATTCACCCGATTTTCCATGTGCCAATGTTAAGGAAGTTGATTGGTGATCCTAGATTGATTATGCCCATGAAAGGTGTTAAATTTGAAGAGAACTTGTCCTATGAAGAGGTTTCGATTAAGATTTTGGATAGACAAGTAAAACAGCTTCGCAACAAGGATGTCGCTTCAGATAAGGTACTTTGGAGGAATCAATATATGGAGAGTGTTCCATGGGAGGTGGAGGTAGACATGATGAGGCGATATTCCTATCTTTTTCAATCTACTAAAGCCTAAGGTATTAGGTTCTTCTTAATCTAAATGGTCCTAATTCTTTCACTCTTGTGTTTCATGACTTGACATGCATACATGTGCACGAAAATGATTTAAAGGATGTTTTGACATGAGTTATAATGATTTTTATGATTTTCAAGAAATGAGTTATGCATTATATTACCATGTTAAGATGTTTCATGTACAGGTCAAGCCTTTCAAGCTACTCCATTTCTCATTCGAGGATGAATATTCCTAAGGGGGAGATGATGCAAGGATCCGAATCTCGTGAGATTTTATTGATGCTTAAATCAAATTTCCAGTGGTGTGTGACACATGCGGAATGCTTGTGTATGGCTTTGTTGGCTTAAGAAAGGATTTGAGGCTTGGTGGCCCTCTAGGGAACCTCACACGATCCATGGTTCCCACCACTGGCCATGGAAGGGGCCCTTGGAAGGTGCCTCAGCCTTCCAGCCAAGAATTGTTTAGGCAGCCACCACAGGGCCCTTGCACGGGCCGTGTAAGCTACCATGAGCCGTGGTGAAGTCTCATGGTCCTCACCACGATCCATGGTAAGCTGTTTTGTGAAGCCCTTGTCTTGAAATATGGTTTTAAGTATAAAATTACCATCTTGGAACTTTGGTCATTTCTACGGACCATTGTGCAGTCAATGCACCTTTGAATGGACCATGAAACTATCAATGTAAATGACCTTAGTTTGAAAATTGGCTAAGTGTCTGAAGACCCTTACCATGGCTACTTGTTCAATCCATGGTAAGTTGTACGGACTGTGGTGCCCTTTCCCAGGCCACTTGGACTCTTTTTAATGCTCGTTTCATTAATGACTTTCTCGTATTTTGGTGATTTCTAATGGTCATTTGTGACTTTTTAACCTATTCTAAACCCCTGAACATACCTACACTCCTCTATTCTTATTTAAATTTATTCATTACACTTAGAATATTCAAATTCTCTATTCTAAGAACTCCTCTCAAGTGTTCTATTGGAGATTCAACTTGAAGCTCAAGGAAGGGTCTTCTTCTCAAATCTATTTCTTCTTAATTCTTCAAGATATCTAAGGCATGTGGGATTGATTCAGGTCCTCTTTCAACCATGAAGACCCCAAACACTTTTACTCCTTGATTTATCAAATTTTAAGCTTACTTTACAAATGAGTCTTTTAAATTATTGTTGATTTGATTCAATTGAGATATGGGTTTTATTTAATTAATGTTTTTGAAGTGATTTAAGACCTAATATGTTGAATTGCATTGATATTATGAAGGGTTTGAATATGCATGTCCCTTTAAAGGTTGAATTTAGGTATGGGTGATTTCAAGTATGCTTTAAATTGATGATTTCTTCATAGATTTACTTTGAGTTCATCTTATATTGTTCTTTGAAGTATGAATCTCTATTGCCCATGCTATTCTCACATCATTCATGGCATATGCATACATGAGTATTGGTTTTCATGAAGATTATGATGCGGGTTATGACCCAATTATGTTGATGAAAGTATGATTATGACAAGAATGGGATCACATAATGTCTATGATATGGCTCTTTTGGCAAACTTTGGGTGTTTACACCATTATGGATATATGGGAATGAGCTATTCCTATGTATGACAGTATGAATTGAAGTATGATTTGGCTCTTTATCCCAAGTATGAATGATATAAAGTATGTTTGTCTTTTAAACCTAAGTATACATGGGAATGATTTGAAGGACTTATGCCTCTTTTGAAAGCATGTACATGTATACGTATTCTTGTGGTATGATGACTTAGAACCGAGTGAACTTGTGAGAGAGGGGTTATCTCTAAGAGTCTAGTACCCAAGTCCCAAAACTATGTGCTAGCATGTGGATATATGTATGCCCCTATAAGCAATAATTATGATATGATTGTGAAATCCTTTTGAAATAACCAAGTCATAAAAAAGATGGCCATCATACTTAAATGACCGGGTCGTAAGGTGTGGTGTAGATTACCTTTAGCATGTAGTCTACTCTCATCCAACGGGAGGCTTTCATCGGGCGAATCCATGTAATGGATCACATGGGTTTAAGATGTCGATTATGGTCACATCCCCATTATGTTGAAGTATTATGGCGTTTCATGCATCATGGATTTCATGGCATATCGATATAATACTATTCTTTCTTATATACTTCTTTCTATATATGTGCTCTTATCATCTAATGCTGAATGCAGGTTTAATGAGTTCATATGTGTTGCATGCTCACATACTTAGTTTATTCAAACGTACTAACACATACTCTTTGCCTACATGATCTAACCATGTAGGGACTGGAGATTATCTTCATCCACCTCTTGACGATTAGCTCAGATTTGTGATAGTTGCTTGTGGAGAGTCCTATCATCCAAGGACAAACCACCTTCTATCTACCTACTATGTTATTGTCACTTATGTCGTTACTTTGAGGATGAACCTAGGACATGTCTTGGCCCCCATCCTAATCTTTGAATTAGAGGCATTGCTGGGTAACATGTAAAACTCTATGTATGGATTTGCGTATGTTATGCTATTTGATTATGAATATTATGATTATGGATATCTATTGATGTTGATGAAATGATGATATGTTCTTGATGAGATGGAAAATGTAGAAAGTCTTAAGCCCCTTCTATCCCCATAGCTTGAATCATACTTACCCGCCCCCTAATTCTTATGTGCTATGTGCTATATGAGTACATGTAGATCCCTATCCCTATGACATCCCCATAGCTTGAGTCATACTTTTTTACCCCTTAGAACTATGTGTTTTCTTTACCTAATTATGTGCTTCCAAACCGATGATTTGTATATGGATGTTATGAGGCTTGTTTCGGGACTCTCAGGTTTCCATTCGCCATGTCACTCCTAGAACCTAGGTCTGGGTCATGACATTGGCTTTTTCCTCTGATGGACTATCCATGGCTACTACCATCCGATAGACCTTATTAATGAAATCAACGGGTTCCTCTGCTATCTTAGAACCATGGAACTCCGAACGTCTCATCCTCATAAATTCTCTAAAACGAGTGGCTGGAGTAGGCACTTGGGGAGGAATGGAGATCTCCCTGTTAGCTTGATTGGCCAATGCTTGGGACAATAAGGTGAAGGCGACTCTAAACTCCACGTGAGACACCTCATCATCTTGTTGGAGCAGAGGGGCTTATTGCTTGGGAGTGCCTCTTTGGTGTGGAACTCTTCTTGGTAGCATGATTTAGAAATAATCAAAGATACAATCGTTAGTAGATATCATTAGCATCCCACCTGGCGTGTGCACTCATAAGATTCAACTGGTCAAAGACTACAAACCAAGTATTGAATACTAAAGATGCCTCAACGCACTGATGCAAGAAGTAGTGCGTAAAGATATCATTAAGTGGTTGGATGCAGGTGTGATATATCCGATTGGTGACTGTGAATATGTAGGTCTGGTCTAGTGTGTTCCAAAATAGGGAGGTATCACCGTGATTCAAGATTCTAGCGGTCTGGTGCAGTTTGTTCCAAAATAGGGAGGTATCACCGTGATTCAAGATTCTAGCAACCCGTTGATCTCCATGAGACTAGTCACAAGTTGGAGGGTTTGCATGGACTATAGGAAGCTCAATGCTTCAACTTAAAAAGACCACTTCCCTATGCCATTTATGGACTAAATGCTAGATCTTTTTATAAGCAAAGGCTGATATTGTTTTCTTTATGGTTACTCGAGCTACAACCAGATCTCTATTGCTCCAGAACACCAAGAGAAAACAACCTTCACATGCCCTTATAACACCTTTGCATTTAAAAGGATGCCATTCAGGTTGTGTAATACACTCGAAACATTCCGGAGATGCATGATGTCCATCTTCTTAGAAATAGGGAAAGACACTATCGAGGTATTCATGGATGACTTCAACATGGTTGGAGATTCCTTCAATGATTGCTTGACACATTTACATGCGGTGCTTCAAAGATGTGAAAAATGTCATCTGGTTATGAATTAGGAAAAGTGTCACTTCATGGTGAAGGAACGCATTGCATTGGGACATAGAATTCATCAAAGGAATCTAGGTGGATAGAGACAAAGTGGAGGTGATTGAGAAACTTCCTCCACCTCTCTCTATTAAAGGTGTGCAGTTTCCTAGGACATGCAGGTTTTTTGGTGGTGCTTCATAAAGAACTTCTCAAAGATTGTATACACTTTGTGCAAGTTTCTTTAGAAAGATGCCAAGTTCGTGTTTGATGATACATTCCTAAAAGCTTTTGAATGGTTGAAGCAAAAGTTGATATTAACACCTATCATAGTTGCTCTAGATTAGTCGTACCCCTTCGAAATTATGTGTGATGCAAGAGGGGTTGCACTTGGTATGGTGTTGGGAGAACGTAGAGAGAAGATTCTACATCCCATATATTATGCCAGCAAAGCGCTAAATGTATCACAAAAAAACTACACTGTCATGGTATAGGACTTACTCGCAGTGGTCTTTTTGTTTGAGAAGTTCAGATCTTATCTTTTGGGAAAAAATGTCATTGTACATATTGACCACTCAGCATTGCGATACTTGATGGCAAAGAAGGATGCAAAGCTGAGACTGATTTGATGGGTACTTCTTCTTCAAGAGTTTGACTTTGAGGTGATTGACAGAAAGAGGACTAAAATCAAGTTGCAGACCACCTATCCATACTTGAGGACGAGACTATGGAAAAGTTTGATGATAGGGTGGAAATTAATGATTATTTCCCTGCTGAAAGATTGCTAGCAGCATCTCATGATTTGATATCATGGTTTGCAGAATATGGAAACTATTTAGTTAGTAATGTTGTGCCACCAGACATGACTTCTCACCAGTGTCATAAGTTTATGTCTGATGTGAGAAATATTTTCTGGGATTATCCATATTTGTCTCGTGTTTGTGCAGATGGGATTATTCACTGCTTTGTTTCTAAGGTGGAAATAATGAGCATTTTGGAGGTTTGCCACTCATCCATGGTAGGCGGGCATCATAGTGGAATTAGGACCGCACACAAAATCTTACATTGTGGCTACTACTGGACAACAATCTACCGAGATGCTCATGACTATGCTAAGGCTTGTGATAGATACTAGAGATAAGGTGGCATTTCCCACAAACAAGAGCTTTCATTAAACCCCATTATAGTGATTGCGTTGTTTGATGTTTGGGGGATAGACTTCATGGACCCGTTTGTTAGCTCTCATGGAAACAAGTATATCTGGTGGCTGTGGACTATGTATCAAAATGGGTGGAGGCAGTTGCACTTCCCAATAATAAAGGTAAGAGTGTCATAGTATTCTTGAAGGGAAAGATCTTCTCAAGGTTTAGTAACCCTCAGATAGTCATCAGCGATGAAGGTTCATATTACTGCAATAGGTTGTTCAAATCTCTTCTAAAAAAATATGGGTTAAAGCATAGGGTGGCAACACCCTATTATCCGCAGACAAGCGGGCAAGCTGAGGTGTCTAACAGGGAGATTAAACAAATTCTTCCCAAGACTATAAATGCAAACCAGACTAACTGGTCGCGAAAGCTTGATGATGCATTATGAGCATATCAGACTGTATTCAAGACTCTGAGAGGTATGTCTCGTTACTAACTTGTTTTTGGTAAAGCTTATCACTTATCAATAGAGCTTGAGCACAAGCTGATGTGGGCTCTCAAAAAGCTGAATCTGGACTAGAATGATGTGGCAAACTCAAGGCTAAACTAACTTAATGAGCTTGATAAGTTTTGTTTAAAGAAATATGAGAGCTCAACCCTGTACAAGCAAAGGATGAAGCTGCAGCATGATCATCACATTGGATATCACTAGTTTGCACCCGGAGACTTGGTCATATTATATAACTCTAGGTTGAAGTTGTTTCTTGAGAAACTCAAGTCTAGATGGTTGGGACCGTTCAAAGTTTCACATGTTTTCCACTATGGGGTTGTTGAGTGAGAAAAGGGAAATGACACGAGCTTCAAAGGGAATGGCCAAAGAATTAAACCATATCTTTGAAATGTTGAGGAAGGGCGGACAATGGAAGCATGACACCTGGTGAAATCTGAGTAACCAAGTTGTCAAAGTCGTTCCGCGACACTAAATCAGGTGGTTCTTGGGAGGCAACCCAAGACGGAGACTGGCACTTAGGCGCGCAGGTATGTTATTTTTAGTCCTCGTGCTTTGCTTTCATTATATTTTGTTGCATTGAGGACAATGTGAAACCCTTTCGGTTGGGTGTGGGCAATTATAGGCCTTGGCAAAGTCTGAGTAACCATGGCCTGTAACTATCCCAATTTTTGAGTCTGAGGGGTTTTCTTGCCTATGTTCTTTCCTTAAGTACATTTATTTTCTGTTGAACTAGCATGTTTAGGACGTGTAAGTAGTATTAGTAGCATATTGAACTAAAGTCTGTGGCATATGTGAGTTTTTTTGAAAAATGATACCCATCAAATTTTTGTGTTAGGTAGTTTCGATGCCAACCATGTGAAATCATTGATTGACAGTGCTAGTTCTAATAAGTTGAGGTTTAATTATGATGAAAAGCTTGATTTGAGAGTCCGTGTCAGTAGTGTAATCAGTGGCAAGTGTGTGTGAGCTTCTTTAAAAAATTCTTATACTGTGTTTCAATTCAGAACTTTCCTTATTACTTTGACTAAGACTGTAGGTTACTTGGTTAGGATAAGATCTTAGGCCATTGTTCATATTAGTCTACTTAGCCTAAATAACCAACAAAATGCTTGATGTATCCCTTGGTCCTAATATTTGAGGTTTACATGTACCCTTTTCTTTATAAATACCTAAATAACAAAGCTTTTTTTGAATGTGAAATCCTAAATTAGCCCTGGTCCTTTCTTGAATATTGTGTAATTGACACAGGCAAAAAGCCTAAGTTGAGGGTGACTACCAAAAGTGGCCATGGTTCACAGATGGAATATTGTGCACCTTAACTCAGGCCAAAAGCCTAAGTTGAGGGTGGCTGGTGTAAGGAAAATCACACTAAATGGGGATGGAAGCTAGTGATGCATAAAAGGGGAAAAATATGTACTGGGTGCAAGAAAACTTGGTTGCTGAAATAATGAACTAAAAAGAAAAAGAATATGAAAATAAAAGGCAATAAGCTGAAAGAATTTGAATAAGGCACCCAAAAAGGTTTTGAAAAAGGAGAAGGGAAGAATGAGTGAAACTATCAATGTTGGTAAGGCAAAAGTATGGAATAATGCAGTATCAAGGAGGGCCACTGGTCACTATGCTCCAAAAACATCATACCAAAAGCCCTCTAAGCCTACATTACAAGCCAAGAAAGTCTATAGTGAATCTAGTCCAAGTAGTCGAAGGTCATGATCATGAGTATAGGGGAAAGCATATGGTATTGAGTACAGTGTTTGAATATATATTGTAAGTGTGAGTGAGTTTTTTTGTCCCAAGCATTAAATTTGAATATATTATAATGAGTGAGATATGAGACTTTATTTTGTGAGGGCACATGCGTTGCACTATTGATTCTGGGCTATTCCAGTAATTGTGGTTTATTGATTCTGGGATATTTCAGTAATTGTGGCTTATTGATTCTGGGCTATTCCAGTAATTCTGGTTAATTCTGATGTGCACTGATGTGTTAGACTTGGGTATTTGTGATTGATTTAAAGATAATGCATACCATTAGATTGAGGTCTGTGTGTTGCTTTACTGCTTTTATAGATTGAGTTTGTCTCTTAAGGACAAGAGACAATTTTAAGTTGAGAGTGTTGATATGCTTTTAAAATACAACACTTTTGATGCTTAAAATTAGAATTTTGGTGTTCTCAAAGCGATGTTAGTGGGTTTGATGTGCTTTTATGTTGATTTTGCAGGATTACATGATTCAGGATGATTTTGGACAAAGGTTTGCAGCTTTAAAGGTTTTGGTGATTCATAGAGCACTCTACAAGCTATGATTTATTCCACGAGTTGTAGGGAGTTTCGCGGGTCAAATCTAAAGAAAGGCCAATTTTTAGGAGTTGACAAGTATGAGTTATCAGACAAGCCATAGAATTCTTCACGTCCCATAGGAGACTTCGTAGATTGAAGATCAGAAAAGATGCTAAATGCTGAAGTGTTGTCAGACGAAGTCATTTACGAGTTGTAAGTTTGATAATGGGTCGTTGATAAGGCCGTGCCTAGAAGATCAAAGTTTTGAAGAGTTTCAAAAAAAGTCAGCAGATGAAACCCTATGGGCTGCAAGTCAGAGACGGCTCATAGGAAGGTTTCGTAAGTTGATGACTGATTTTAGAAAATGCAGAGTGCTAAGCCTAGGTATGGGCCATAACCTCGTCCATATAAGTTGCCAAATCCAGTTTTTCTATTCCATTTTGGATTTTTGTTTTACTTATTATAAATAGGTTTTTAGGTTTTTTTTGAGAGAGAGAGAGGCAGAAAGGGACAAAAATGACTAGGAGAGAGTAGAGAGACTTGTGAACCCATATTTTATGATTTTTACATTGAGATTCTTACATCGTGACTTCTAGTTAAGAATTTAGGATTTCTTGTTCTTCAATTCATCATTGTATATGTTTAATTATGCTATTCCATAACACGATTCTCTCATCTACAATGATTATGAATAGCTAAATCCACAACTAGGGTTGTGGGAACCATAACGAACTAGCAAGGTAAAACTGGATAATCTGTAATTTTTGAAAAGTGTCCATGCGTGTTTTAGTTAATCCATTCACTTTTTTAATGGTGGCCAACATTAGAGCTCTCCTAATTTTTACTTGCTATATCAAGGGGGTAATGAATGGGATAAGGGTTAATTAAGAGGATTTGATGTGATGCCTCTCGCCAATCAAACCTAACCGAATCATGTGGTGATTGTACTAGAACAAAAGGTAAAAGTTAGTAATGTCACATTGCGGGGATGGATCAAATCACATAGTAAAATATACATCTCTCCTAGATCAAAGGGTTTGGTAAACATAATTTACCAGCTCTGCATGCTACACACTAGAAAAGGTTATGATTATCTGGCTATACTAAGTTAGGAATTCATGGAGAACACAATACCCAAGTGACTTCTCTCACTGAATTCACAACACTTGCTTCCAGTTTAGGTTTACTTACTGCATTTGCAAACCCCCCCTTTCAGGAGGTAAGTAGGTAAATTCATCCGAGTTGCTCATAATTAGTCTCGGTCTAGACTATATTGCCAATGGGTTCGACCCTAACCTTTGTTAGGTTATATATTTTGACAATGATTGCTTATACCTTCAAAGGGAGCTATAGTTTTGGCAATAACAGTGACCACAAAGGCGGCTAGGGAAATTGGTGCCTCCAGTTGTGGGGAAGCTGGGCATCCTATATCCGCTTGATGAGATTTAGAGGTTGTTCCATATCTGGGACTGACGCCGCAACCCTACCCTTGCCCGGAGTCTAACCTCTACGAGGCATATTTGCAAAAGAATGAACCAATTCAGATTCCAAGAAATCGCCAGACCATTGACAATATCACACGAAAGGAATCAACAACACAGGGAGTTTCTTAAACATCCTGTAACCTCCTCAAGATAAGTCATGGATGTCTACACACCCATCCACAAGACTCTACTAGATGGTAGTTTTGTATAGATGAGACTAGTTAACCCTAAGCTCTGATACCATCTTGTCACGACCCAACTTTTTAGATCATAATGGCGTCCGTTAGATACCGCCTACAGGAAAGCCAACTCAATCCAAGTTACCTGTCCTAATCACTAAAAACAATGATACTAGTAGAGTACCAATAACACAACCACAACGTACCTAGTACCTAGAAGTCATCTGCACAGAGCTACTATACACTTAAGCAGACACTCATAAATACATAATAATAAGAATACACATAGTTAGGAGAACTCCTACAGAGTAAGTCAAAACTATAGAGTACCATGCCAACATTTGAATACAATCGGCAACCATTGAAATAGAAGGACACTGCAGAATGTCTAAAGCTACTAATGCTCACCAAAGTCTCATGAATCATCCACAAGCCTCTAACTCAGCGAACATGGCTAGTACCTGGACTGCACTATGGGAAGATGCAGATATGTAGGGTGAGTACTAGTAATAGGTATCTCATAGGCATCATCGGTCAAAAAAGTCAAAGACAGTAAATATAATATGCCAAAAATGCAGAAGCTGTAGTAAAAGTTAGAAATTTTAACCCAGGTCTATGAATGAGCATATCTAGATAATCCCTAAACCTCAACTGCATAACCCATATAGAGTGCAAAGGTACCTATTGATGAACCCAAAGATCTAGTGTTAATTGCATTTGTGGAAATTAGAGACCTAGTTGTGTAGAGCTATAAGGAAGAAAAAAGTGGAGACAAGAGGGACCAACTGAGCAAGTACAAACTATGTAAAACATAACCACTCAATGAAACCTAAATACAACCATATTACCATTGTCACAAGACTGTGGTATAGTATTGTACGTGGGTGTAAGGCCCTTTTATCTATGCCTGTATGTTGACTAGGCCCCCAAAAGTCCGTAAGATACATCCATGCAAAACCATGGGGTGTGTATGTGGAGATCACTAACTAAAAACAAAGGACTCAATCTCCCAACCGCCAAAGTCAAGTAACATATTACGACCCAAATGATAGACCACAACATCACCCACACTCTCAGCATTACATAGTCAAGAGGTCAAACTGTACGTGGGTGGAAGACCTTAATATCTATGCATGTATGCCCCTTGAGTCCCCATAATCCAAGATGGTATACCTATGCACAATTAGGGTATGCATAAGTGTATGCATTACATGGGGCCTCGAACCCCTAACAGACAGACGAGGCCTCAAATCCCTATTGGTAGAATGGTGCCTCGAATCCCTAAAAATCAAATGGGTACTCGAACCCTTAATCCTCCTGAACTAGCCTTTAGCTGGGGGGAAGTTAGCCGGGCCAGATGATTTGGCAATCAATTGGGGCCTCGATCCCCTAGAAGCTAAATGGGGCCTCGAACCCTTAATAGTCACACAGGGCCTCGAACCCCTAAACATATAAGAAATTGTGTGGCTCTATGCATAGTACCTCTAGGCAGCATCGACTTAAGCCTAATCTAAGGCCATACAAAATAGATAACCAGATGTGTCCCACACCTCTTGAATCACCCGACAGCCCAGCTGATAACAGAGACAACTCCTCTAGGAAACCATGTGCAAATTCACTAATAATGTGACAATCTCCTAAAGAAATGGTAGTCCTAAGGATTAACTCATTCAGACAGAATCATAATCACATATGACTCAATGAATCCCCTAGGATAAAGTATACATCTCTTTAGTCTAATCACATCACCATCTCTATCTTACCAGAGGTGTAGCAACATCGTATTTCACTTCGAGGGTCGTGGTGCCTAATAATAAGTACAAACAACAACATTTCTCAGAATATAGGATGGATCCTAATGAAAAGTAAGTTTAGCGAGTTTATAATAGCTACCAACCAAATCTATAGGCATATATGTCATAGAAACAATTCAAAATCATACCTAACAAGAGACAATTATATCCCAACTAGCTAGTCACAAGTACTTAGAATAACATGGAAGTCACAACTGTACCACATGTATCTAAAACAATCAGGGCTATCAAAATCAATTATACTAGAACAAGTCCCCAACACAAAGTATAGCTAGTAACCGGTCTCACAACTATTATATCTCTATAGCACCGGGCTACACTCACATATACACAAGAGTCAATCTCGAATACATACTTGTCCCTTGGCATCAACCCATATCTAGACTATATCATGCCCTTTCATGGTTTAATCGTGCCAAAACTTAGTTCATATATCAACTAGAACTGATACAATCGTCAAAATAGCGATTAGCGTCTCACATCATCATATGCAAAACATATCTAGTATAACCATCCACATATAACACATACTCAACAACCTAACCTCTCAACTAATACATAGCATCAACATCAGACTACTCACACAGGTCAACAAGGGTCAAAATAGGTATCCGTGCCAATCACGTGGTGTAAGTTACATTTAATCCCTAATAAGTCAACTCATAAATTACATTTAACCCCCAATAAGTCAACTCATAATTTAAAAGTGCTAAAAACTAGCTGGTATAACATATACATCTATTCTAAAGTTGAAAGAATGATCACAATCTCTAATGATCAAGTATAACTTTTAACAGAATGTAATAAGAATATATAAATCATGGATAATAAGAATCATGATGACATAATATGGGTTCTTGTTTTAGGGATCCCAACAAGTGAAATCGATATTTGAATAGTCAAATACATGTAGACAAGTAACATTGTTGCTTAACTTGTGTCATACGCTAACTCACCCTGACATTCTTTATCAAAAGCATACATAACCCACAATGTTAAAACCAGCTAATAGAAAAAATGCAGGTGTTATAGAGTCCAAATGATGATCATAGTCTCAGCATCACACATATGTACTTTACTCAGGGACCTCGAACAACAAATAGGCTCTCACTATATATTTCAACTCAGTCTTGAGGTAGGAAAAGCCTAGCGTACTTAGAAGGCAGTTCCTTATGCTCCTTATAGGTTTCCTTGGGCTTCTCCTTTTTTGATCACCTCTAGACGCTACTCCACTATCAAAATGTGAATCACAAGGTTAACACGACTGATTTAACTGTAACATCTTGAGAAATGGGTAAAATCATATCAATTATGACTAAAATGGGGAAGAATAGGGTCCACACCCAAAATATTGAACCGATTCCTTTCAAATGATCCCTATATCACCCCCAGTCTATAGCTTGAAATTGAGCCCAAAACAGATCTCAGAAGACGGAGAAACAACTCAAAAATTGAAGTTGTATTTCTTCTTGGAAAATATTTCTTACATAATGTCTCGGTGAAATTCAACAAAAATACAGCCAATTTATCATGATCCTTGCAAACCACAATGTTCCTAAAAAATAGAACAATTTAGACTTAAATTTCACTTAATTCCGTTGAGAAATGACCGAGATATCGCAATGTAACGTTTTCACTCATTTTTGATATATGATCAGTGAAAAGCTATGATTTTACCTCAAAATATGCACCAAAATTGGAACCCAACATTTCCATGATGTTCCTTGTGGAAATCCCTATGATGCAGCCATTGGAATCACTCACATTGTGTTAAAAATGACCTAAAAATACGGTGCAAAGTTGAGATGTATATATATATATATATATATATATATATATATGTAAATCAAATAACTCCCTGGAATGCACCCTTTATGTGGAAACAATCATGTCATGGCCACATGGTAGTAACACAGCTCGCAATGTGGCATAGAAAGAAGCAACCACGTCACCCCTTTCATTTTTCAACAACCTTCTAATCCCCTTTTTTGTTGATGTTTTGGACTCGTTCAAACTCCAATTTTTGCAAACGAACTATGTAACCATATGTATTTTGATGTTCTGGATCCAATGGTGCTGTCATAATTTCCAAAGAGCTTCCCATGCTAAAGTTAGAGTCCCTCTTCTTTATTTGCAGCTTTTAATGGAAAGCCCCTGGGGTCAAATCACATCCGAAAGTCCCTAGTATCAAACGAAGGGTCATTATAGACTAAATGAAATTTTGTAACTAATTACGCTATCGAAATTCTCATCTAGGGCATGGTTCCCGAGGGTGTTGATTAAGTAAACTATTAACATATTCTGACGACTAAATTTGCAAACTAAGATATTACTGCACCGAACATGTTCCTAGCATAATTCATCCGTTCTAGAGCTAATAGAATTATCAAAATTCAGCTCCGAGGCCGTTTACTATAACTTTACCAAAAAAACAAATTTTATAGGTATAACTTCTTGGTTACCTCAAAAACTTACATAAATCCCAAATAACTAACCAATAATCATTTCAACAATCCAAACAAATCACCAATAGCTCGAGGTCACATATACATGCTCAAATCAATAAAATAACTACCAAACCATAAAAATAACCCAAAGGGTCATTATAATGAACCTATTCTAGAATGGAAGGGAGCTAATTCGATGTTCAAGGGTAAGTTCAACTCATATATGAAGGTTATAAAGATGATATCAAAGGGATGCGTATATCATGATTTCTAGGTTAGGGATGTTGTGCCCAAGGTTCCAACTATTGTTTCTGTTTCTATAGTTAATGAAATTCCCCAATGTCTTTCTCGATGGATTATCGGTATTCCTCCTAAAATGGAGATTGACTTTAGCATTGATCTCTTACTCAATACTCAACCCATTTCTATTCTTCTATATCAAATGGACCTAGAAGAGTTGAAGGAATTAAAGGAGAAATTGAGAGATTTGCTTGACAAGGGGTTTATAAGGCCTAGTATGTCTCAATGGGGTGCTCCCGTATTTTTTGTAAGGAGGAAGGATGTTTCACTTTGGATGTGTATAGATTATCGGTAATCAAATAAAGTGACTATTAAAAATAAGCATCCACTTCCAAGAATTGATGACTTATTTTATCAATTACAAGGTGCAAGCAATTTCTCCAAATTTGCTCTTCGGTGCGGTATCACTACTTGAGGATGAAAGAGAGTGATATTCCCAAAATTGCATTTTGGACAATGTTTAGGCATTTTGAGTTCTTAGTAATGTCATTTGGGTTGATCCAAGGAAAGTGGAGGTAGTAAAGAATTGTCCTAGACCATTGTCTCCTTTGAATATTAGGAGTTTCTTAGGTTTGGCTCGATACTATAGGAGATATATTGAAGGATTCTCCTCTATTGCATCACCTTTGACTATATTGACCCCAAAGAAGGTAAAATTTCAATGGTTGGATGAATGTGAGAAAAGTTCTCAAACATTAAGGACCACCTTATTTCAACATCTATTTTGACATTACCAGAAGGTTCGAACAAATTTCACATCTCTGGGACTAGGTTATATGTTGGTGAGACATGGCAAGGTTATAACATAGGCTTCAAGACAATCAAAGGTTCATGAGAGGAACTATCCAACCCATAATCTTGAATTGGCAAAAATTGTATTTTCATTAAAGATATGGTGTCACTATCTTTATGGGGTGCATGTTGATATATTTACTGATCGTAAGAGTATGCAATATGTGTTTAGCCAAAGGGACTTGAACCTTAGGCAAATGTGATGGCTACAACTGCTTAAAGACTATACCATGAGTGATGTATCATACAGTAAGGCAAAAGTTACAGCTGATGCTCTTAGTAGGGTTTATATGGGTAGTGACACCCAAATTGAGAAGGAAAAAAAGAGTTAGCTAAAAATGTACACAGATTGGCCCATTTGGGTGTATCATTGAGAGATTCACATATAGGAAGTATCCTTGTGCACAATGGAGTGGATTCATTATTAATAGAGAAGGTTAAGTCAAAGCAAGGCATTGATCCAACTTTGGTGGAATTAAAGAAACTAGTGGTTTGTATGAAGGTTGAGGTTTTCTCATAAGGGGGAGATGGGGTAATTCGTTATTAAATCCAATTGTGTTTTTCAAAAGTTGATGATTTAAGGAACATGATATTGAGTGATGCCGGTAATTCACAGTATTCTATTCACCTACGATCCACCAAAATGTATAAAGATTTAAGGAAAGTGTATTGGTGGATGGCATGAGGAAAGATATAGCCAAGTTTGTGACAGAATGCCCGAATTGCCAACCATTAAAAGTTCAACATCAAAGATTGGGAGGTTTAGCCCAAGGTATTGATAGTTCTATGTGGAAATTGGAGGATGTGAACATGGATTTTATGATGGGTTTACCTTGTACAAGGGAGCAACATGACTCAGTTTGGGTGATAATGGATAGAATGACGAAATCAACCTATTTTCTAATGGTTAAGAGATCTTATCGTGTCGAGGATCATGCCAGATATGTATTAGGGAGTTGGTAAGGCTTCATGGTGTTCTCTTGTTTCACAGACCAAGACTAGGGACTAGTTGTAATACGGTGAATAAGAGATCTGTAGACACCTGATCCAAGACATCTTAACACTCCTCAAGCATTCATAGGTGAACGTTACTCAATTCGGAATAAAGTGGGCAAGGGACTAAGGGAAATCATGCAACCTAAAAAAGAACATTTGAAACATACACCGTTGACCAAAACATACCATCTACATATGACTTCATAGGAACTGGTGCATGATTTTGGTTTCCCTCAAATAGAAAAGAGGTGAAAGTAAATTAGAAAGTAAAAGCTTGCAGTCATAAAGATCTGAACATACAACTGTTTGAAATCTACCGAGCATGAAGAACATAGGTGGGGACCCAGACTAAGGGCTCACCACTACAACTAGAACGCCAACAAACTAGCCATGATCCAGTGGAAGAGGAGCACTGGTCCCTGCATGGTGCCATCAGGTAGGCAAAATATGCATTAGTATGTTGGAATGTACTAAGTATGTGAGATGCAATGCAAGGATAAAAATGTAATACCATCATTCATAACTTCAAAGTTCTCATTCATGAAATAGAAAAGTAATCATTTAAAGGGCTTAAGTATACAAAAGGAATAAAGCTCAAGATGAAGTAAAAGTAATGCATTATATGAAACATATGTGATGGAATGAAGATATCAAATCTTACGCTTTGTGGGGGACCTAACCAACATATGAGACCATGTGAGCTACTATATAGAATCCGACATAACCCCTCATGTTGGCACAGGAGACCATTTGTCGGGTGGAACTCCGTCACTTAGTATGCATCATCAATTAACATAAATAGTGTATATGAATCTACTAACCTAGCCTACAAGGGGCAAAGGGTTACTTCTAGGGTTCCCTTACCAAATCCCACCTCATTGCCTTATTCGGTGCTAAGTCAATCCCATAAAATACTTTAAAAACATATACTTAGTCAAGTTATGAAACATAGAATCAAAAGTAGCAATTTCATAAGAGTAGCTCAAAACCTTATGAACCACCAAGCAAGAATTGACCTTTCACTTTGAGGACCATCATAAATATCTTTTAAGGAAAAAATTAATATGATTATATCTTTGACAAAATCCATAACTTGAAACCTTCTTTTTATGCCCTTACCATCATCATCATATTATGAAAAAAATCATCTTAACTTAGTGGGCTTGTATATTAGCTAGAAATCTCATAAATCAAGAGAGTAATCTCATAAATCAAGAGAGTAATGCATGAATATGGGGGAAAATGCATCTTTAAATCATATACTTAGAAGCCCACACATCATCCATCAAACCCTAGTCTTTAGGGTCATGGTCACCAACTAATTGTTCATGAAAAAACATGATAAAATATTTGATGATATTATTGGTGACAAAATATATATTAATACATCATGAAATCGTCATTTAAATCATTGACATGCATAATGGTATTCTTAATGAACTTAAAGGAAAGAAAAATATAATAAGAAAGGACTTTGTGGGTGAAAGGAACCCAAAAATCAACTCATATACCTTGATTAAGAGCCTAAGAAAAAAGAACTTGATGTTTGGGGAACAACCTTGGAAACCTTGGCCTTGCCTTCCTTGTTCTTTCTTATGTCTTGAAGTGGTGAGGGACTTAGAGAATTTTTGAGAGAATGAGAGAATGAAATGAATGAGGGATCCTTAGAGGGTTTGAGGTCTAGTATGGGGCAGACGAAACCTTAAAATGATGCAGTTTTAAACCCAGGATATGGGAAAATAACAAAAATGCCCTTCATTAAAACTACCTGGTTAAATCCATGAAATCCCTACTTTAGGCTGTAGACACAACCACGAGTCATGGTTTGAGTCATTTTATTCTCCTTGTCCAATCTTTCAAGTCTGGTTGTTAATTACCCTATCCATGAAACCCATCTACGGGTCGTGGTCTCATGGTATCCTCCCACACTTAGCTATTTTTTATTCTTTAGGACACCATCCATGAAGACAAACGATGGCCCATAAACAGACCACGGGCCATCCTGTTAGTCGTGATTTTATTTCCAGAAACCCATGTTGTCCACCAACTCAGGTCTTCAACTACAGGCCCGTTCCATGGTTTGTATTACCTGCCACAAACCATAATGGCCCTAAAGTTTCCCCTTATCACTTAGCAAAATTTCAAATCCTAGTCCTATTTCACGAGCCTAGTCTAGGGCTCATAGATTGAACCATGAGCATGAAAGAAGAAATCAACACGGATTTTTTGATTGGCTTGCTTAAGACTAAGAGACATTTTAACACTGTTTGGGTTATTGTTGATAGGATGACAAAGTTGACTCACGTTTTACCAGTTAAAATGACTTAAAGTGCTAAAGATTATGCAAAATTGTACTTTCATGAGTTTGTTAGATTGCGTGGGGTCCCATTAGCTGTTATCTTAAATCGTGGTGCTCAATTTACTTTGAACTCTTGGATGTCCTTTCAAAAGGACCTTGTTACTAAAGTCAAGCTTAGCATGACATTTCACCCACAAATGGATGGTTAAGCCAAGAGAACCATTCAAGCTCTTTCAGATATTCTAAGGGTGAGTGTCTTGGAGTTTAAAGATTGTTGCGATGAGCACCTTCAACTAGTAGAGTTTTCTTATAATAATAGCTATCACTCTAGCATTGGAACGACTCCCTTTGAAGATCTATATGAGAGGGATTGTAGATCTCCAGTTGGGTGGTTTGAAATGGGGGAGATGGCTTTGTTAGGTCTGAATTTTATTATGGAGGCTTTGGAAAAAGTACGGATGATAAGGGAGAGATTAAAGATGGCCCAAAGTCGGCAAAAGTCTTATGCTGACACTAGATGAAGAGGCCTTGAGTTTGAAGTTGACAATTGGGTGTACTTGAGTGATTCACCAATAAAAGGTGTAGTCCAATCTGGCAAGAAGGGCAAGTTAAGCCATAGATATGTAGGGGCCTTACCGAATCTTAAGACATGTTTGAAAGGTTGCATAGGAATTGAGTGTACGATTTACTGAATGACCTGTAGATCGGCCTGTCATAGATTCGGGATCTGAGAAAGTTTCTGAGAGTCCAAAATGTTTTTAGATGAAACCCCTCACTTACGGCCCATAGACCGGACTACATACCATAATCTAGGTCACATGGTCTTGTCCGAAAGGTTTTAAAGAGGGTAGTTTCGACCTTTCCTATTACTTTATGCCTATCCTACATCGTTTATCACCTAAGGACCCCTTAGGCAGCCCTATACAACCCTAATAGACCCCATTCCTCTCAATTCTAAAATATTCCAAGTCCTAAATCCCTCCTAAACTCTCCCATGTTCTTCAAGGCTCTCAAGAAAGTAGTACAAGCTACGGTTTCGATTCTTCCAACTACAAAAAAATATTTCATCAAATAAAATCACGCAAGGTATGTGGGTTTGATTATGGAAACCTTTCTTCCACAAGTCCCACCATTCTCCCTCTTCAACTACATGGAATGTTATGGATATTTATGGATGTTTTATGAACTCTTTGGTATGATAAAATTACGAAGAGATTTATGGTATTTTACTTATGTATATGATTATGCATTGGAAAGTCATGTCAAACTTATGGGTTTTATGAGGGTTGATAATACCCTAGCTAAACCTTGTTATGCTTTTGGTGGGTTATTTTAAATAATGTTCCAATGGTTCTGTTTTACTCCTCTTATGGAATTTACGCATGATTTGCATGGTTTTAAGCTTAAGTACATGTACCTACCATGATTTGATTAAAGTTGTATGCCAAAGCATCTATAATGTGGAGGGCCTAATGGCAAGATTGTGCAAACTATGAATGATATGGATTTCGAAAGGGAAATTATGCATGTTATGAGATATAAGAATATTGTGAAAGTTGTCAATGATATGAAGCCCTATTTTGTGATATTATGAAGCTTTGGATTTGATGCGCTACTCTATGACATTTTTATGATATTATGAAGCTATGAATATTATGGTTGTATATGATTTGAATATTCATTGGGATTGTGACCCAGAACCGAGAGGATCTTTGTAGATAACCATTGTCCCATAACTTTGTTGCCACCATACGTTTGTGAATTAGCCAATTGATCTATAGAGCTCGTGTTACATATTGACCAAAAAGGGTGGTATTTCCATACAACACATGTTAATTATATTGAAATAGGTAGTGTTCTCATAAGGTTGTTATCATAAGTTAAAAAAAAGGTTGGTATCCCCTTAAGGTGTCTAAGAAGCACTTTTCAAAATACGGGAGTTCTGGTAAGATGAGTGTTTGATTTACCTTGAAAAAGTAGACCACTCCTAGTCCAGTGTGGTGCGAATATCAAGATTCCAAGTAGTAGCTCACTTAGCCTTATATGTCGGTTATGGTCCCTATTCCCATCTATATAGATGATATGTCATATGATTTTAGAACTACTCATGCGTATTTTGAATAAAGCATGATGTATTTATGACATATTGAGCTTATACTTTTTGATTATGATTATGCATATTGTTTGATAATGGCTTATATTCTTCATATGCATTACACCCCTCATACTTAGTACATTCCAAGTACTAACGTATCCTTTTTTCCTACATAATCTAATCATATAGGGACCAGAGCTCCCATCCATCCTCCTTCTCCACGTGGCTAGATGATTCGGCTAAAGATCCCTTTTGGTGAGTCCTTTATTCCAAGGACAATAGCAATTACTTTCATGCTTTATTTAGACTTGTATATCTTTGGATACTATCTTTTGAGGGTGATCCCGGGAGATGTCTTGGTCCCTATTCTATTCCTATTAGAGGTGTTGTCGGATATTTTTATATGTATGTATTAAGCCTAACTTTTATTATGGTACATACTGTGTAAGACTCCCTTAGTCCTTTGTTTTCCCTTATGTGTTGAATGTTTGTCGTATGGATGAGGTGAAAGTCCAAAGTCCCTAATCTCCCCCATTTCGTGAGTCATACTTACCCACCTCTTAGACTTTATTTTCTATGAGATTCATGCTAATCCTCTTCCCTACAATATCCCTATAGAGTGAGTCCAAAGTCCTGCCACCCTCTAGAAATTATGTGATATTTGCTTTAGTTTATGCTTCCGCAACCAAGGATGTGTTATGCATGCTTAAGAGGCTTGTTTGGGGTTCCTTTGGGTTCTTCATTTGCCGTATCATGTCTAGGCCCCAGTCTTGGGTCGTGATAGTCTCCATCTGATGTTAGAAGCTTTTTGGGTTGGGCTGGATATTATAGAAGGTTTGTTATGGGATTTTCCTCCATTGATTCTCCTTTGACGAGGTTGACCTAAAAAAAGGTAAAATTTTAATGGTCCGATGAATTTGAGAAGATTTTTCAGATGTTGAAGGATCGGCTTACTTCAGCTCCTATTTTGACATCACCTAAATGTCCATTTAGTTTTGTTATGTATTGTGTTGCCTCACAAATGGGCTTGGGTTTGTGTTGATGCAACATATAAAGGTCATCACCTATGCTTCAAGGCAATTAAAAGTGTATGAAAAGAATTATCCGACACATGATCTTGAGTTATTGGTTGTTGTGTTTGCATTGAAAATTTGGTGACATTACCTTTGTAGGGTACATGTTGACATATTCACCTACTACAAGAGTTTACGATATATGCTTAGTCAAAGGGATTTGAATCTAAGGCAAACAAAGTGGTTGGAACTTTTGAAATATTATGACATGAGTGTGATGTATCACCCTAGTAAGGCTAATGTTATGGCTGATACATTGAGTAGAGTATCAATAGGGATTATGACACATGTCGAGAGTGGAAATAAAAAGTTTGTCAAAGAATTGCATCGTTTGGCTTGTTTGGGTGTGAAGCTAAATTCATTGAGTAATGGTGGTGTATTGGAGCCAAGTGGGATGGAATCATCTTTAGTGAAAGAAGTTAAAGCAAAGCAAGGTATGTATCCTACTTTGGTTAAATTGAAGAAGTTGGTGGTTAATGAGAAGGTTGAAGTCTTTTCACAAGGGAGAGACAGAGTATCACATTAGCAAGGGCGGTTATGTGTACCTAATGTGGATAAATTAAGAGAGAATATACTTGATGAAGCTCATAATTCTAAGTACTCTATTAATTCAGGATCCACCAAGATATATAGATATTTGAGAGAAGTGTATTGGTGGAATGACATGAAGAAGGACATAGCAAAATGTGTGATGGAATGTGCAAAATGTCAAAAAGTGAAAGTGGAATACCAATGACCCAGTGGTTTGACTCATGATATTGAGATACCAACGTGGAAATGGGAGGTAGTAAACATGGATTTTATCATGAATTTTCCAAAGACTAGAAAACAATTTGATTCAACATGGGTAGTTGTGGATAGAATAATGAAAATAGCCCACTTTTTGCCCATAAAGACTTCTTATGGTGCTTAAGATTATGCCAGGGTTTATATCCAAGAGTTGGTAGAGTTGCCTGGGGTTCCATTATCTATTATATCGGATAGAGGTATCAAATTTACTTCTCATTTTTGGAAGTCATTCCAAAAAGGGTTTGGCATGAAGGTGAAGCTAAGTACCACGTTTTATTCTCAAATAGTCGGACAAGATGAAAGAACAACATAAATATTAGAGGATATGCAATGTGCTGTAAACATACAACACATGTTAGTAGGTTTGATGTGTTTTTGTGTTTTTTATTTTTGCAAGATTTCACGGTTGGCATTATTTTTGGCCAAAGTATGTAGAAGTTGCTGAAGTTGAGGATCCACGAGACTCTTTACGGGTCGTAGAGTATTCTATGAGCCGTAAAGGTGGTTTCATATGCAATTCTAGTGAAGGGTGTATTTCAGAAGTTGATTCTATGAACATGCAGATGAGCTGTAGAAGACTTCATGAGTCATACATTCAGTCTCGTATCCTGAGGATCAAAAGATGAGGATTTTCTGAAATTCCATCACACCAGACCCCTCAATGGGCCTTAGAACCTTCTATAGGTCGTAGAGGGTGTCGTAGAATCCAAGTCCAGAACTGAAGCAATAGGTTTCAAAACCTCAAGTACGAGCCGTAAATCACTATATGGCTCATAAAGCACCTCGTACAACCTGACGACCCAGTTGCCCTATTTTGTTTTGGATTTGTGTTTTAAACACTATAAATAGGTTTTTAGGTTGTTTTTCTGGAGGAGAAAGCAGAGACAAAGTAAGGAACGTAACGAAGGGAAAATCCTAGAGAGTTTGAGAAACACTTGTAAACTTTAATTTCATCTTCTAATTTCAATCTTGTGATTCTCATTGAAGAGTTGGATTTTTTGTTCTTAATTCTATTGTATAAGTGCTCAATTATGTTATTCAAATTCATAAGTCTTGCATTTACACTGATCATGAGTAGCTAGATCTGCAACTAGGGTTTTGGGAACCACGAAGAGCTAAAAAGGTAAAATCGAATAATTCGTAATTCTTGAAAAGTGTGGCTGCATGTATTACTTAATTTAATTTGCATTGAATGCTTTCTTATGGTGGCCAACATTAGAACCTGCTAGCGTTACTTACTGGAACAAGGTAGAAGTGAATAGGAAAAGAGTTAATTAAATGGATTTGATAAGTGTTTCTTGCCTAATCAATTGAATTGGGCCAAGGGAAGGTTGTATTGGGATAACAGGTAAGGGTTAGTATTGTCACACTGCAAGGATGGACCAAATCACGTAATGAAATTCGCCTCTCATCTTGGCCAAATGGTTTGGTGATCTTAACTTACCGTTTTGCATACTACACATAAGAAATGAATTCGGTTATTTGGTAATACCGAGTTAGGAAATCATAGGGCACACAATACCCTAGTTTCTCATCATATTGGTTTAACACTTGTGTTATTTAGGATTACTTTTCACTAGTTTTTATAAACTCCTCCCCCTTTCGGGAGAAAGGTTTGTTAACAAACCTAAATTGCAATTGAATTCTTCTATGTCTAACTTGTGTTATTTAGGATTACTTTTCACTAGTTTTTATAAACCCCTCCCCCTTTCGGGAGATAGGTTTGTTAACAAACCTAAATTGCAATTGAATTCTTCTATGTCTAACATATTCCTTGGGTTTGACCCGAATCTTGGTTGGATTCAAAATCTTGACAACGACCACTTTAGCCTAAAAAAGGAGGTGTAGCTTGGGTGATATCAAGATTTTGGCGTCGTTGCTAGGGAATACGACTAGACTTGTCTAATTTGAGTAATTAGGGAATTAGTCCTTATTTTCTTCATTTTACATTTTTTGTTGTTTTTGTTTTCTTTCAGTGTATATGCGTAGTGTATGCCTAACACATGAAGTTGAGGCATACCCTTGACTCCGTTTGAACCAGAGATCCAGTAAAGACTTGGAAGAATGGCCCAACATATTACAAACAATACGACAAATGCAGCCCTGAATCGGAATGAAATTGAGAATGCAAACGATGATAACCTACCTCTGCTTGAGGATACCGATCCACAGCCATAGGACTTCAATGTTGAAGCTTATTAGTGTAATCAATATCGGTTCAACCCTATGGCTACGGAGGTGACTAGAGCTATTGTGTTGCCACCACTACTGGCTGACACAAAGTTCATGGTTTCGAGTAGGTTACTTCAAATACTATAGAACCGTGGGTTGTTTGTGCCTACCATCAAAGGATCCATATAGCCATCTACACAACGTTGCATTTACTTGCAAGAGTGTGATAGGAACACAAAATCTATCTATGAATACTGTGGGACTTCGTGTCTTCCCATTATCTTTGATAGGCAATACAACAGTATGGCTTTCTAAGCTTTCGTAGAGTTCAATCACCACTTGGGCTGAGTCGCAGAAGGCCTTCTTGGAGAGGTACTTCCCGAGATCGAATAAGCATAAGTTGAAAGACCAAATCAACAACTTTTAAGAACTTCTTGATGATTCGATCAATACTACATGGGAGCGGTTTACCAAGTGCTTGAGTAGTGTCCTAGACCACAAAATTATTGATGATGCCTTGGTGGAGATCTTCTACCATGTCGTGGATGAGAATACTCAAGCTTGTGTTGATACCATTAAGGGGGGCATGTTCTTAGATCAACCATTTGCAAGGATCACTGAAAGGATGGAAAAGGTGGTCAAGACCAATTGTGTATGGGGGCAAGGAGACAAAGCATCTACCAAAAGTTTGTATGCTATCAGTATGGGTTCAGAGAAAGATAAAATAAATGAAGCAATTATTCAAGAGTTTGCCCAAATACGTAGAGGTAAGGAGGTTATAATAAATCAAAATAAGGAAAGAGTAGATGCAACTGTCCATTTTCCT
Source organism: Solanum rostratum (assembly GCA_029948455.1). Taxonomy (NCBI): domain Eukaryota; kingdom Viridiplantae; phylum Streptophyta; class Magnoliopsida; order Solanales; family Solanaceae; genus Solanum; species Solanum rostratum. The sequence continues at coordinate 34,117,822 of CM057048.1, read as the reverse complement.
CTGCGAGCACCTATGTATGATGATCCCTACTATGAGGAGGACACTTGCTTCATTGCTGATCAGGGGGGTTTTCGTACCAACACCCAAGGGTCCAATCAAGACTATTGGGGCAAAATCCTAGGAAACCAAGGTCAGAACTATAATCGAGATGGAGCTTTCAGAGACAACCGCAAAAGGCATATGGCAGGAATCAGGGAGAAGATAGAGATATATATTGGGGTCGCAGAGAAGGCTACATAAATGGTCCTTATGTTCTACCCAACAACCACGACACCAGTGCTAGTAGTTCTAGAGTTGAGGAGATGTTTGACCGTCTGTTGAAGAAAACTGAGGCATAGGATGAGGCTTTGAGGGGGATGAAATCTATCATCTCTAGCATAAATTAGAAAATTGAGTTTCATTCTGTTCTGATAAAAAAACTTGAGCAATAGTTTGGTCAAGTGTCAACTCAACTAAATTAGTTTTAGAGAGGAACACTACCTAGCAACACAGTTTAGACTCTAATGAATGAAGGCCAGTGCATGACGGTTACTACTCTTGGGGGCAAGAGTACCATTGAACCTCTTATGCCGGTTGATGAGGATGATGTTCGAGAGGAGATAGTTGAAGACAAGGATGCGGATACTGGAGATGATCATGGTAAGGATGGGGTGAGTGATGCTGCAGTCGAACCACAGAAGATAAAGCCCATTCCTTGGCATCCTCCTCCCTCCCCTCAGAGAATTAAAAAGAAAAAGAAGAACGGAAAGTTCAAGCACTTTCGCTCCTTGTTAAAACAACTCTCCATCAACATCCTAACACTTTTACCATACCCAGCACCATTAAAGATGTGGAGTTCAAAATGGTATTGTGTGATCTCAGTGCCAGCATATATCTAATTCCCCTTGCGGTCTTCATGAAACTAGGATTGGGAACCCCTACTCCGATGAGCATGCGGTTGTTGATGGTTGACCACATGGTGAAGATGCCTATCGGGATACTTTATGATGTGCTTGTTAAAGTTGAGAAACTCAAATTCCCTATGGACTATGTTATCCTAGATTGGGAAGTTAACTTCGAAGTTTTAATCATTTTTTGGGAAGGCCATTGCTAGTCATTGGTTGGGCACTAGTGGATATGGAAGTTGGTCAGCTCACGTTTAGATTGAACGGTGAAGAAGTGGTCTTCAATATTTGCCACTTAACAAAGAGGGCAGATGATCTGAAGAACGAGGTTTGGGCACTTGGTGAAGTCTGGTAACCAAGTTATCTAAGTTGTGCCATGACAATAAATCAAGCGTTGCTTGGGAAGAAATCAAGGTGCACACTGGTGCTTAGGCACCCATATATGTTCTTTTTGACCTAGTACTTTATTTTCTATTTTTGTGTGCATTGAGCACAATGCACCTCTCTTTCAATGGGGTATGGGTAGTTATAGGCCTCAGTGAAGTCTGAATAGCCTTGGCCTACAACTACCCCAATTTTCAAACCCTAGAGGTTTTATTATGTGTGTTCATTTTCCCCATGGACATTTAATTTTAGTTGAACCAACATATTTAGGATGTTTAGGTAGTATTGGTAGCATATAGTACTGATATTAGTGGCATATATGAGTTTTGTGCTTTTTGATGGAAGATGATACCCACAAAAATTTTGATTCCTTAGTCTAGATTGCAACCATACATGTATTATTGTGTTGACACTGCTTGTTGCGATAAGAGAGGACAAAATTAAGATGAAAAGCATGATTTGAAAGTCTATGTTGATAGTGTAATCAGTGCCATGTGAGTGTGAGTTTACTTTTCTAAATTCATGTGTTGTGTTTTAATTAAGAACTTGCCTTTTTACTCTAACTTAGACTGTAGGTTAGACGGTTAGGAAAGGATCTTAGCCCGTTATGCGTAATAGTCCACTTAGCCTAAATAACCAACCAAATGTGTGAGAAAATACCTTGATCCTAATGTTTGAGCCTTTCATATACCTTTTCTTCGTAAAAACCTGAGTGACCTAGCCTTATTAGATGTAAAATCCCAAAATTGGCCCTGGTCCTTCCTTGAATATTGTGCATCTTGACCAAGGCAAAAACCCTATGTTGAGGGTGGCAACCAAAAGTGGCGTTGGTTTCGAGGTTGGATAATGTGCACCTCAATTCAGCCCAAAAGCCTAAGTTGAGGGTAGCTGGTGTATGGATAAAACACAAAATGAGGGGGAATGTTAGTGATACCTGGAAAAGGAGAAAAAATGTGTACTAGGCACAAGAAAAATGAGTGATGCCTTAGTTATGAACTACAAAGAAAAATGAAGTATAAATACAAGGCCAAAAGCTGAAAAATGAAAAGGGAGCACCCAAAAAAGCTTAAAATAGGAGAAAGCGAGAACAAAATGAAAAGTAATAGGGTTGGTAGGGCAAAGGTGTAGAAAAACATAGTGACAAGGAGGGTCTTCAGACACAATGTTCCCAAAACATCATACCAAAGCCCCTAAAGCCTACGTTACGAGCCTGTAAAGTCCTTAAGTGATCCTAGTTCAAGTGGTCAAAGGTCTTAGTCATGAGTACAAGGGCAACCATATAGTATTGAGCATGATATATGAATATCTTTTGTGAGATTGAGTAATTTTGCATAGTCCCAAGGTTATACATGAAAACAACATTAAGAGTGAGATATAAGACTTCTTTTTGTGAGGGCACTTGCATTTCATTGTTAACATTAGACTTATTCAGTGATTATTGCTTGTTGATGATACCTCGCTTCTCATAGTTGTATTGTTGCATGGATTGATCTGTGTTGGTTTGGTAGATAGCTATCTGATTGTATTTTGAAAATTGGTGTACGTATTTGTGCTTAAGTTTGATGTGATGTATGCCATTAGATTGAGGTATATGTGTTACTATGCTGGTTTTATAGACTGAGTCTGTTGCTTGAGGAAAAGAAACAATTTTAAGTTGAAGGTGTTGATATGCTATCAAAATACAACTCTTGGATGCTTAAAATTTGAAATTTTGTGTGTTCTCAAATCAATGTTACTAGGTGTGATGTGTTGTTTATGTTTATTTTGCAGGATTTCAGGGTTGACATTACTTCTAGATAAAGTGTGCAGAAGTTGCAGGTCCACGAGACCCTTTACGAGCTGTAGATTATTCTACGGGCCGTAAAGGTGGTTTCATGTGATATTTTAGTGAAGGGTGTATTTATGGAGTTGAGTCTACGAACATGTAAACGAGCCGCAGAAGACTATATGAGCCATAGATTCATTCTCGTACCATAAGGATTAGAAGATGAGGTCTTTCTGGAATTACATCAGACGAAAGCCCCTATGAGTAGTAGAACCTCTACAAGTCGTAGAGGAGTGTCATAGAAGTAAACTCCAGAATTGAAGCAAAAGATTATGAAAGCCCGATTAGGAGCCATAAATCACTATACGGCCTGTAGAGCACCTCGTAGAACCTACTGATTAAGTTATCCTATTTTATTTTGGATTTGTATTTTGAACACTATAAATAAGTTTTTAGCTTATTTTTTCTAAAGGAGAAAGCAGGAGCGAACATAGAGGGAGTAAGAAATGAAGGGAAAACCGTAAACTTTAATTTCATCTTCTAATTTCAATCTTGTGATTCTCATTGAAGAGTTGGACTTCTTGTGCTTAATTCAATTGTGTAAGTGCTCTGTTATGTTATTCAAATTTATAAGTCTTGCATTTACACTGATCATGAGTAGCTAAATCCACAACTAGGGATGTGGGAACCATGAAGAACTAACAAGGTAAAACTTAATAATTCGTAATTCTTGAAAAGTGTGCATGCATGTATTAATTAATTATCTTTGTATTGAATGCTTTCTAATGGTGGCTTACGTTAGAACCCGCCTAGTGTTCCTAACTAGACCAAGGTAGTAATGAAGAGGAAATAAGATTAATTAACAAGATTCGATCGATGTTTCTCATCTAATCAACAAAACTGGGCCAAGGATAGTTTGTACTAGGAAAATAGGTAAGGGTTAGTAATGTCACATTACGGTGATGGACCAAATCACGTAGTGAAATTCCCCTCCCACCTTGGATAAAGGGTTTGGTGAACTTAACTTACCATATGGGATGCTACACACTAGAAAAGAATTTGGTTATCTGGTAATACTGAGTTAGGGAATCATAGGGAACACAATATGCTAGTTACTATAACCCCTTCCCCTTGGGAAGATAAGTTGGTTAATAAACCCGAATTGCAATTGAATACTTCTAAGTTTACCATATTCCCCTAGGTTCGACGCTAACCTTGGTTAGGTTCTATATCTTGACAACATCTTTAGCCTTAAAACTTACCTTTTGTTCCAGTACAACCGCCCCTTGATCCGAGTAGCTTGATTAGATGAGAGGGATCCATCGGATCGTGTTAATTATTCCCTTATCCAATTTAATACCACCTTGCTCCAGCAAGTAAGAATTAGGCGAGTTATAATGTTGGCCACTGTTAGAAAGCATTCTAAATGAAGGGATTAATTAATACATGGATGAACACTTTCCAAGAATTATGGATTATCTAACTTTACCTTGTTAGTTCTTCATGGTTCCCACAACCCTAGTTGTGTGGATTTAACTATGCATAATCATTGTAGATGAAAAAATCATGTTATGGAATAGCATAATTAAACACTTACAATGATGAATTGAAGAACAAGAAATCTAAAATTCTCCACAAAAAATCACAATGTAATAATCTCAATGTAAAAATCACAAAGTAAGAACTCTCAAGTTGTTTCTATCTTCTCTTATGCATCTCTCTTAATAAAAAGTCATAAAAACCTATTTATAATAAGTAAAATACAAATCTAATATGAAATAGGAAAACTAGATTCGACAACTTCTACAGATGAGGTTACGGCTGCATGTGAACTCACGGCTCATACCTACGCTTCATATTCAGCACTTCCCAAAAATTATGATTCAACTTATGAAACCTTCCTATGGGACATCTTTTGGCGTACGGCCCGTAAAGGGTTTTGTCTGCTAATTTCTCTAAAACACTTCAAAACTTGGATCCTCTAGGCATAACCTTATCTATGACCCATCATTAGACTTATGACTTGTAAGTGACTTCGTCTAATAGAACTTCAGCATTCAGCAAGTTTTCTTATCTTCAATCTATGAAACCATCTATAGGCCATGAAGAGATCTATGTATTATCTGACAACTCATGAATTTAACATCTGAAACTCGTCCATTTTCTAGATCCGACACACAAGACCAACTTACGGTTCATGGAGTGAACCACGGCCTGTAGAGTTCTCCATAAATCACCAAAAGCTTCAATTCTGCAAAAATTTGCCCAAAATCATACTGAATCCTATAACCCTATGAAATTAACATAAAAACATGATAACCCACTAACATCACTTTGAGAATAAGCAAAATTCAAATTTGTAAGTATTAAAAGTGTTGTATTTTAGCAGCGCATCAGGACTCGACCTAAGGGGTCATTAATACAAAGCCTACTTCTCTTATACTACACGGCACTGTAGGGATGATGATATGCCTACATGGTATTATGTTAGTGGATCCACATAAGTAAAGCATATGCAAAAATGGGAAGGTTCCCGTAATGTTTCATGTTAAAGCACTTGCAAAAATGGAAAGGCTCCCGTATGGTAAGGTATAGTTTACCCTGCAAAGTTGGCCACTCTTTTACTCAAAGTAGAGGCTACATAGGGATTCCATGTAATAGTCTACGTGGTCTAATATATCGATTATGGTCTTATTCTCGTATACGTATGGCACGTTTATGAAAGGATTTTATGATTCTTCTTGTCATGATTTTAAACTTGCATGTTTGTACCTATTGTGTCCTTATCCTATTGATTATGATTATGCATATTGATATTATTATGATGTTTTTTTATTTATGGAATACCTGCATACTCAGTATATTCTATGTGCTAATGCATACTTCTTTGTCTACATGATCTAACCATCTAGGGAGGATGACGAGGTGCTTATTCTATTCTACGGCTAGATTTGGATTTTGGAGCTTGAAGACTTATTGGTGAGTTTCTATACTTCTGAACAAGTTGTATAATGTTTCTCTTTAAAGTGAGCTAGCATATCTCAGTAGCATTAGGCTACACACACATATAATAAAGAACGAGGCTCACTATACATACCTGCCACATATTCTCGGCCCAATCATTCTTTTACCAGGCTTCTCATAGTCTAACTGTGTTAGAATCTAGCCTATACAGTAGCCATAACTAGTACAACTATCAACACAGTGAATGCCATCTCAGGCCAACATGGTCACACATTTCAACTCAGTATACTAAGTATCTCAAGCCAACATGGTCACACATGCTAAGTATATTGTTAGCTCATATACTAAGTATCTCAGCAACATGGTCACACATTTCACCTTAGTCTAAAGGTTAGAGAAGTCTAGCCTACTTGTAAGGCGGTTCCTTGCGTCCTAGATCAATCTACTCAAGCTTCCCTTCCTAATCATGTTTCGATGCTGCTCAGCTATCAAAATATATATCACAAGATCATTATGACTGATTTGACTATAAGAACCCAAGAATAAGGAAAAACTATATCAATTACGTCCAAAATGAGGAAAAATAGGGTACACGCTAGAAATCCCAAACAAATCCCTATAAAATGGTACCCACGTCACCCCAAGTAATTAGCTAGAAACTGGTCCAAAATAGACCTTAGAAGACAAAGAAACAACTTAAAAACAAGGTTACATTTTTTTACCAGAAAACATTTCTTACATAACCTTCTCGGTCAAATTCCACCAAAATACAGTCAAATTATCAGAATCCAAAAATATCATAGTGTTCATCTTGGAAATTAGAACAACTTAGACTATGATTTTACTTAATTTATTTAAGAATAGACCGAGATATCAGAGTGTAAAGTTTTCTCAAATTTTCAACACAACTACTGAAACTAAAATTTTACCTCAAACGTATCTATAAACTATAATTTGACACTTCCACGACATTCCTTGCAAAAACTCAAACAACTAGCCTTTTTAATCACTAAAATCAGAGTTATGGATAAATTTTTATAAGAGGCGAAAGTTTTCGTTTTCTTGGGCGAGCGACCAGCCTTTTATATGCATGGAACTACCCCATTATGTTCCATCCATGAACATGGTTGCAAACGAAGAACTGGCACATGCTAAGCCTCAGTGAACGCAAGTCATGGTGTTGCGGACATGGGGCTCTGCACACGTATGCTTGTGTGATTGTGCCATAGCCTTCGCGAATGTGAAGGGTTGGCCTTCTACTATTGCAGTAGCTCACCTAGAAACTTTCTCGAGCCTTTCGATGTCCATTCTATGTAAATAAATAGTGCAACCGTAAGGATTACAACATTTCAGATCTAATAGTACGATCCGAATTTCCAATGGAGCAACCTATGGAAAAATGAGGGTCCCACTTCTTTCTAGCTAATTTTAGCCAAAAGAATTGAGGGTGTCATAATGCACCTGGAAGCCCCCGCCATCCAACGAAAGGTAATTTTTGGCCAATATTCGACATTTCAGAGCTGACCCCGATATCGGATTCCCATATGGAACACATTTAGCTAGGCTCTTTATAGAAAATCACTTTTTAGCTTCGAGTTGAACTAATCTTACAATTTCTGAATTAAACTAAAATTGGGGTCCTTAAAACTCAGACCGACCACACTCCTAGCCTAGTTTGGTCATTCTAAAATTGATGGAATTGTAAAAATTCCATTCCAGGGCCATTTTCTAGGATCTTACCAGAAGGCTTATTTTTATAGTTATAACTTCTCATTAACTCGAAAAATCCACATAAATCACAACCAACTCAACCAATAACCATCCCAACTATGCCAACAAGTCACAAATGGCCCAAGGTTACTTTACACATGCTTAAATAACAGAATAACTACAAAAATACAAAAGTGGCATAGAGGGTCTACTAGGGTGGGGTAGAGTCTACCTTGGCAAAGTAGACAACTCTTTTTCTCGGTGTAGAGGGAACATTGAAACTTCACGTAATAGTCTTCATGGTCTCATTGTCAGTTATAGTCTTATTCACATATTTTTATGTTAGGTTGTGAGAGGTTTTATGATGCCTTCATTCATAGTCATAAAAATGCATTGCTCATGCATATCTTTTCCTTATTCTATTGTTGTGATTATGCATATTACTATTATGTTATGAAGTTCCTTGATGCATGTAATACCTACATACTTAGTACATTCTATGTACTAACACATGCTTTTTGCTTACATGATCTAACTGTGTAGGGACAAGCGATGACGAGCCTATTTATCCATTACATAGCTAGGGTTGGACTTTGCATTAAAGATTGTTTATGAGTTCCCATTCTTTGGGAAAAAGCCCTACTCATGCTATGCTTGATGTGTTGAGACATTTATGATTTCATTTGATATTCTAGCTTGAGGGTGAGCTAGTGGTATGTTCTAGATCCTTCCAATATCTATGTAATTACCCTTAAAGGAAGACTATGACTTTGCTTGTATAAGACTATGTTTCTCTTGTTTACTCTCTTATGAATTGCTCATTTTACCTTATGCATGCTTATGATATGACAAGAGGCTTAAATAGGGCGCCTTTGGGTGTTACATCCATTGTATCACAACTAGGCCCTAGGTTCGTGTCTTACAAACTTGCTATCAGAGCCTAAAGTTTGAAAGCATCCTAGGGAGCCCAATGTGTCGCGTCTAGTAGAGTCATGTTCATGGGTTTGGGCCACAAGAAAGAGCAAGAGGCAATGAGATGTTTAGAAAATCTTTGTTTCTTTTGTGATCTATGTCATGCCTTCAATACTCTCATTCCCTAATGTTTGTCCTTTGACATTTTCAGAAAATGCATCCATGACATTCTCTATTTTCTAGGGGAGTTGATGTAAATAAGGATCAAGTTCCTCTGGATGCTAAAGTTCCTCAAGGCCGTTAAGCCAACCAAGAGACCAATGAGGAATTGACAACCACTATTAATATGTTGAGTCAAGTTGTTTCTTTTCCATAGACTCTTACCCTAGCTTCAAGGGTTAGAGATTTTGCTAGAATGAATCCTCTAGATTTTTATGGTTGTAAGGTGTATAAAGATCTAAGAGAGTCTATTGATGAGGTCTACAAGGTGGTGGAGATTATAGGGGTATCATATGAGGAGAAAGCTGAGTTGGTGGCCTATCTACTTAAGTGAGTTTCTCAAGTTTGGTTCTCACAATGGAAGCCTAAAGGATTTGAAGAAGGTTCTATTGATTGGGAGATGTTTAAAGCCACTTTCCTTGATCGTTTCTCCCCTCTTGAACTAATGAAAGCTAAAGTGATGGAGTTCATGAATTTTCGACAAGGTGGTATGAGTGTGAGGAACTACACCCTCAATTTTACAAAGTTGTGTAAGTATGCTCCTTCTTTAGTTGTCTACTCTAGGGCTTGTATGAACAAATTTATCTTAGGTGTGTCCAATTTGGTGAAGATGGAATTCAAAACGATGATGCTCATCAAAGAAATAGATATTTCTTGGCTCATGACTTAAGTTGAGAAAGTGAAGAGTGAAAAGCTCCAAATTATGAGGATGAGGGATTCCAAAAGGGCTCGCTTTGATGGTGGGTTTTAACATGCTCTATTCAATGATGGCCGCTTTCAACAATGCCAAGGCTTATCCAAAGGTTCTAATAAAGGCTTTGCTAGGGATAAGGTGCCTACCCCTAGTGCTCAAGTTAATGGTCCTACGAGTGGTGGTGATATTCCTTTTAGGTGTACCAAGTATGGGAGGAACCATGTTGGTGATTGCTTGAGAGGTATAGGTGTTATTTTTGGTCATGGTAAGATGGGACACAAGTTCTTCTAGTGTCGTAATGTTGCTAACAAATTTAGAGAAGGGCTTCTTAAAGCCAAGTAACTCTAAGAGGGCAAGTGAAACAAGATGCCCAAGATCAAGATGGTGATCCATATTGCAACCAATTCTATGCTCTGTATGCTAGGAAAGTTGAGAATTCTCCCGATATGATTGTGAGTATATTGAGAGTCTTTGATCTTGATGTGTATGCTTGGCTTGACCTCGGTCTTGATATGTATTTTCTTAGTCCTTACCTTCCCGTAAAGTTTTATGTGTCTTGCAAAGTCTTCGTAGAACCATATTCAATATATATCCTAATTGGTGAGTTGATCATAGCCAAGAAAGTTTATAGAAATCATCACATGTCGGTCTTCTATAGAGTTTTCCCATGTGATCTTGTTGAGTTTGACATGACCAATTTTGATGTTATTTTTGGTATGAATTAGTTAAATGCATCTTATGCTACTATTGATTGTAGAACCCATATAGGGTCACGTTCAAGTTCTTAATGAACCCATTTTTGAGTAAAAGGGAACAAATTTATTGTTCAAGGGTAAATTTGTCTCTTACGTAAAAGCTATGAGAATAATTTCTAAGGAGTGCATATGTCATATTTTATGGGATATGGAAGTTGAGTATGGGGTATCTACTCTTGACCCAGTCCCTAATGTTAATGTATCCCCTAATGTCTTTTCTGATAACTTGCCTAGTATTCCTCCCAAAAGGGAAATTAACTTTCGCATTGATCTTTTACCCGACACTCAACCTATATCCATACCTCTATATCTAACGAACTCGATTGAATTGAAGAAGTTGAAGGGGAATGTAACGACCCAGCCCGCTAGTGATATTTCCTTCTTCGGGAATAGGTCCGCGTGGCTTTAAAATGCGTCATTAGTAGGTGACGCCTATATACTTAGATACTCAGCATCTCTCTTGTATTTTGCTGATGTGTGACTTCTCATCACAAGATAGGTTGTTACACACAGCCCCTCTATGGACTCAGTGTCCTCGCTAAGCTTTCCCCCACCATATGAAATCCTCCTAGACTTAGCACTAAGGGTTGCCCCCTCCTAGCTGAGATTTGTCTAAACTCAATCGAACTTTAACCCATATCCACAAGGCTCACATAAGAATGGCTTTGATACCTTCTGTAATGCCCCAGCCTGTTAGTGATATTGTCCATTTGGGCCTAGGCTTTCACCACTTTAAAATGGTTAATTGGTAGGTATGGCTTGTTTATTTATGTACCTAGTATTTTGTTTCCTATGTTTTGTCAACGTGGGACTTCTAATCCCAAGATATGTTATTATATATTTGTAATTGTCTAGCCCTTTAGTGATATTGTCCTCCTTACGTCTTGGCCGTTACGAATTTAAAATGTGTCACTAGTAGGTAAGTACTATTTACTTATATACCAAACATCTATGTTTTGCCTATGTATGACTTCTCATCTTAAGATGGGTTGTGAAATACACCGCCTCTATGGACTCAGCATCCTCCCTAAGGTTTGCTACATCATATGGGATTCACCTAGACTCAGGATTAAGGTTTTCCCAGCTTCACCGAGATTCATCTAAACTCAATCAGAATTTGACCCATATTGACAAGGAGGATACAAGAGTGGCTCTCATACAATCTATAGTAGCCTAGCCCTTACTGATATTGTCCACTTTGGGCCTTAACCCTTACGACTTTTAAACGCGTCACTAGTAGGTAAGGCTTGTTTACTTATATACCTAGTATCTCTCTTGTGATTTTCCAATGTGGGAGTTCTCATCTTAAAATAGGGTTTTAAAGAGAAATTTAGGGAGTTTCTAGATAAAAGGTTCATAAGACCTAATGTGTCTCCATGGAGTGCTCCTATATTCTTTGTTAGGAAGAATGATGGTTAACTTCTGATGTGTGTGGATTATTTGGCAATCAAAAAAAGTGACTACCAAAATTAAGTATCCATTTCTAAAGATTGATGACCTATTTGATCAACTACAAGATGCAGGTTATTTCTCTAAGATTGATCTTGGGTCCGGGTAACACCAATTAAGGGTGAAGGAGGATGACATTCCAAAGACTGTACTTTCAACCCTATTTAGTCATTTTGAATTCTTTTTTATGTCATTTGGACTAACAAATGCTCCCATAACTTTCATGGGCTTGATGAATAGGATCTTCAAACTGTATTTGGACATGTTTGTCATTTTGTTCATTGATGATATATTGTTTTATTCATGGGATGCAAAGGAGAATGAGGACCATTTGTAGATTGTGTTGCAAACATAGAGAGAGAAAATGTTTTTCCAAATTTAGCAAGTTTGACTTTTGGATAAGGGAGGTGGCTTTTCTTGGTCACCTTTTTTCAAGTGGTGGTATTAGATTCGTTCGAAAGAAGATGGATGCGGTGAAGAATTATCCTAGACCATTGTCTCCTTCTAACATTAGGAGTATTTTGTGTTTGACCGGATATTATAGAAAATTTGTTGAAGGGTTTTCTTCCATTGCCTCTTCTTTGACTATGTTCGCCCAAAAAAGAAGGCGAAATTTCAATGGTCGAATGAATGTGGAAAAAGTTTTTCGATATTAAAGGATCGTCTTTCTTCAGCCCCTATTCTGACATTGCGCGAAAGTTCGGACAGTTATGTTTTTCATTGTGATGCCTCACATGTAGACTTGGGTTGTGTTTGATGTAACATGGAAATGTCAATGCTTATGGCTCAAGGCAATTGAAGGTGCATAAAAGAACTATCCAATCCATGATGTTGAGTTATTGACCACTGTATTTGCATTGAAGATTTAGCGACATTATCTTTTTGGGTGCATGTTGTTATATTTACTGACCACAAGAGTTTGCACTATGTGTTTGTCCAAAGGGATTTGAACCTAAGGAAAAAGGAGGTGGTTTGATTTCCTCAAGGATTACAAAACATTAATGTGATGCATCACCCCAACAAAGCAAATGTTTTAACATATGTATTAAGTAGAATATCTATGGACAGGGCCCCACGCATTGAGAATTGAAAGAAAGAATTAGTTACAAAAGTGTACTATTTGGATCGTCTGGATGTGAGGTCAAATTGTTTGAACAATGGTAGCGTAGTGCAAAATGGGGTAGAATCATCTTTGATAGCCGAGGTTGAAGCAAAAATAAGAGGTGACCTACTTTTATGGAATCGAAGAAGTTGATGGTTGATAAAAAGGTTGAGGTATTCACACAAGGGGGAGATGGAGTACTTTGTTACCAAGGGTGGTTATGTGTCTCTAATGTAGATTGTCAAAGGTAAAAGATACTTTATTAGGCTCATAACTCTAAGTATTATATTCATCCTGGATCCAACAAAAACTATAGATATTTGAGAGAGGTATATTGGTGGAATGGAATGAAGAAAGACATTGTTCAAAATGTCAACAAATGAATGTGGACCACCAAAGATCAGGTGGCCTGGCCCAAGACATTGAGATACCTACTTTTAAATTGGGGGAAGTTAATATGGATCCCACTATGGGTTCGCCAAAGACCCGGAAGCAATTTCACTCAATATAGGTGGTTATGGCTAGAATAATGAAAACAATGCACTTTTTGCCGGTGAAGACTTCTTATGTTGCTGAAGACTATGCTAGGGTCTACATCTGAGAATTGTAAGGTTTTATGGAGTTCCAATGTCATGATATCAGATATCAGATCATGATGCTCAATTTACTTCTTATTTATCGAAGTTTTTATAAAAAGGCCTTGGTACAAAGGTCTAGCTAAGTAAGGTATATCAACCTCGAACTGATACGCAAGCAAAAATGACAATTCAAACCATGGAAGATATGTTAAGGGAATGTGTGCTTGATTTCAAAGATGGATGGGATTATCACCCGTCTCTTATTAAATTTTCTTATGGCAGTAGTCTCTATTCAGACATTGGGATGGCACCCTTTGAAATTTTGTATGGTAGACGATATAGGTCATAGTTGGAGAGATTTCTTTTATTGGACCGTATTTGGTACTTGATGATATGAAGAAAGTAAAAGTCATACGGGAAAGGTTGAATCCTGCCCAAAGTCTTCAAAACTCATATGTCAATATTAGAATGAGAGACCTTGAGTTTGATGAAGGTGATTGGGTATATTTGAAGGTTTCACTTATGAAAGGTGTAATATATGTTGGCAAAAAGGGCAAATTGAGTCCTAGATATATGGAACCTTATAAGATCTTGAAAGGGATTGGAAAGGTGGCTTATAAGCTAGGTTCGCCTATTGAGCTAGCTATGATTCATCCGGTGTTTCATGTATCGATGTTGAGAAAATTCATGGGTGATCCCAATTTCATTGTTCCACTAAAGGATGTGACTACTGAGGATAATTATATTTTTGAAGAAGTATTAGTGGAGATCTTGGGCTGGCTAGTGAACAGATTGATCAAGTTGTTATGAAGGAACTAACAAGTTGAGGGTGCTATATTGGAAGCAGAGGTGGACATGATAAAATAATATTCTAACCTCGTTCCTTCTATTCAAGCTTAAGTACCTAAATGCGAAGCATTCTTCAAAATTCTCACAAATTTGTTTTTCCTTGTCATATTGCATGCATGCATGATCATGAGAATATTTTAAAATAATGTTTGATGCATAAGTTTGATGATTTTATGAAGATGATGTTTAAGTTGCATTTCTGCGTTCATGTTGGGTTGTTGGCTGCGTTCCTACTCAACTCAAACTTGCTTTGTCTCATTCGAAGATGAATGATCCCAAGGGGAAATATTGTAACTCCCCGTATATTGGAAAGCTTGGGAACTAGAAAAGGTGTAGAAAAATTTTGGCTCATCTGATGATACAAACCTGTCTATGGCTCGTGGATTGAACCATGGGTCATATATAGGTTTTGTAGTTGAGGTCCCAGAGTTGATGAAATTTTTCACCCCAAAAAGCCAATGTATGAAGGATCCTATGAGTCATTATATGGAATATGGACTGTAGATGTGATCATGAATAGGACCTTGAAGGATCAAAATTTTTAGAAGTATGGAAGGCTATTACGAGTGGGGGATTACAGTCCGTAAAGTGAAGTACAGACCATACTATATTCTCGTAGTTTAAACGTGTAGATTCTAGTGGACTAGGTTTTGGGACCATGCACTATACGAATTCCAAGTATGATTTGTAAAAGGAAGTACAAGTCATAGACTAGGTCTCATAAAGTGAGATTTCAAGATTGCTTTCAGGAGCTATTTTCAATAGGATGAAACCCCTAAAGTACGAGTTGTACGTCAGTCTACGGACCATGAACATGGCTCGTAGATGGGTCTAACAAATTTAAAGTGAAGGGCATTTTGGTTATTTCTGATCCATTTGACTCTTAAACTATATCGTTTTGACCTTATTCGCCTTAGATGTTATAAAACCTATTCGTAAACTCATTCACTCCCAAAATTTTCAAATTGTCTCTCTCAAGCTTTGGGTCCATTGAAGCTTAGGGATTAAAGCTTTGGGTCCATTGAAGCTTAGGGATTCAAGCTTTTGGTCAAGGAATTCATTGTCAATTAACCTAGATTTCTAGGAATTCACTTAAGGTATAACAAGCTTTATTCATGGATAAGGCTCATCCATGGAGGCAAAATTCTACTTATGTTTTCCTCAAGTTCATGTCTGGATTTTAAAGGGTTTTCATGATTTGATTCCAAAAGCTTGTATATGATTATTTTACTCGATTATGCATAAACTATGATGAAATTTCATGAACTCTATGATTTCTTATTGAACACGATCCATTTCATGTATATGATGATTAAGGCTTAATGAGTTGATGTAGGTTGTTTTACTAATGATCCCAATTAATTTTAATTGCATACATCTTACATGATTTCCATCCAATTGCATTATTTTAACTTCCATTACTCATGAACTCATATATGGATCTATTTTCCTATGTAAGGCCATGACTTCATGAATATGATTCTAATTATGAAAGTATGTGACGATGATAAGGATGATGAGGGTGGCATAAGTCCCTAATGTTTATGAAATGATGCTAAGATGGGGATCGTACCCACACTATATGCAAAGTTATGGAGATGGACTACTCCTATGGTATGACATGATGTCATGAGTTTATGATACCTATTTTTACAAACTCTGAAAGTATGATTTTGATAAATCATGAACTATGATGATTTTTATGATATTGCATATTATGTATTCTATGGGATATGACTTAGCACCAAATAATCTTGAGTAAGGGGAACTATACCCAAGGATCATTATATAAATCCTCGAATCTTATAACTATATGCCACTGTAGGTTTATAAGTATTTTCCTATATGGCTAGCTAATGGATCCATATAGCATCATGATGTGACACTCACTGTGCTAGGATTAAGCTTATTGGGTGGAGTCTTTATGTATCTATGTGACACTCATCGTGCTAGGGTTAAGCTTATTGGGTGGAGTCTTTATGTATCTATGTGACACTCACCATGCTAGGGTAGAGTCTAAAGGGTGGAATTGAGTCTATCTTGGCAAAGTAGACTCCTCTTTCACTTGGTGTACAGGAAATATTGGGATTCCATGTAATAGTCTCCATGGTCTCATTGTCGCTTATGGTCTTGTTCTGACATATGTATTCTAGTTTATGAGAGGTTTGATTATGCTTCCAATCATGGTTTTAAACATGCATTACTCATGCATATCTTGTCCTTATTCTATAGCTATGATTATGCATATTGTTGTTTATGTTATGAAGTTCCTTTATACATCACATACCTAATACATTCCACATACTAATACATACTCTTTGCCTACATGATCTTACCATGTAGGGACAAGCGACAACGAGACTATTCATCCATTTCTGGCTACGGATGGACTTGGCATTGATGATTGTTGGTGAGTTCCCATGCTTCAACGACAAGCCCTACTCATGATATGCTTGACGTGTTAATACATATATGATTTCATTTGATATTCTATCTTGAGGGTGAGTAAGGGGCATGTTCTATAGCTGCCAAGATTTGTGATCTAGAGGCATGATTCGGACATATGATATTGTAATTCCCCTTAATAGGAGACTATGATTTCGAATGTATAATACTGTGTTCCGCTTGTTCACTCTCTTATGAATTGCTTATGTTATCTTATGTATGCTTATGATATGAACAAGAGGTTTTCATGGCGAACCTTTGGGTGTCACATTAGCCATGTCACAACTAGGCCTTAGGTTTAGGTCATGACATTCCTATTCATGGATGTAAAGCACTCAACACCTATGAACAAGACTTTACTAGACGCAGCATGTTAGACTCCTTAGAACACGTAAAAACTTTGTTCTTTCATATCAGGCTTGTCGTGACCCAAGCCTAGGGCCTAGTTGTGACACGGCGAATGTGACAACAGAAGGTGCCCCATGAAAGACTCTTGTTCATATCATAAGCATACATAAGGTAATAAAGCATTCAACATAAGCAAAGATAGCTGAATTTAACTCTTAAAAGCTACTAAATGTAACAGTCAAGAATCTAGTCATTAAAGGGAATTATACCAACATATGTCCCAAATATGCCTCTACTTAACTAGATATCATGATGGGGACTAGAACGCTCCACTAGATCACCGTGAAGATAAGAAAAGTACAAAGAGTGTCTTAACATAACAACATAACTATGAAAGTAAGGACTTGTCCTCGAAGCATGGGAACTTATCAATTCTTCAAAGTAGAATCCAAATATAGCCACAATGGTGAGGAATAGTAGTGTGATGACCCTAGCCTAAGGCCTAGTCTAACACGGAAAATTAGAAATCCAAAGGAACCTCACCTAAGACTCTTAACATACACCAAGCATTTCATAGGAACTAAACATAAATAAAAGCACAATTTTAAAAAGGAAGCAGGGCTAAGGGAGGATCAACATTAAATCCATAAAAGAACATTAAAACATAGAGTCTTAATACTTTGTCCAACAATACCTCTAATCGATTAGATCATAAAGCTTGTGGAAATAGACCTTGACCGATCGTAAGACCATGTGAGCTACTGCGTGGAATCCAATGAACTCCTTCCATTGGGGAAAGGACAATGCACTCCTTCTACTTATAAAAGGGGAATCTATTTTCCAAGGTAGATATCCAAAATGTAGTAACTTCACAATTGCATCTTTCATAACATTTATGCCTACATGAATCAACTAGCATAGCCTATAATGGTCCTATGTTGGCATATAGTTAGGGACATTGAGATTTAGTTTCAAGTGATCATGCCTCAACTAACAGGATGATTCCCAATCTCTAGTCCTCTCGGTACTAAGTCATCTCATGAAATCTTTAAAACATATGCTTAGAATTATAAGTAGCAACCAATTGGAGTAGTTCGAAACTTAAGAATATTTCTTAAACATCTTTTAGGGCAATTAAAAACATACTTATATCTTTGATAAACTTAACTTGAAGCTCTTTATTAGATCCCTAATCATAATCATAAGTCATAGAAAGCTTTGCTTGGAAACAAGGTGTGCTTAGTATTATCATGGAACAATCATAAAACACAGATTTAATAGGAAGTTACTTTTAAAAGGGAACATCAAAAAGGCCCAACCTTGATCATATCAAAAATCATCATGAAATCAATAGCATACTTCAATATGCATATACTTAATTAGCGAAATAGTTACTAAACTTCATAAGTATTATATCATAACATAAATATAATGAAATCATCATAAGCATGCACATTAACTTAAGAAACTTACAAAAAAGGTAAAATACTCAATAGGAAATTTTATGGGTGAAAGGATACCCATAAATCAACTCACATACTGTGAAATAATTGTAGAGAAACAAACTTGTTAAGAAAGAATCTTGGAACCCTAACCTTGCCCTAGCTTTTTCTTGAGAGCCCTTTATTGCCTTATAAATTTAGAGAGTAATGAATGGGAGGATGAATGAAAAAATAAGGACTTAAGGGATTTTATAGGGTATATTTATCGTCCCCCAAATGATGTAGTATAGGAATACAACGGACGGAATGAAAAAATTACCCCTTATTAAAACTGCGAAGTTAACCTATGAACCTCGATAATGGGTGCTAAGTCACTTTGTTTGATGATACATCTAAAAATCCTAATATTTTGTTGGACTATAAACGATGAGCATCAGTATGGGTCTACGAGTCCAACCACGACCTGTAAGTCAATGCACAGCCCATCTAAGATTGTTTCATAGATTGGTCCAGCAAATCACATTTAGGAGCTTTGGAAAAGTTAACAAGACAGACAGGACCTATAGCCCATGGTTCGATCTAAGGCCTATAAACGTTCTTTGGTAGGATCAATCTGGAAGTTTTAATAAGGAGAGGTTTTATCAATTCCATAATTTCTTATTCCTAAACTATGTCATTTTGTGGATCAAAAGGGCCCTAAATCAGTCCTTAAAGCTGTAGGACCCAAATTCAATCCTTCATTCTTTCATTCTCAATTTTCTCTAAGGCAAAACTCTCTCTAGAAAAGGTCAAGGCAAGGCTAGGTTTCAAGGTTCTTCCCAAGTCTTCAAGATTATTTTTCTCTAAGGATTCTAAGGTATGTGAGTTTGATTTATGGGTATCCTTTCACCCATAAAGTTCTTGATAAAGTATTTTACCTTTTCTTTAAGTTCCCTTTGAGATATTATACATTCTTATGATGATTACATGATGTTTTATGTTACTAAATGAAATTCATGATATCCTATGATATTTTTATTGAGTATATGCATGTATTTAAGTTAGTGATGATAACCCTAACGATGATTTTTTATAATGATGAAGTGTGGGTAGTGTTACTTTTCCTTTAAAGAGTATATTCTCATGATTTATGTAAATTATGATTGTTCCATTTAAAATCCTAGCCCACCTAGTTTTCAAGTAAAGTACTGCATGATTTGTGATGATGATCAGGGCATTAAAGATGAGTGTAATGTTATGATTTGTCAAAGATATAAGTAAGTTGACAATTGCCCTAAAAGATGTTTAAGAAAGGTCCCCAAGATGACAAGACAATTCTCACTTAATGGTTTCTAAGTTCGAGCTACTCCTATGATTACTACTTATGATCCTAAGTGTAAAAATTTGACTAAGTTATATTTTAAAGATTTTGTGAGATGACTCATCACCAAATGTGAGATTGAGGTGGGGTTCGGTAACGGAACCTTAGTAGCAACCCTTTGTCTCATTAACTATGTGCCACCATAGGAACCCTTGTGTGCTAGGCTCGTGGATTCACTTAGGCTATTTATGTTATTAAGATGCATGTGAAGTTGATGGAATTCCACAAGGCAAGTGGTCTCCCCGTGCCAACATAGGGGGTTATGTTGGATTCCATATAGTAGCTCACATGGTCTTATATGTCGGTTATGGTCTTCTCCCAAAAGAATGTGATTCGATGTTATGACTCCTTATATGTGATTTCTCATGCATGGTTTCTCTTCCATATTGAGAGATATTCCTTGTGCATTCTTAAGCTCCCTTTTTTTGTACTTTTCATCTCATATACACTTATATGTTGTATTTATGAACGATGGCATTAAAATTTCATGCATGTATTGCATCTCACATACTTAATACATTCCAATATTCTAATGTATGTTTTGTCTGGAAGATTTAACCATGTAGGAACATGTGATCCACCACCGGCTCGTGGCTAGTTTCTTGCGTTCACGACTAGTACCTTTATTTTTGGTGAGCCCTTACGTTAGGACTTTACCATTCTCTATTATAGCTTGTATTTTATTTCTGAGCCGGTGTATTTGCTGGCCCTTTGAAGCTTTTACATTCTATGTTGTTCTATTATGGAGTCTTTTCTATTTGATGGAAACTGACTGTTACCGGTTTCGTCCATTGATGTAGTCGTTGGTATGCTTTATGGACAAATTTATATTGTCTTAGTTGCTTTTTAATGTTGCTTTTTTGTCTTAAAAAGGCCCATAGACCCTTCCCGATTTTAACATTCTGCATTTCTTTATATTTATGCCTATTGATGCTTAAGATATTAGAGATGGCTTGGAGGGGGTTCCTTCGGGTATGTCGTTCGTCGTGTGATGTCTAGGCCCCTATATTGGGTCGTTACTGGATAAACAATAGAGATGTAGAAATGCTTACACTAATCTAATTAGCCTGAACAAACCCAGGAATGACTAAATCTAGGACTAGGATAAGGGGTTAGTATATACATCCATATATGAACCAAATTGCATGGTGAAATTCATCTATTTGCCGGATCAAGGACTTAGGTGAACATAACTTAGTACTTCTGCATGCTACATAATATAAAAGGTTAATATTATGCGGTGATACTATGTTATGAATTTACGAGAAGAATAATACCCTAGTTATGTTTTCTCGTCGATATTTTCAAACACTTGCAAACTATCTGATCTTAGTTTTTAGGTTATTGTTTAGAATTATTTAACTAAGACCGCTTCTTTAGAAGTAAGAATATTAATAGCTCAAATGTCACATAAAATTAACTAAGTCTAAAAAATATTACTTCTGGGTCCAATCCTAACCCTAGTTAGGTTCTATATTTGACAATGATTGTTTTATACTTCTTTAGAGAGATGTAATTTGAGCATATTTAATTTTGGCTCCATTGTCGGGGAATACGACTTTTGATTAGATTAATTGTGTGATTTAACTATTAGTCCTTATTTTCATAATTTATTTTTTTATTAGTTTTGTTCTTTTTTAGTGCTTAGATACGGTGTATGCCAAGTACATAAAGTCGCAGCAATCCCTTAACTACTTACAATCCTAAGTTGCATTGAATTTTATGCAAAATAGCTCACAATGTTGTACATGAGGTTGACAATCGAATTGACCAAGTTCAACATAAGGATGATAACACACACCATAATCCACCTCTAAATGTACAACGAAACCCGCCATGAGAGATTGATCATCCACCTAGGTAGAGAGTTGGGGTAGGTTCTTTGAAGAACTATGTGGTCGTTCCTATTGTAATTAGGGTCACAGGTGCCATTGTGCTACCACCATTCCACAAGGTTCAAAGTTCACCATTTTGAATGGATTGTTCCAAATGCTGCGTAACAAAGGGTTATTTTTAGGGTTATCATTTAAATGTTCTTTCGCTCATATTCATAATGGTGGGCTTATGTGCAAGAGCATGGTGCGGAATCAAGACTTGTCCATAGATGTCATTGGGTTGCATGTTTTTACGTTGTTACTGATAAGTGATGCAACTATACGTCTATCCCAGACCCCTTACAGTTCTATCACTGCCTGTTGAGAGTTACATGATGCTTTCATCGAAAAATATTTCCCACCGTCAAAGAAGTTGAAGCTTGAATATAGAATGAATAACTTCCAACAAACATTGATAGAGTTAATAAGTGTGTCTATATTTGAGGAGTGTTCCAAATAATTGAATCACTAAGGACTCACTTCTTAATATATTTTATAGAGAACTAGACGATAATGGCAAAGAAGTTGTTGACACCATCATCGGAGGATCATTCATGAACTGGACTTTTTGCTGAAGTTTCCCAAGAATGGAACAAGTGTCATGACCTGACATTAAAGGCCATGATGGAACCTGTTAGATCCCACCTATGGGCAAGCTAAATCACAACCCAAGGTACCTGTGCTGCAGCACTAACATGGTAACACTAGAAATCTACACATAACACAAGCACAACCTACCCAGAATCGAGGAGTCACATAATGTCCAAACTACGAATACTTAACCAAGTCTCCTAAAACATTCACGAGGCCTCAACTTAGTGACCATGGTAGTACTTATACTTGCACCATTAAAAGACACAGAAAAGTAGGGGTGAGTATTGGTAATAGGCATTATAGAACGACTGAGTGAAATACAGTAAATATAGAATGCTCTAATGTACAAAATTGTAGTAAAGCTAGAAAATTATAACCCAGGACCATATCATAACTGCTCCAAACAATGTAACTAACCATCAAAACCCGAGCAGAACCATATCATAACTGCTATAGGACTGAGGTTTAGTGTTATATATGGGTGTAAGTCCCTAGTATCTATTCATATATGCCAATTAGGGCCCCATAAACCTAGAAGGTACATCCACTCACAACCATGGGGTTTACAAGTGTAGGATACATGGATAAGTAACTGATGACTCCATGATCCAACTATATTTGAACTAACAACCCAACTCTGAAGGCAAGACAAGAACATAAAACGCGAATCTTGAACCACGAATGTGACTCAATAGGTGCCCTAGTCTGGACTCGGTGCACAGACCCTGCATGTGCTGGACTATAGGAAATTTCCTCAACACCCTATGTTGGACTATAGGTGATAACTCAGCATGTAGTCAAGAGTGAAACACATAAGACTACACCCTGTTCTGGTCTATAGGCAATACCCTCAGCACCTTATGCTAGACTATAGGTAATACCTCAACAGCTAATCAGGAGTACAACACAAAATTAGTTACTAGAAATAGCAGGTCTCTCAGCATCTGACAACCAAGAGAGGCAGACAAGTAATCAACCCAATTATACATCTCAACGAGAGTAGTATAGGATCATGTATAACTATCAACAAGTTCATCCCAACTGAAAACATGGAAAGTATTCAAAATAATTGTACCCAGGCAAACAATATCTAGGCTAGCTAGTGACAATAACAAGTCCTCAGGGTAGAAGAATAGGTAGTCTAGCTAATAAACGCAATAACACCCCAACCAATAATAACCCCCAAGTGACCTCAGGCATGGTACACATCTCACCATTAAGGTCATGATTCAATTACTAGAGAGTCAGGAATATGGTACATTGATCACAAATGACCTAAAGAACCCTGTAGGATAAAGCATACATCTACTTATCAGAATCACATCCCCATTTCTATCTCACCAAAAGTGCAGCCACATCGTATCTCATATCCGGAGTCATGGTGACCAATTAGAGGCACAAATAATAGTATTTATTAGAACATAGCATATTACCTAATATCAAGTATGTTTAGCAAGTGTATAATGGCTAACTACTGTATATATAGGCATATATTCATAGAAATTATACTGAATCATGTCTAACTAGAGATGAGCAAATTACCATTAGGTAATCACAAGAATTCAGAATAACATGGAGGTCATTGTAGTATCACTGGCATCCAAAACAATCAGGGCTATCAGAACCAATTTTATACAAGAGCAAGATCCCAACACAAAGTACTCTTAACAACCAGTCTCATAACTACCATATATTTGTAGCAGTATGCTACACCCACATACACACAAGAGTCAGGCCAGAATACATACCTGTCACAGGGCACCGACCTATATCCATCCTTTACCCGACCTTTTTGCATTTTAACAGAACATGAACATAAGCAATTCAATAGCTACACCTAATATAGTACCTTATGCAATAACCATTATCTTACATCATCATGCTTATCATATACTTATTAAACCAGTCCACATACCACTCATCAACATATCTCAGCTCAATCTAAGGTTTAAGGAAGCCTAGCGTACCTGGAAGGCGGCTCCTCACACTATGGATCAGTCTAAACTTTCCCCTCCTGATCACCTCCAAAGTTGCTCAGTTGTATAAGCATAAGTCACAATATTATTATGACTAATGCAACTGTTAAATCTTAAGAATCGAGGAAAATCATATCAGTTATACCTAAAATGGGGAAAATTATGACCCATGCTCAAGATCCGAAACCAAATATCGTAAGATGATCTCTCTGTCACCCTGAGTTTGTAGTAAGAAATTGAGCTCAAAACAAATCCAAGAAAATAGAGAAACAGTCCAAAATGAGGTTACATTTCTTATCAAAAAATATTTGTATATAAAACTTCTCAGACAAATCCCACAAGAATTCAGTCAAATTATCAGGATCCAAGCATACCACAGCGTTCCTCTAAGAAAATGGAACTACTTAGACTCAAATTTCTCTAAATTCCTATGTGAATCAACTGAGATATCATAGTGAAAAATATTTCACTCATTTATGGGGATATAACAAGCTAAAAGAGAAAATTCACCTCAAAATATGTGCTGAAATTGAAACTTGAAACTTCTACGACATTCCTTGTGAAATCCATATAATGTAGCCTTTTGAATCCCCAATATTAGAGTTATATAGCGAATTTTACACTTCAGAGAACATTTGAGTCAAGGCTGGTTGCGACCAACCTTTGGCTGGCACCACTTCCCCATGGCCTGCGAGAACGTGGGGCTGGCATGTGTCAGGCCTCTATGAATGCAGCCTATGGCACTGCAAATGCAAGCCTTCACACACCCAGCCTCCATGAACATAGAGCTGTGCTCCCGTTTTCCCAGTGCAAACATTCTTCACGGAGGGTTAATTTTCTACTATTTGCACTAGCAAACTCAAAAACATTCTCGGGGCATTCTTGGCCCATACGATGTCCATTTTCTGTAAATAAATAGTGTAACCACATTAATTTTGATGTCCTAGATCCAACGAAGCATCCTACGGAAAAAATGAGGGTTGCACTTCTTTTCAACTAATTTTAGCCAAAAATAACTAGGGGGCTCAAAACACACTCGGAAACTCCTGCCATTCGATGAAAGGTTGCTTGAGGCTATATTCGACATTTCGGAGCTAACCATGCTATCAGATTTCCATTTTGAGCATGTTTACCTAGTCTTATATAGAAAACTATTTTTAACCTCCCATTTAACTGATTTTACAATGTCTAACTTAAACTCATATCGGAACCCTCAAACCTTGGGCCAACCATGCTCCTCGCCTAATTTGGCTGTTCTAGAACTAATGTAACCTTCTGAATACCATTCCGAGGCTGTTTGCTAGGACTTTATCAGAAAATTCATTTTCACACTTATAACTTGCCGTTAATTTAGAAATCCACATAAATTACAAATTACTCAACATGCTCAAATCAACAAAATAACTGCAGAAAGATAGAAATGACTCACAAGGTCATTACAACATTCCCCACAAATAGGACTTTCGTCTTCAAAAGTAAAGATAAAGGCATACCTGATGACACAGGTATGCTGGGGTACTGCTCCCGCATCTCAGCCTCCAACTCCCAGGTAGCCTCCTCGACTAGAAGGTGATGCCATTGAACGTTAACCATTAATATAACCCTGGAGTGTAAATGTCTGGTATCTTTGGCTAGAATAGCCATCGGCTCCTCAACGTATGTTAGATAGTAATCTAACTCAACTGAATCATACTGAAGTACATGTAACTCATCTGGAATATACCAGCGCAACATCGACACATGAAAGAAGGGACATATAGCAAAATAAGATGGAGGTAGGGCTAATTCATATGCAACCAAACCCAACTTGTTTTAGAATCTAAAAAGGCCCAATACACCAGGGGCTAAGTTTACCTCATCTATCAAACCGCATGACCGCTTTTAGGGGTGATACCCTCAGGAACACTCTATATCCAAACTCAAAGTGCAAGAATTGACATCTGCACTCAACATAACTCTGTTGCTGATTTTGACCTATCCTCAATCTATCATGAATAATCTGAACTCTGGCCAAAGCATCTTGCAATAAATCGACACTATCAAGGCCCAGCTTTGTAAATTCAAAACACCCAATACAAGTACGGCATTGTCGACCATATAGTGCCTCAAATGGGGCCATCCAAATGCTGGTATGATACCTATTATTATATGATAACTCAGCTAGCAACAGAAAATGGTCAAACTGACCCCTAAACTCTAACACAAACTCATAACATATCCTCCAAAACATGTATAACATGCCTAGACTTCGGTCGGTGGGAGAAATGTCATGGTCAGATCAACTAGGGTGCCTAGCTCCCGCTGAAAGGCCCTTTAAAAGTTAGAGTTAAACTGTGACCTTCACTTTGATGTGAGTAGATATTGGCACCCTATGTAGCTGGACTATCTCCTGAATATACACATGATACAATTTCTTGGCGCTGAAGGTAGAACGAACAGAAAGAAAATATGTAGATTTAGTCAAACAATCAATTATAACTCGAATTTTCTCATAACCTCTAGAAGTACAAGGGAGCACCACAACAAAGTCCATAGTCACATGTTCCTACTTCAACTCGGGAAAGGGTAATCGCTGAAGTGTCCCACCGGGTTTCTGGTACTCAGTCTTTACCTGTTGGAAACTAAGACAATGTGATACATAGTTGGCAATATCTCTCTTTACTATCCAAAGATACAACCATGCATTTGTATGTAACAGTGAGTCAGTAGCAATCAACAAGGAATTCTCAAGAATCCACTATTCACCCCATCCGCTTAATTAGTTGACGTGTAATGGGAAATCAACCAGCTAGGTAGACCTGCCCTTACCACATCACCAAATGTATGATCAATCATAGTTGTTCATAACTATAACCGTGATTACATATACGACTTTACTTCGTTTTTGGTTTCCTTATACAAGCAATTCTCACAAATCAACCACAAATTGCTCACAGGATGACCAAAGAACTGCAGACAATAGATAACATACTTTCACTCACCTAGAGGGCTTAAACGCTTTTCCCGTGTTGTTCGATCAACAACGCACAACAACCACAATAATCACCAGTGTAAGAAATAGTCAAGATACCATCTCAAATAACGTATTACTAATGCAAAAGCTATAGGTAGTTTTATCATGACAGCAAATATGTAGGAATAAAATAGATAATTAACATACCACTTATCAGTATTTTCAACAACCATCAGACCCTCACTAATGCAATAGAAACTCAACATACTACCCATTAGTGGACTCCTTGTACCTTCCTCCGTACCCAGACACACATATATCACTAGAAAGTCATGGATCTCAGTAGTTATTACCATTCAATCACATACAAAATACAGTGGGTAATGGGGGCAAAGCACTCCTAGTTACCACCTTCTGGACTAAAACTAGATAGTCCAAACTAGCGCGACTTAATAGTATATGGTTCATACCCAGTCTCCACAATCCAACCTAGCACATGCCACCTCAACTGAAAAACATCTAGAAGTTCTAATATTTAACAAAGGAATACCATCCTATAGTGCTTAAAAATTCTACCCCTAACAAGTAGAGTCGTCTACAGGTTACCACAACAAATACAATTGGTACATATACGTCATTCATTCCATGCCACAACCGAGCAGTAGTCAACCCAATCGACATAATTGGCCACTCACAAGGGCTACAATAGGGCCGAGTGCAATCTCTAGAATACCTTCCGTGCAAATCCTCAATCAATGGCAATCCGACCTCCCTATAGTACAATAAACCTTCTCTCTTATATAATAACCTAGCATTTAGTAGGAACATATCTAAGGGCTCACAACTACAGGAATCATGTCCCCCAATAGAGTCTCAGTTGTCGTATCCCAAACATGGACAAATATACTAAACATTCGATCATTCTAATCTTTGAACCTACATATATGAAAGAATATCAACCAATGCCCCGGCAATGAGCCTCTACCATGCTACTAAAGATGTATCAAGATAGATAAGGTAAGAACTAGGGCTTAATCATCTATCATAACAAGATAAAAACTTAGTTTATATATGCCTCGAATAATAGCAAAACTGAGCCTATCTGACAGTATTAATCCTGTCTAAATATCAAAAACCTGAACAATCACCACACCTGATCCCCCACTAATAAAAAGAAATCTCCCACTACGTCAATCCACAACCTAGGATATAAGACGCTCGAAACCTCTACTCAAGTAAATGACAAAGTAAGAATACATATAACAGTGTAGGAGCCATATCAAATAAACTTGAAGTTGGCTACTAGGTAAAAATTATAATACCTACTAGGTTGACTCATCTGATGCCTCATCCTCTGACCTAACTGGGGCAGTGTGAGTATGGCCCTAACAACCTCCATCTCTGGTGTCACCTCTACCCCTAACTTTGTTGGCTCTCACAATACCCTCAGGACCCTCTAGGTCATGCAGAGAAACCCGATGATCCTCTTTGTGCTTATATCAGTTATCTCTATGACCTAGGTCTAATCCTCTAGCCATAATAGTCGGTGGGGTAGCTGATCTGGCAGCCCTCGAAGAAAAAAATATATCGCTCTATACTCTAGGCACTCTTTGGCCCAGTGTTCTAATGCTCCATAATCATAATATCCTAGGAAAGCTTAGGCTCTACTATGCTAACAATAGCGGTTGGTATTGCTTGCTCCTGAGGCCTTGGTGGTCTATTTGGTTGCATACGGTGTCCCTGCTTGAAATCTCAATGATAGTCTACCCTTAATCTCCTGAATTCATATCAGTATCTGCTAAAACCTCTCTCGCTCTTCACTTGCCTGTTTTTGTCCCTCTAGGCCTCACGACTAAATTGCTCCCTAGAATGGGCGTACCCTGTTGGAACTAGTGTTGGAGGAACTAAACCTGATTGGCTGGTCCTAAGTGCAGCTATCAACTGTTCAAAAGTCGACTGTACCTTTGGTGTAATCACAAAAATGGTTGGGCCTGTGATAGAATTGGTGACTCCATCTGTGGAAGAGCTGGTGTATCATTTATCTACTCGATGGGCTCTTGTGGTTACTCCCTATCCGAGACTGATGATGCAGTCCTATCCCTACCCAGAATCCGTCTTCCACATGGCATATCTAAAAAAGAATGAACCATTTGGATTCCCATAAATTGATGTGCCATTGGAAACATCACATGAAAGGAATCAATAAAATAAGGAGCTTCCTAAGCATCCTGTAGCTTCATGAAGATATGTCACGGATGTCTCTGCACCTATCTGGAAAACTCTACTAGGTGATAGCTTTGTACAGATGAGACCAGTGAACCTAAAACTCTATTACAACCTTGTCATAACCCAAGTGTTTAGGTCATGATGGCGCCTATTAGATCCCACCTATAGACAAGCAAAATCCCAACCCAAGGTACCTGTCCTATTGCACTAACGTAGTGACACTAAGAATCTACACATAACACAAGCATAACCTACCCAGAACCTAGAATTCATATACACACAGAGCTACAATAGACTGGAACACACACACTCATATATATATATATATATATATAATAGTAATAATATACATAGTCAGGATAACTCCTACACATACAAGACAAAATTATAAAGTACAAGGCCAACGTTTGAGTACAATAGACAGTCGTGAAAATAGAGGGAGACTACAAAATGTCTAAACTGAGGATGCGCACCCAAGTCTCTTGAAACATCCACGAGCTCCCAACTCAACGACTGTGACTAGTGCCTTGACCTACACCATGGAATAATGCAGGAAAGTAGGGGTAAGTACCAGTAACAGGCACCCAGTAGGCATCACCGGCCAACTAGGGAAACTATCATAAATATAAAATACTCGAATGTAGAAACCATAGTAATGCTAGCATATCTTAACCTAGGTCAAGGAATAAGCATAATTAGAGAATCACAGAGCCCTCAACTGGATAACCCGCAAGGTGTGCAATGACATCGACTAGCGAACCCTAAGATCAAATGTCAACTACATCTGTGGTCTTCTGGGACCAACTGCGTGGAGCTAGAAGAATCAATGAAGTGGAAAATATGAGGGACCAACTCAGCCGGACAACATGGCCAACAATTAAACTTATACAAAAACATATCATAATTACTTCAGGATTGAGGTATAGTGTTGTACGTAGGTGTAAGGCCATACTATCTATGTCTGTACATCGACTGCACCCCATAAGCCTAGGAGGTATACCTACACACAACCATGGGGTGTATAGGTGTAGGATATATAGATCAGTAACTGATGATAGAGGACTTAGCCACCCAACCGTATCTGAACTAGTAACCCAACTCTGATTGCAAAAGAGAAATATAGAATTCGAATCGCAAACTATGGATATGACTTAGTAGGCACCCTGGTCTAGACTCCACCCACAGACGATGCCCTCTAAATTACTATAGGCAATGACGTAAGCACCCTATAATGGAATATAGGCAATGATCTTAGCACGTAATCAGGAGTGCAATACGGAACATTATACCCTGTGCTGGACTATAGGCAATATCCTTAGCACCCTATACTGGACTATAGGTAAACCCTAATCACCTAATCAGGAGTACAACAAAAAATCAGTTTCAAGAATACACAAGGTCTCTCAGCATCCAATAACCCAGCAGGCAGATAAGCAATCTTCCAAAATGTACGTCTCAAAAGAAGTAGTATAAGATCATGTTTAGCTGTCAATAAGTTCATCACAGCTGAAAACATTGCAAGTATTCAGAATAATCGTAACTAGAACAAAAATATCCAGGCTAGCTAGATATTGTAACATATCCTCAGGGTAGTAGAACAGGCAGTCTAGCTTATAAACGAAACAACACCCCAACAAATAATAACCCCCAACTAACCTCAAGCATGGCACACATCTGACTATTAAGGTCACGATTCAGTTACTAGAGAGTCAGGAATATGGTACATCGACCATAGTTGACCCAAAGAACCCTATAAGATATGACATATATCAGGTGCACTCAATCACATCCCTATTTTTGTTTTACCAGAAATGCAATAGTATCACATCTCATTTACGGAGTCATAATGCCCAGTCAAAGGCACAAACCATAGCATTTCTTAGAATATAACATGTTACCCAATATCAAATAAGTTTAACATGTTGATAATGGCTAACGACTGTATATCCAGGCATATATGTCACAAAAATAGTGTTGACTCATGAACCATATACGAGTATACTACCATTAGCTAGTCACAAGGATTAAGAATAACATGGAGGTCACTGTTGTATCACAGGTATTTAAAACAATCAGGCATATCAGAACCAATTATATACCAAAGCAAGATCCTAATATAAAGTATAATTAGTAACTAGTCTCATGACTACCATATCTTAGTAGCACTAGGCTACACCCACTGTGATGACTCCACCTAGAGGCCTAGTCATCACACGGCAAATGAGATACCCGAAGGCACCTCACCCAAGCCATCTGGGCATCTCAAGCATTTATTTGTATTAAATAGGAACATATTCCGGAAAATATAAGGGAAAGGGGCTATAGGCTATCTTATGCAATGAAGCAACATTAAAAAGCAAGAAAATTAGAAAACATCATTTTTTTCATAAGCATACCACTAATACACAATAAAGGAACCGGTATCATCAGTTTCCATCAAATAGAAAGAGCATCCATAATAGACGATATAGAAAATAAAAGCCTTAGAAGGGCCATAAATACATTTTAAAGAAACAAAATACATAAAGGAGTGGAAAATAAGTGGAGTCCCAAACTATCGACTCACCACA
This sequence comes from Solanum rostratum, assembly GCA_029948455.1. Lineage (NCBI taxonomy): Eukaryota > Viridiplantae > Streptophyta > Magnoliopsida > Solanales > Solanaceae > Solanum > Solanum rostratum. Next base: position 34,085,769 of record CM057048.1, on the reverse strand, counting down.
ATAATAAGCTAGTCTTGAATGTCAACTACTAGCCACAAGCCGATGGTGGATATCTTGTCCCTACATGGTTAAATCATACAGGCAAATATGTGTTAGTACATTTGAATGTACTAAATATGTGAGATACAATGCACGAATGAAATTGTAATGCCATCATAATTAAACATAATATATAGGTATCCATAAGACTAAAGAGTCATGAAATAAACTTAAACATGCACAAGGGATATGGCACAGATCAATATGAGAGATTGCATAGGAAACAAAATGAAGTAAGGACGTTTCATAAGATCATATAAACTTGTGGGAATAGATTATAACTGATAGTAAGACCATGTGACTTATTACATGGAATCCGTTAAACTCCTTCCATTATGAGAAGGTCAATGCACTCCTTACATTGAAAAAGGCAAATCTACTTTCCAAGGTAGACATTCGAAACTTAATAACCTTGTATTGCATCTTTCATAATTTGGCGTATGTGGATCCACTAGCCTAGCCTATGAGCCTCCTATGGTGGTACATAGTTATGAACATTAAGATTTAGCTTAAATGGATCAGTCCTTAACTAACAAGATAAGTCCCAACCTCTAGTCTCGTCATGACCTAGGCCTAGGGTTTACGAGTGACATGGCAAATGGAACCCGAGAGTCCCCAAACAAGCCCCAAAGTATCCAAATTCACATCATCGATTCAGAAGTGTATTAGAGATAGTAAACACATAATTCTAGGGATAAAAAAGTATGACTCACGCTATGGGGATGTCATAGGGATAAGGATTAACATAGATTCACATAACACGTAGCACATAAAGACAAAGGGCGGGTAAGTATGACTCACTCTATGGAGGCAAAATGGTACTTAGGATCTTCCACATCATGGCATAAACCCTTATCATAAAACTCATAATGAATCCATAATAACCATATCCACTAGGTAGCCATGATCATAATCTCCAAATACAACACATAGCATATTTCTATACAAGAGTCTATAAGATGTCCAACAATGCCACTAGTCATATAATAGGACGGGGGCCAAAACATGCTCTGAGCTCACACTCAAAGCAAATAACATAAACAGAAGCAACATAGGTTGTGGAATGGTGGCTTATCCTTGAAAGATAGGACTCACCACAACAAGTGTCTTAAATCTGATCTAGCCATCAAACGGTGGATGAAGGTAGTCTCCAATTCCCACATTGTTAGATCATGTAGGCAAAATATATATGTTAGTATATCTAAATGTAATAAGTATGCGGGCATGCAATGCATATGACTTACCAAACATGTATTCAATGATAGATGACAAGGGTACATAATATAGAAAAAGATGTATATAACCAAGAGAAGTAGTATAACAATATGCCATGAAATCTATGATGCATGAAATGCAATAATGCTCATATATAAAGGGGGGATGTGATTAAAATCGACAATCAAACTCATGCGAGCTATTACATGAATTAGTCCGATGTAGACCTCCCAATGATAACAGAAGATTACTTGCCAAGGGTAATCTACTCCACACCTTATGACCTAGTTTTTCGGTGTGATAGATACCTTCCTTATGACCCGATCATTTCAGAAGGATTTTCACATCATAACATATCAATGTTTCTTCATTTCTTATGACCCATGCTTTTCGATAACGGCTACTATATACCTATGTTGGCACATAGTTCAAAAAAAGGGAGAGGACCCTTGGGGATAGCCCTGATGCCCCCAATCCATCAGTGTTAAGTCAAACATCCCATAAGCATACTTATAAATATACATGCTTTCAAAAGAGGCACAAGTTTCTTCAATCATTTCAATGCATACTTGGCCCAAAAGCCAAATCATACTTTGATTCATACTTTTTATGCATAGGAATAGTTCATTCACATATATTGGAATGGTGTAAACACCCAAAATTCTCAAAGAGGCATATCATAGACATTTGTGTGATCACATTTTTGTCATAACCATAATCTTATCAAAATCACATACATAAACATAACTGGGCTTAACCCACTATATAAACCTCATAAAATCCAATGCTCAAGAATGCATGTGCTATGAATGATGTGAGATTAGCATGGGCAATATATATTTAATCTTAAATCTATAATAAAATATGAAATTGAAGTAAATCCGTAAGTAAAATCTACATTCAAATCACAATTTAGATTACCCTGCTTAAATCAAACTTTAAAGGGACAATTCATATTCAATTCTTCATAATAGTCATGTAATTCAACATATTAGGGCTTAAATCAACTTAAAATGAATAATAAAGCATAGCCCATACTTCAATTGAATTTAATAAAAAATAATCTTCAAACCCATGATTAAAGTAAGCTTATACTCCATAAATCAAGTGTAAAAAGAGTTTGGATCTTCTTTGTTGGAAGGGACAAAGAATCAATTCCACAAACCTAAGTTCACCAAGAGGAAACAAGAAGAATTTGATGACGATTGGAGATGTTCCTTGATTACCATAGAGTCTTTGAGATGAGTTCTTAAGAGATTTGAATATAATTCTAAGTGTGAGAATGAATTTTAATGAGAGGAAAAGAGTTTAGGTTATTTGGATGTCTTAGGATACCATAGGAAGTCACAAAAGCCCCTTAAGAGTAGCCGTAATTACAAAAAACCATTAATAAAGCAAAATAAAATTTGTTGCCAGCATGTCGTGAGAAGGACTCACGGTCTGTACAAGGTCACATGGACTGTGAACCCTCCCATGAAGCCACACTTAGCCAAATCACAACAAACTTTGCATAGACGATCTTCACAAAAATGGACATAACCTCTTGATCCTAACTCAAAATTAGGTGAAACTAGATGCGTTGGAAAGCTAATTCAAAGAGCTTCAATTTGGTAGGTTGTAGGCCACACAGTTCTTTTTGAGCTAAAAGATATGACCATTTAAGGTTGACCATTCTATCGGATCTTATCAAAAGCTTAGCCAATGGAATTCCATACTTAGAGAATTGCACCCCAACACCCTTACAGAGGGCTTCATGGCCTGTGATAGATCACATCGACCATGTGGTCTCCTACGAAGCTCCATGTAGAAAAATATTTGATGATAAAGTTTCAAGACGGTGATCTAATACTTAGAAAATTTTCACTCCGACACTCATACAGAAGGCCTAACAGACCATGAAAGACTATACGGTCCGTGAGAGGTCCATGCGTGAAGTGCCTTGGCCAAAATGTGGATTTTCAAGGTCAAGGCCCTCCACATGGCCCGTGAAGCCTCACACAGATCATGTGGGGTTCATGTGAGGTGAACTTTTTTCTTAAACTCCACATAAATGCCAACAATCAATATACAAGGCCAAGGGCCACCTCAAGGTACCTTTTCACGTTCCTTATACTTTAACATGGCCCGTGGAGGCTTCCTTGAAGTGTCACCTTGCTCCAAAACTTTTCAGAACCAAATTTCAAAGCTCCATTAGGTCATACAAAGTCTAGGTCTTTACAAGTCCTCTCGGTGGTAAGTTATCCCATGAAATCTTTTAAATAATACTCTTGGAATCACACGTAGTAATCATTGGAGTAGCTCGAACTTAATAATATTTCTTAAGCATCTTTTAGGGAAAAAATCATCATACATATATCTTTGGTAACTTTAACTTGAAGCTCTTCATAAATTCCCTAGGCATAGTCAGAATTCATAGGAAACTTTCATTAAAAATAGGGCGGGCATTAATCGATGCATGGAACAATCATAAATCACATAAGTCTTAAGAAATTTATTTAAAAAGGAACATTGAAATCACCCAACGATGAACATATAAAAACCCATCATGGAATCAACATCATACTTCAAAAAATATATGCATATTCACTTAGCAAACTAGTCATTGAACTTTGTAAGCATTATATAATATCATAAGGATCATGAAATCATAATAACCATGCATTTAGAATTGAGGAACTTAATGAAAGGGTAAAATGCAATAAGAACTCTATGGTTGAAAGGATACGCATAAATCAACTCATATATTTGGGGAATTAGAGAGAAATGGAATTGAAAAGGCTTGGAAACCTAGCCTTGTTCTTGCCTATTCTTGAGAGCTCTTTTGCCTTAAAGAATTTAAGAGTGTGGAATGATAAACATTAGGGCTTGAAGGCTATTATAGGTTCCTTTCATGTCCCTAAAATGACATGTTTTAGGGATAGATTTGTGGAAAATAACCAAATTGTCCCTGATTAAAACTGTTGAACTTGACCTACGAGACCCCAATCACAGGCTATATATTGACTTACAGGCCATAAGTCTCCTCGTCTAAGGCACACTTGAGAATTCTGAAATCTAACTTTTGCTGAATTAGGAAACATGATCAAAAGTATAGGTTGTGAAATGATTTAGGGGCCATGATTGGACTCGTACACTCCTTCCATACCCACCCAAATTTTCACCTTATTCCTAACCTCATTCCATGAAACCATACATGGGTTGTATCCTTTTCCACGGGCCATCTGATAACTTGTAAGTAACCTTCCTGAAAACTCCAAATTTTCTTCATGTCTAGGGTCTCACTCACGAACTAGTCTATGAGTTGTAAGTTACCCTACCAGCCATACCCTGGTCCACGGGTTACCTCATGCTTGGGAACTTCTCCACTTCCAGAATTTTTATGTTTAAGAGCTAATCCTACGGGATGTAAACTACTAATGGGTTGTAAGTAGTCTCGTAAATCAGGATCTCAGTTATTCTCCAAGCTAACTTTTTTGTACTCTAGGCTCCTAAACTAGGGGTAGTTACACACACGTACACACAAGAGTCAAGATAGAGTACATACCTGTCACATGGCACCGACTGATATCGAGCATTTTCCCGACGTTTCCATAGTTTAACTAAACTAGAACAGAATAATACAACAGTTACAGCTAATATTGTACCTTACACAATAACCAGTGCCTCACATTGTCATGTATAACACATACTCACTAAAACAGTATATATACAACTCATCTACTCATCTCAGCTCAAGAATTCACACATTTTAGCTCATTCTAAGGTTTAAGGAAGCCTAACCCACTGGAATGCAGTTCCACATGCTCTGGATCATTCAACTTGAGCTTTCCCCTTCCTAATTGCCTCCATACATCGCTCAACTATCAAAGCATAAGTCACAAGATCATTACAACTGATTTGATTGTAAAATCTGTAGAATTGGGGAAAATCATATCAATTACGTCGAAAATGAGGAAAATTTGGGACCACTCTTAACATTCCAAATCAACCCCCATAAAATAATCACTATATCACCTGAGTCTACAGATAGAAATTGACCCTAAAATAGATCTAAGAAGACAGAGAAATGACTAAAAATGATTTTGTAGTGCTTACCAAGAAACATTTGTATATAGAACTTCTATCAAATTTCATAAAATACAGTCAAATTATTAGGATCCAAGCATACCACAGCTCTCAGAAATAGAACAACTTGGATACTAATGAGAATCGACCGAGATATCATAGTGTAAAGTTTTCACTCATTTATAGGAATATACCTGGCTAAAACAACAAATTTACCTAAAAAAATGCACTAAAATTGAAACTCAACACCTCCACAATGTTCTTTGAAAGAATCAGGATAACGTAACCTTTTAAAATTCTAAAATCAGAGTTACATAGCTAATGTTACACTTCAGGAGACATTAGAGTCAAGGCTAGTCGCGACCAACCTTTTATAGGTTGGAACTGCCTCCCCAAGGCCTGTGTGAGTGCGGCACACTAGACATAAACATGGGGCTCATGGCCTGTTGCACCGCAAATGCACGACTTCGCATGCCCAGCCTCCGTAAATGCGGGTATGGTCCGCGTGAATATGGAGAGTTGCTCTTATTTTCCTTGCGCAAATGCGTCTCACCCTCTGTGAATGCGGTGGGTTAATTTGTTATTGCTTTACCAACAATCTCAAAAAACTTTCTGGGGCCATTCTCGGCCCATCTAATATCGATATTTTCCGAAAATAAATAGTTTAACCACGTGGATTTTGACATTTTAAATTCATGGGTATGAATTCCCAATAGAGCATCCTACAAAAAATGAGGTTCCCACTTCTTTCTAGCTAATTTTATCCAAAAGAACTGAGGGGGCCAAAATGCACACAAAAACCCTCGCTATCTTATGAAAGGTTGTCTTAGGCTGTATTCGTGTTTCGAAGTTGATCACACCATAAGATCCCCAATCCGAGAATGTTTACTTAGGTTTTTACAAAAAACTGCTTTTTAACCTCTAGTTTAACTAATTTTGCAATTTCTAACTTAAACTCACACCTGAATCCTCAAACTTTAAGCCAACCACGCTCCTAGCCTAACTTGGACGTTCCAGAACTAATAAAACCATCAAAATTTCATTCTGAGGCTATATTCTAGTACTTTTCTAGAAAACTCATTTTTACAGTTATAAACTTCCCATCAATTCAAAAATCCACATAAATCACAATCAACTCAACCAATAACCACCCTAATAGTCCTAAAAAATCACAAATTGCCCGAGGTCGCTGTACATATGCTAAAATCAACAAAATAACTAGAGAAACATAGGAATGACCTAGAGGGTCATTACAACATATGACCAAAACAAATTGAGCATGGAGCACGAGGTATATAGATACCCCAAAGAGTACTTTTGCAGTTTGGTCTAATCAGGAGAAAGCACAGTTTAATCAGGAGGTAGTTCGTGATATAGCAAGGATGAGCATAAATATTAGTTTGATAACTAGGAACATCACTCCTAAAAAAATCCAATACTATAGTCAACAAAAATAAATCATTGAGATATGATGATTATGGCTATTAGGAGGATGCTTACTCTGTGAATGATCAAATGGGAGGTTTCTGGACCAATGCCGAAGGACCCAATTAGGGAATTGGTGCCAAGGTCAAGGAAATCAAGGTCAGAACTATAATAGAATCACAACTACAATCATGACAACAACTTTGGTATTATGATCGACACAGGGCCAAGGACAGAGATGGTGAGTGGATGCAAAAAGATAACTTTAAGAATGAGAGTTGTAGTGCATACATTTTACCAGGAAATCAAGATAAAGGGTCAGTGCATTCAAGGACTGAAGAGATATTGGGTAAATTGTTGAAAAAGGTTGATGAATAAGATGAGACTCTCAAGAATATGAAATTAGATATTTCTAGGATCCACTAGAGGTTAGAGTCTATTGAGGTAGCTATAAAGTAATTGGAGCAACAATTTAGCCAGGTGTTTGCAACCTTGAATCAATGCTAGAAAGGTATGCTTCCCAGTAATATAGTTTGAAATCTAAATAATGATGGGCATTGCATGACAATGACAACCCTGGGTGGAAAGCAAATTGTTGATCCATCAATGTTAATTATTATAGAGAAAGAGCCCGAAGAGATTAATGATGTGACAAAGGCAGCAACTTAGCCTACAAAGGGAGATGATGAGCCCAAAAACAATGTAGAGAAGGAGAAGGAAGTCCCAAAAGTTCCAACTCCTGTGAAAAGTCTTCTGCCTCCTTTCCCTTAGAGGCTGAAGAAGAAGGCTGAAAAGAGTAAGTTCAAGAATTTCATTTCTATATTAAAACAGTTGTCTGTAAATCTCTTCTTTATTAAAGCACTAGAGCAGATGCTAGGATATGCCAAGTTCATGAAGGACCTGGTTACTAATAAAAGGACAATGAGCTTTGAGCCTACAAATAAAATCCATTATTTTAGTGCCATAGCCACTAGATCTTTTGTGCAATAGCAGGAAAATCTTGGAGCATTCACAATCCCTTGCACCATTGAAGTATTCAACTCTACAAAGGCTTTATGTGACTTGGGTGCCAGCACCAACTAGATACCTCTTGTAGTGTACAATTAGTTTTAACTAGGAGACCCCATTCTGATGATAATGTGGTTACTCATGGAAAACTATACAGTCAAGAAGCTCATCATCATTTTATATGATGTGTTAATTCAGGTTGAAACTTTATATTCCTAACAAACTTTATTATCCTTGATTTCGAAGTTAATTTTTATGCCCCTATTATTCTAGAAATACTATTCCTAGATACTAGGAGTGCTTTGATGTCACGAGCCTAGCCTAGGGCCTAGTTGTAACATCACAAATAAGGGACCCATAGGCACCTAACTGAAGCATTCGTAGGTAAACATCACATAAAGCGAAATTAAAAATGGAAAAAGGAAAACATTTAAGCTTCAAAGGACACTCCAACATATTGCCATAGTCCAAACCTAGCAACTACACATGACTTAATTGGTACTGGTACACAGTTTTGGTTTCTCTCAAATAGAAAAGGCATGAGAATGAGATATATAGTAAAAGTCTCCAAATATAAAGTATAAAACATACAACAATCTGAAAAGTACACAGCATGAAGAAAATAGACGAAGACCTGAAATAAGGGCTCATCACTACTACAAGTGTTGAACATCAACAAGATAGCCACGTACGGGTGGAGGAGGTGGATGAGGTGGAACACCGTTTCATACATGGCGACATCATATAGAAACAATATACATTAATACGTTGGAATGTAATAAGTATGTGAGATGCAATGAAAATATAAAATTGTAATGCCATTATTCAAAACATGCTTAGGTGTGAACAAGAAATGAAAGTCAACACGGAATAAGTAAATGCATCATATGAAATATATTTGATGGAACAAAGATGTCAAATCTCACACTTTGTGGGAATGGACCGTAACCGACATATAAGACCATGTGAGTTATTACATGGAATCTAACATAACCCCTGTGTTGGTACAGGGAGAACACTTGCTGGTTAGAACTCGGTCAACTGAAGTATGCATCAGAAAATACATAAATGGCCCATGTGGATCCACTAGGCTAGTCTACAAGGGCTTCTATGGTGGTACATAGTTAATGGGAAAATGATTGCTAATAGGGTTTCCTTACCGATATCAACTTCAATGCCTTATTCAGTGCTAAGTCAATCCCGTGGAGTACTTTAAAACATATACATGATCATATAGTGTAACTTAGAATCATGAATAGCTATTTCATAAGAGTAGCTCAAAACTTTGTAAACCACCTAGTGAGAATTGTCCTTTCACCTTGGGGTCCATCATAAACATTTTTGAAGGGCAACATCATTATGCTTAACCTTTAACAAGATCATTAACTTAAAACCTTTCTTTAATGCCCTTTCATCATCATCATGTCATGAAAAAATCACCTTTAATCTTAGTGGGTTATTACGTTAACTTGAAAACACATGAATCAATGGAATAATGTACGAACATGGAAAATTATGCAACTTTAAAGGAAGTTAAGGCAACCCACACATCATTAATTAAACCCTAGATATTAGAGTCTTTATCTTCAACATAATACATAAAAAATAATTCATAAAAACATTATTGGAGTCATAGGCGTGTAACTTTCTAATTTCAAGAACTTACAAAAAAGGTAAAAAGGTTTAATGGGAGACTTTATGGGTGAAAGGTACCCAGAAATCAATTCACATACCTTGATTAGGATCCTAAGAAAAGAATCCTGAAGTTTGGTGAAGAAACCTTGAAAACCCTAGCTTGCCTTCATTGTGTACTTCCTTATGCCTTGAAAAGGTGAGAGACATAGAGAATGTTAATTAAATGAGAGAATGTGGGGGTTTTATGAGGGCTTTAGTTCTGATATAGGGCTTATGAAACCTCAAAACAACATATTTTTAAGCCTAGGGTACGTGGAAAGGACAAAAATGTGCTTCACTATAACTATCGGATATCAGTCCATAACCCATGATTATAGGTTGTAGACTCAACCATGAGCCGTGGTTTGAATCATTGCCATTCTCCTTTTCCAATCTTCAGAGACTATTTATAACTAATCCATCCACGAGACCTATTTACAGGCCATAAACCAAAATATGACCCATCTTGTTGGTCATAATTTCACTTCCAGAAACCTTGATTTTTCATTAACTCAGGGCTTCAATATACGACCCCTTTCTACAATCTATATATCATTCCATGGGTCGTAAATGGTCCTTGTAAACTCCTTTAACACTTAGAGAATGTTCAATCTTCTAACCCCAATCCACGAGCCTAGTCTACGAATTGTGAAATTAAGGGCCAAAAACTTGGCTCATACTTTGCCTCTATAAATTTCTAATTCCAATTCTTTAGCATTTATAACCTTCTAACTTGCGGGTCCTTACAATATCTCCCCCTTAGAAATATGCATCTTCCAATGTACTAAGCGTAGGCTTTAAGGAGATAAATAAATGGCTAACAACCCAGCATGAATGCAAAAATGTAATCTAACCATCTTTTTGTGAAATTTTTAAAACTTCATACTTAAAACATGCTTCAAAACGATCTATAAACATGTTAAATATGCGCATGCAACCTAAAGAAATTAAAATGTAAGGGATTAGAGGTTTTTATGAGAATAACTTAATGTTACGACCCTACTTCCCAAGTCATGATGGTACTTTTTAGATCCCATCTACACGTAAGCCAAAACCTAATATATATATATATATATATATATATATATATATATATATATATATATATATATATATATATATATGCATATATATATATATACGTGTGTGTGTATACATACTAATAAGAATAGGCATAATCGAGAGGAACTTCTACAGGTACAAGACAACTAAAAGGTACAGGGCCAATGTCTGAATACAAATGATGGCCACAAAAATAGAAGGAGGCTGCAGAGTATCTAAAGTTTCTGATGCGCACCATCATCTCTTGAATTGCATGCAAACCCCTAGCTGAACAATCACGGCTAGTACCTGGACTTGCACCATGGGAAGATGTTAAATTATAAGGGTGGTACTGGTAATAAGTACCCAGTGTGCCATCATCTCCCAACTGAGTGAAATATTGTAAATCGATATAATGCTAAAATATAGAAAACTCCAGTAAAAAACCGCAAATTAGAACCCTATTAATAGTAAGTGTATTTTTGACATCCTCGTATCCCAATGGCCAGAATCTAGTAATGTATCTCAACCCAGATAACAAAACACCCGTCCAAAACCCAGTAGCATATCACAACCCTACTAACCAAACATAGCGGAACATAACTCTCCATATCACATAAGTTAGGGTGGCAGACTGTACAATTGTGTAAGGCCTTTGTATCTATTCCTGTATGTCTCCTAAGCCCAATAAGCCCAGAGGGTACACACACGCACAATCAAAGTGTTAAATAGTTCTTTGGTGAAACCCACATATCACTATGAAACACTTAAGATAGAACGGTCAGCCGATCCCATGTTTCATATCATGTATGGACGTGACACCCGACCATGGCACCTAAATATACAACAGTGGGACGAATACCCTGCGGGAGAATAAATCCCCATAATCATGTTAGGTCGTGACACCTTGCCTTGAAGTGTATGTTGTGTCAGGCCATGACACCCTACCCTAGGATGTATATCATGTCAGGTCATGACACCCTGTCCTAAAATATATCAATGTGTCTCCATGCACAACAACTCTAAGGCAACATCGATTTAAACCTACGCTATGTCCCAAGAAAACAGACTATCAGAAATGTGTCACCTATTCAAAATCATATCGCAGCCTAGATACTGCAAAATGATATCACGTAAAGCAACTAGGTGTTAGCATACTAGTAATATCCCCATCTCTAAAATAAGGTGATAGTCCTTCGGACTAACCCATATAGATAATGTCTCAAACACAAATGACCCGAGGATGCCCGTAACAAGGTCGTATTCTTATCTCTACCCATCAATAGTTTAGTAATATCGTATCTTGTATCATAAGTCGCAAGTATCCCTTAGGGGTACAATCATAATAGTTTCAACAGTATAACATGCTTTTATAGTTACCAGCCAGTATAAGAAGTACTTAACAGATAACAATTGTATACAGAATCATATATGTCACAAAATAATAAAGAATCATATCTAGCTAGGTGATTGTGCCATAATCTAGCCAGCAACAAGTATGTAGAATAAATTTAGATAGTCATAGTGTAACATCAATATCCAGAATAACCAGGGCCATCAGAATCATATAAAAGTACCAGAATTAGTGCACAATGCAACATGTAATCACTTATCATCCTCACAACCTAGATTATCAAGGTCGAATTAGGCAACACACACATATAGTCAAGAACTAAGCTCAAAATACATCTTTATCACATATTATTTGCCCAATCCAGCCTTTACCAGGCTATCTCATAGTCCAACTGTCTCTGAATCTAGCCAATATAGTAGCCATGCCTAATACAGCTATCAATATAGTGAATGTCATTTCAAACGAACATATATCACATGTGTACAATACAATCGGGCATATATACATCACATACTCAATAATCATTAGCTCATACACCACATATCTCAGCCACATAGTCACAACATTCAACATAGTCTAAAGGCTAGAGAAGCCTAGCCTACCTATAAGGTGGTTCCTCACATCCTGATCAATCTACTCAAGATTTTCCTTTCCTGATCACTTTCCAGTATTGCTCACCTATCAAAATATAAATCACAATATCATTATGACTAATTTGATTGTAAAAACCTAAGAATTGGGGAAAACTATATCAATTACACCCAAAATGGGGAAAAATAGGTCACACGCCGGAAATCCCAAAGAGATCCCTATGTAACTGTCCCCACATCACCGTGAGTCTATATCAAAAAATAGAGCCCAAAATAGACCACAGAAGATAGATAAATGGCTCAAAATAAGGTTACATTTTATATCAAAAACATTTCTTACATAACCTTCTCGGTCAAATTTTGCAAAAATACAGTCAAATTACCAGGATTCAAATATATCATAGCATTCTTCTTGGAAAATAGAACAACTTAGATTGAAATTTAACTTAATTTTCAGAATTGACCGAGATACCATAGTGTAAAGTTTTCACGCATTTTTGATACATAACTAGTGAAAAATAGGAATTTTACCTCAAAATAAGCACTGAAACTGGAATACGACACCCTCTCGGTGTTCCTTGAAAAAAACCCAAACAGCATAGCATTTTGAATCATTAAAATTGGAGTTATGGACCAATTTTTATTAAGGGCCAAAGTTTTCCTTTTCTTGGGCATGCGACCAATCTTTTATAAGAATGGCACCGCTCCAGCCATTTGCATGTGCACACGTGATGTCACCCAAGCTATACCTCCTTTTTGAAGATTAAAGCGATCGTTATGAAGCTATATAACCTAACTGAGGTTAGGGTTGATTCTATAGGGAATATGGTAGACTTAGAGTAATTTCAAGCAATTTGAGTTGATTAACCCACTTATTCATGTGTTGCCAAAATACAGCACTTTTGATACTTAAAACTTGGAATTTTATGGGTTCTCAATGCAATGTTAGTTGATTTTATGTGTTTTTATGTTTATATTTGTAGGATTACAGGTTGGCCTTGATTTTGGAAAAAGTGCAGAAGTTGTTGATTCTTGCTGTTATACGAGACCCTTTACGGTGCCATAGGGTGGTTAGGTGAACAATTCTAGTAAGGGGTGTAATGCCTGGTAAACTTACCAAAATACCTCTAGAGGAGAGAGGTGCGCATAATGCATCTTTTGATGCTCAGATGACAAATTTGAGGTCGTATTTGTGATCAACGTGAGAAATTGAGTGGGGGAGAGGTCTCGATCGATTTTTACAGTGACCAAGTCAAAAGATAATTTTTCGTTCCAAAATGAAAAATAGTGGAGGTGCACGACAGAGCCGCGGTGCGCACCCATCGCGGAGAGGGACTTATGTTTTCCTATAACTTTTCATAGGGATTGAGAAATATCGTTCAGGAAAATTTTGCAAAAGATGAATTGTTCGCGACCAGTCCACGTCGCGGACCGGGTTATTTCGCGGCTAGAGAATTTCTAAAAAATTCGAGGGTCATTCTAGTCCAATCCTAACATCTTCTAAAACCCATACACAACCAATATAAGTTGTTTTCATGAAGAAATGGTCTAAACCCCCATTCTAAATCATCTTCCTAACAACGCTAACAAGCTAGGGCTTGAGAAGAGTAAATAAGAGTTAAAGTTGAAGCGTCAAGAGGAAGTTCCAAGGGATTGTGTTGTTAGCAATCATCCCAGGTATGTAAGGCTAACCTAAAGCATGGAATTGTTCTTCCATGTGTCCCATTGAGTAAATTGAGTCTATGATTGAAGATGATGAGTTTTATGTGGAAATCCTTGAGTATTTTACTAAGATTCTTCTTAATTCATGTATTTTTCTTAAATTAATGATCATCATAAACTTGATTTCTTCATAAGTTGTTTTTATGAATGATTTTACAAAATTCTATGTCTATTTCACTAAAGAATGCAAGAATGAACTTAGGGGATGAGTCTGGAGCCTTGACGATGATGATGTATGTGATGTTGTGATTGTGTTCCAATTTGTTAAGAGTCTTGATGATGATGATGATGAGAATGATGCTCATGAGTCTTAAAAACTTGAAACTAAATTCTAAAAGAATGCTTTGAGTCCATGATGTTGATGTTGATGAAATGAGTTGATGTTGATGACGGTGTTGATGTTGATGTACAATGTCCCCATGGGACCGATGATGAGAAATCTTGATGATGATATTTTATGAGCATATTGAGTTCTGGGAGGATTATTGAGCAACGAAATGGGTGAGAGTGAGTCCTACTCAAACTCATTAACTACGTTGCCCGCGTAGGAGAGGATCGAACTGTAATACAGATGTTTCCTTTGTCCCAAAAAAGGACTGATGTTATTTCTTGTGGATCCACTAATGGTGATGTCCTTTACCTCGGGCAGGGTACTAGATGGATTTGGCAACGACATCACTTTGTTGTATCATCACCAGCTCATAGGTGATAGTTTTTAGTTAGAGAAACTCCCAGCTAGGTTCCATACTGATAGAACTCTCATGTTGATGTGAAGGTATGAGTCTTGATAGATGTTGATGTTTTATTATATACCCTTTTATCCTTGTCCTAGAAGGGCATGAGTCCATTCGAGTTGAGTTGAGGCGAGTCGAGTTCCTTGAGATGAGTCTGATGTATTGATGAGATGTTGATGGGTCATTTGTCTACTCTTTATTCTTGCTTTAGATAGACATTTGACATTCTGATGGAGTATGATGTTGAGTTGATGTTATCCCTATACTTTTCTATATGTACTATTACATTCAGCCACATTACATTCCACATACTGATGCCACTCGGCACTACATCATTTCATGATGTAGATATAGGAGGTAGAGGACTTAAGCAGACACATCGTTGAGAATTGAAGATTTGATTTCTGTCATTGGTGGGCCCTCCTTGCTATCTGGAGGAGCCCTTTCTCCTACCCTTTATTTTAATTATTGAGTTGGGGAGCCATTGCCTCTCATGGTACCCTCTTAGATTGTTTAGTTAAGTTTGAGGGTTCATAGACATGAGTTGAGGTTTGACATTGAGGTCTTTTCCCTTTTTGAGTTGAATTAGTTCTTATCTTTATTTATCCCTGATATTGAGACTGAGTTTATTGACCATTGGCCCTTCTTATTGATGTAGACTCATTTATGTCCCCCGCTACTTTTATCTTACTATTCTGCTATGCTTGATGACGAATGACTACCCTGAGATCGAGTGGTTCCCTTCGGGACTAACAATAGTCTCTGGGTGCCGACCATGCCTAGGGTACCATCTCGGGGCATGAAAAGGGGCTATTTAAGGAAGTTTATTCTACAAACATTCAGATGAGCCATAGAAGGTTTCACGAGTCATAAAAAAGGTTCGTGCCTTGAGGATCAGAGATTGGGACTTTCTGAAGTTCATCAGACGAAACCCCCTTTACGCGTCGTAAACCACTTTACCAGTCATAGAGGGTTGTCTTAGAGTTGAAGTTGGAAATTCCAGTAGCAGAGTACAAGGCCCTGATTACGGGCAATGGAATGCAATACAGTTGTAAACCACTTTCATATGGCATGCCGACCAGTTTTCCAATTTTGTTTAAGACTTATTATAAATAGGTTTTTTAGGTTTTTTTTGAAAAGTTTTCACCTAGTACTCAGAAAACTCAATAATTAGAGAGACAAAACAGTAAGATTACATTGGAGTCTTTGAGAACACTTGTACATTAATTTCATATTTAATCTTGTGATTCTCTTTTAAGTTGTATTTGTTAGTTCTTAATTCAATTGTGTAAGTGTCCAATTATGTTTTTCCACTTCATAATTCTTGCATCTACACAAAGCAGCTAAATCCACAACTAGGGTTGTGGGAAGCATGATGAACTAACAAAGTAAAATCGGATTATTCATAATTCTTGAAAGGTGTATATTCTTGTATTAATTAACTCTCTTCATTTTGCATGTTTTTTTATGGTGGCTAACATTAGAACCCGCGTAGTATTGAATAGAAAACGAGATTAATTAACAAGATTCGATTGATATGTTCTCATCTAATCAACCAAACTGGGCCAAGAAGAGGTTGTACTGGGACTAATAGGTAAGGGTTAGTAATGCACACTATGGAGATAGGCCAAGTCGCATGGTGAAATTCACCTCTTACCTTTGACCAAAGGACTTGATGAACATAACTTACCATCCTACATGTTATACACTAGAAAAGAATTAGGTTATCCGGTGATACTGAATTGGGGAATCATGGGGAACACAATACCCTAGTTTCTCTCCATATTGACTTCTCTCTTGTGATAGTTAGTTTAGTTATATCTTTCATCAATTATTGCAAGACCCCCCCCCCCTTCGGGGAAGTAAGTCGGTTAACCATTAGAATTATGATCATTGAATTTTCTTATGTATACGTATTTCCTAGGGGTTTGATCCTAACCATTCTTAGGTTTTATTTATTGACAAAGACCGTTTTATCCTCTAAAAAGAAGGTGTAACTTGCACGACATCAAGATTTTTGTGTTGTTGCCGGGGAATATGGCTAGACTTAGTAAATTTATAAGTAATTCAGGTGTTAATCCTTAGTTCCCTTATTTTACTTTTGTTTGTTGTTTTTGTTTGTTTTTCAAGGTGTAAGTGTAATGTATGCCAAACACCTTGGGTCAAGGCAATCCCTTAACTCCGTTTGACCCAGAGATCTATAGAAGGTTGATGAGAATGGCCCAAGACAACGCCAAAAACACGGCCAATGTAGCTCTAAATAGGAATAACAATAAGGATGCTAAGAATGAGAACCCACTCCTCTAGAGAACATTGCTCCACATCCTAAGGATTTCAATGCGAATGCTTACCGGTGGAATCAATACAGGTTGAATCCTATTGCTATGGAGGTAACTGGAGCTATTGTGTCGCCGAAACTATCGGTAGACACAAAGTTCACAGGCTCGAGTGGGTTACTTTAGACGCTGCAGAACCGTAGGTTATTTGTGAGCTTACCATCAGAGGATCCTCATTGCCACCTACCCAATGTGGCATTCATCTGCAAGAGTGTAATGGGAACACAAAATCTATCCATGGACGATGTTGCAGGATTTCATGTCTTCCCATTATCTCTTACGGGCAATGCAGCATTATGGCTATCTGAGCTCCCGCAGAGTTTGATCACCAGTTGGGCAGACTTGCAAAAGGGCTTTTTGGAGAGGTACTTCCCTAGATCAAAGAAGCTCAAGTTAAAAGACCAGATCAACAACTTTGAGTGACATCCTGGTGATTTGATCTGTACTACTTGGGAGTGGTTCACCAAATACTTGAGGAGTGTGTCAGGCCATGACATTGCGAATAATGTCCTGGTTAAGATATTCCACTGGGCCTTAGATGCAAATAGTCAAGCCTATGCCGACACCATCTTAGGAGGACTGTTTATAGAGCAACCATTTGCAGAAATTATTGAGGAGATGGATATGGTGGCCAGACTAAATAATGTATGGAGGCTCATGAATGAAATTCTAAAGAAATGCTCGAATACAACTGGCATAAGTCCAGAGCAAGCAAGAAAAAATGAGGAGTTCATGTGGATTCTTGCTTAAAGTAATGCCAATATGGAGATGCTAGTGAGGCAAATGCAAGACCTAACTGGGGCTAGAAGCATCCAAGAAAGGTACCATATCTCGCAAAGGGGACGAGAAGAAGACATAAAGGGTTTCGCGAGAATGGCTGTACAAGAGGCCATAATGTTCCGCCCCATAATCGAGATGTGGGGTCTAGGAACTACAGCATTGAGAAGATGCTTAGCCAGTTGTGGAGGAAGGCTGACGCATAGGATGAGACCTTGAGTGAGATTACATCAAACATCTTCAGCATAAATCAGAAAATGGAACACCATTCAGCAATTAAACAGCTTGACCACCAGTTTGCACACATATCAGCCAACAAAATCAGATCCAGAGAGGCATAATGCCCAACACCTTCATTAAAAATCTAAAGGAATTGAACAGTACAAGATGATGATGACTAGTTATGAGGGAAACACCCCAAAACCACCTATAGTTACTGATAAGGGAGCACAAATTGAGGAAGTTTGAGTACTCAAGCCATCTATGTTGTGTCGCGATAATAAATCAGGTGGGAGGCAACCCTAGGTAGACACAGGCACTTGCCACCCCTTTCATACAAAAAAATAGAATTGCAATCGCCATTCTACAGCTGCTCTGATGTCTCGACTGCTTGCTTGGTTTTTGATTTCCTATTTAGTGCTTTGAATTATTCTATTATTCCTGCCTAGCATTGTGGCCATAGCACCTGGGGAACGCAAGTTTGATTGAGGATTGGATACACTATCATCGGAGAGACTTTAGCCACATCTTAACCTGAATGAGATGGTAAAGCGGAGTTAGATGAGAATCACTAGGACTAGGAATATGGCTTACTCGTGTACTAAAATATTAACTTATGCAAAATTCTCCGGCACTAGCGTGAACTTCATACTTCATTCATCACAGTTCCAAGCCCGTAGGAATGGCTTTCTAGGACTTGACACGTCGTTCATTCGTGTAGAGAATCTCTCGCATTACTCAAGATTTCTCTCAGTTCTATCTTATGGTACTACTGGGATTGGGGAATCAGAAAGAAGTCATAGTCAAGTGGGAAACTCTTCGAGCGAATCAACCTCTTCTTTTCTTCCTTTATTACAAGATTCGTAAGTAAAGAAGTTGTATCGGAAAGCTCATAGGTCAGTCTGTTTAAATTTTTCTTGCAAATCCTCTCTTTTCTGCTTTCTAAGGGTGCTCTATTTAAGAAATTTGAATTTTCTCCACTTGTTGGTAAGTTACAAATTCCCTTGACCCCTACATATTTTATTTTTCTTTGATTTTGTGCATTGGGGACAATATACATCGTTTTCAATGGGGTTTGTGTAGTTATTGGCCTCAGTAAAGTATGATTAGATTGGGTCCGTAACTACCCTAATTTTCTATCCCGAGGTTTTCTCGCTTGTATTCTTTTTCCCATGGATATTTAATTTCCATTGAACCGGTATGTTTGGGATGTTTAGATAGTATTTGTAGCATATAGTACCAATATTTATGGCACATAGCATGATTGTTGTGTTTTGTTTGAAAAATAATACTTACCAAAATTTTATTTTAGATAGTAGTTAGATAGCAACCATGCATGTTTAGGTGTGTCACAATGTTTGTTCTAATAAGTGAGGATAAATTGAGATAAGAATCATGATTTGAGAGTCCTTTGTTGATGATGTATGCCATGCCATTTGAGTGTGAGCTTAACTTGCTAGATTCATGTGTGTCGTTCTAATTCGGAACTTGCCTGTTACTCTAAGTTAGATGGTAGATTAATTGGATTAGGAAAGGATCTTAGGTAATTGTTCTTAATAGTCCAATTAGCTTAAAATGACCAACCAAAACTATCATATATCCCTTGTTCCTAATGTTTGAGCCTAACGTACCTATTCTTTGCAAACACCTGATTAACCTAGCCTTGTTGGTTGTAAAATCCTGTAATTGGCCCCGGTCCTTCCTTGAACATGGTACACCTTGACTGAGGCAAAAACTCTAAGTTGAGGGTTGCTACCAAAAGTGGACTTGGTTCAAAGATGGATATTGTGCACCTCAACTTAGACCAAAAGCCTAAGCTAAGGGTGGCTGGTGTAAGGATGAAACACAAGAATGAGGGGGAGAGTTAGTGATACAGAGAAAAAGGAAAATTCATGTACTGGGTCCAAGAAAACTAAGTGATGCCTTAGTAGTGAGTTAAAAATAAAAATGAATTGCAAAATCAAGGCAAAGAGCTGAAAGAATGAAAAGAAAGCACCCAGAAAAGCTTGAAATAGGAGAAAGGGAGGTTAAGATGAAAATAACAAAGTTGGCAGGGAAAAAGTGTAGGAAAACGCAGTGTCACAGAGATCCATTAGTCACTATGTTCCCAAAGTACCATACCAAGGCCCCCTAAGCCTACATTACAGGCCTAGGAGTCCTAAAGTGATCCTAGTCCGAGTAGTTAACGGTCTTAGTCATAAGTACAGGGGAAAGCCTATGGTATTAGGCATGACGCATGAATATCTTTTGTGAGAGTGAGTGATTTTACATAGGCCCAAGATTATATATGGAAACATCATTGAGTGACAAATATGGGACTTTTTTCTATGAGGGCACTTGCATTATATTCTTAGCATTAGGATTGTGGATAGTACCTCGCTTGTCATAGTTGTGTTGTCACATGCACTAGTATGTACTGGTTTGCTAGATGGCCATCTGATTTTGTTTCGAAAAAGTGGTGTGGGTATCTAAGTTTGAGATTGATGTGATGTATGCCATTGGGTTGAGGTCTGTGTGTTATTTTATTACCTATGTAGATTGAGTCTGTCGCTTGAGGACAAGCACCAATTTTAAGTTGAGGGTGTTATGTGCTATCAAATACAACACTTTTGATGCTTGAAACTTGGAATTTTGTGTGTTCTTAATGTGATTTTAGTTGGTTTAATAGGTTTTTGTATTATATTTGCAAGATTCCAGGGTTGGCCTTGATTTTCGGAAGAAACACAGAAGTTGCTAATTTTTTAAGCAGCACGAGACCGTTCACGGGTCATAGTTCATTCAACGGGTCGTAGAGTGGTTTAGTGAACAATTCCAGTGAGGGGCTGATATTCTGAACTTGGTTCTACAAATATGCAGACAAGTCGTGGAATGATTTATGATTCATAAAACATGGTTCGTACCTTAAGAATCAGTAATTGGGACTTTCTGAAGATTCATCAGAGGAACCCCACTACGGGCCGTTGAGGGTGTGTCATAGACGTGAAGTCCAGAATTCGAGCAGCTTTGTACAAGACCCCGATTATGGGTCATGGAATGTAATATGACCCGTAACCAGTTTATAAGGTGCGCTGACCCAGCTATCCTATTTTGTTTAGGAAATGTATTTAAAATATTATAAATATGTTTTTTAGGTTATTTTTCAGAAATATTTTGATAGTACACAGAAAACTCGGGGATTAGAGAGAGAAAATAGTGAGATTACATTGGAGAGTATTGAGATTGTACTTTGATTTCATCTTTAATCTTGTGATTCTCTTTGAAGTTGGATTTTCTTGTTCTTAATACAATTGTGTAAGTGCTCTATTATGTTTTTTCAATTCATAAGTCTTGCATCTACACAAAGTATGAGTAGCTAAATCAACAAGCAGGGTTATGGGAACCATGAAGCATTAACAAGGTAAAATCAGATATTTCATGATTCTTGAAAAGTGTGCATGCATGTATTAGTTAACTCTCCTCATTTTGCATGTTTTCTAGTTGTGGAGAACATTAGAATCCGCCTATTATTACTAACTGGACCATGGTAGTTATGAATAGGAAAAGAGAATAATTAATAGGATTTGATTGATGTGTTCTCATATAATTAACCAAAATGAGCCAAGAGGAGGTTGTACCGAGACTAATAGGTAAGGGTTAGTAATGCACATTATGGCGAATGGCCAAATCACATAGTGAAATTCGCCACTCACCTTTGACCAAAGGGTTTTGTGAACTTAACTTACCATCCTGCATGCTACACAGTAGAAGTAAATTAGGTTATCCGGTGATACTAAGTTAGGTAATCATGGAGAACACAATATCCTAGTTTCTCTCCATATTGGTTTCACTCTTGCGTTAGTTTTATTTCTCCATTGATTATTGCAAACCCCCCTCCCCCTTTGGGAAGTAAGTCCATTAATTACTCAAATTGCAGTTATTGAATTCTCTTGAGTCTACGTATTCCCTTGGGTTTGACCCTAACCTTGGTTAGATTCTATTTCTTGACAACGATCGCTTTATCCTCAAAAAAGAAGGTGTAACTTGGCCAATATCAGCCGACTAAGTGAAATAATATAAATAGATAGATTTCTCAAATATAGAGAATCATGATAAAACCCCGCAAATAAAACCCGGCTAATAGTAAGTGTATTAGTAACATCCCCGTATCCCAACAGCCAAAATCCAATAACATATCACAACCCAGTTGACATAACACCCAACCAGAATCCAGTAACATATCCTAACCCCACTAACAGAACACAACAAAATCGAACTCTCAGTATCACATAAGTAAGGGTGTCGAACTGTGTGTGGGTGTAAGGCACTAGTATCTATGCATTAAGCCCCCTGAGCCCCCAATAATCCTAGAGGGTACAACTATGCATAATCAAGGTTTCAAATGGTTCTTTAATGAAACCCACACATAACTACGAAATCCCTATGATGGAACGATCACTCGATCCAACGGGTTATATCGTGTCAAGACATGACACCCTACCTTGGCGCCTAAATATATAATGGTGGTACGAATCCATTGCGGGAGAAAGAATCCCCCTAATATTGTTAGGTGGTAACACTAGGCCCTAGAGTATATGTCGTGTCAGGATGTGATACCCAATGCTAGAATGTATATCGTGTCAGGTCATGACATCCAGTCCTTGAATGTATCAATGTGTCTCTATGCATAGCAACTCTAGGGATGCATTGGCTTAAACCTAAGCTAAGTTCCAAGATAATAGACAATCGGAAGTGTGTCACCTATTCGAAATCATATCGCAGCCTAGCTGCTATAAATGATATCGCCTAAAGCAATTACGTGTCGGCTAATTGGTAATGTCCCCGTCTCAAAAATAGGGTGCCAGTCCTCGGGACTAACCCCTATAGACAGTATCTCAAACATAGATAACCCCAAAAAGCCATAGCATATAGCCTACATCTCACTAAAAGTGTCGTATTCATGTCTCTAACTCATCGGTAGTTTAGAAGTATCGTATCTTGTATCACAAGTCACAAGTCTCCCTTACGAATACAATCATAACAGTTTCAAAAGTATATCATATAGCAACCTTCGTAGTAGGATGTTGCTCCTGTACAATTTGGACTTTTATAATACTTGTTAACAAATTAAGAGTTTAATACACGATATATAAGTCATAATTTAATAAAGAATTCAAAATAGTTACAGGTATAGGATTTGTCATTTGGGTAGTTCATTTGATCTCGGGTTCCAGTTTGTAGCATAAGCATCTTTCAAAATAATTTAAACTATTATCTTGTGAGATTCTTATACATTACCAAGACTACAACTGTAGACACGATATATTTACCAATATTAAAACACAAAGATACAAAACTTACTAATTTAAGTTTCATACAATCACTGATGTGCAGTCAAAATACAGCATTGTTGATGCTTAAAACATGGAATGTTTTGTGTTCTCAACATGATGTTAGTAGGTTTGATGTGTTTTTGTGTTTGTTTTGCTGGATTTTGGGGTTGGCACAATGTTTGGGCAAAATATGCTGAAGTTGCTGATGTTTGAGGATCCAAGAGACACTTCATGGACCATAGAGTATTCTACAGACCGTGAAGGAGGTTTCATGTGCAATTCCAACAAAAGACAGATTTCTAAAGTTTGGTGTATGATAATGCAGATGAGTTGTGGAACACTTTACGAGCCATAGACCAAGTCTCGTACCCTGAGGACCAGATATTGTGGATTTGCTTAAATTACATCAGATGAAAGCCCCTACAGGCCGTAGAATCTTTTATGGGCCGTAGAAGGGTGTCGTAGAATCTAGGTCCAGAATTGAAGCAACAAACTACGAAAGCCCGACTATAAGCCGTAAATCACTATATAGCCCGTAGAGCACCTCGTGAAGTCTGCCAACCCAATTGTCCTATTTTGTTTTGGATTTATATTTTTAAACATTCTAAATAGGTTTTTACGTTATTTTTCTTGGATAATCAGCACCAAAGTAGTGAGAGACTGTAGAGAAAAACATTAGAGAATTTAAGAAACACTTGTAAACTTTAATTTCATCTTCTAATTACAATCTTGTGATTCTCATTGAAGAGTTGAATTTTCTTATGCTTAATTCAATTGTGTAAGTTCTCAATTATGTTATCCAAATTTATAAGTCTTGTATTTATACAAATCACGAGTAGCTATATCCACAACTAGGATTGTGGGAACCAGAAAGAACTAACAAGGTAAAACTAGATAATTCATAATTCATGAAAAGTGTGCATATGTGTATTAATTAATTCTCTTCCTTTTGAATGTTTTCTAATGATCGCAAACATTAGAACCTGCCTAGTATTACTGACTGGACCAAGGTAGTAATGAATAGTAAAAAAGATTAATTAATAGGATTCAATTGATGTTTCTCGTCTAATCAACCGAACTAGGCCAAGGGGATGTTGTACTAAGACAATTGGTAAGGATTAGTAATGTCACACTATGGGGATGGACCAAATCACATAGTGAAATTCACCTTTTATCTGAGCCAAAGGGTTTGGTGAACTTAACTTACCGTTTTAAATGCTACACACTAGAAAACGAATCTGGTTATCCGGTGATACGAAGTTAGGGAATCATGGGAAACACAATACTCTAGTTTCTCTTCATATTGGTTAAACACTTCTCTTAATTTAGAGTTATTTTTACTACTGATTATAAACCGCCTTCCCCCTTCTTTGGGGAGATAAGTTGGTTAATAAACCCGAATTACACAAACTGAATTCTTCTAAGTCTACTATATTTCGTTGGGTTCGACCCTAACCTTGGTTAGATTCTATATCTTGACAACAACTACTTTAGCCTAAAAAATGAGGTGTACATTTAGTGACATCAAGATTTTGGCGTTGTTGTCGGGGAAGACAACTAGACTTGTCTAATTTAAGTAATTTGGGAATTAATCCTTATTTCCTCATTTTACATTTTTTGTTTTTATTTTCTTTCAGGGTATAATGTCGTGAATGCCCAACACGCGAAGTTGAGGCATACCCTTGACTTTGTTTGACCCAGAGATCCAGAGAAGATAGAGAAGAATGGCGCAAGATAATACCAATAACGTGGTAAATGCAGCTTTAAACCAGAATGAGAATGAGAATTCCAACAATAAAAACCCACCTCCTCTTGAGGACATTTCTCCACAGCCATAAGACTTCAATGCCGAAGCTTACTAGTGGAATCAATATAGGTTGAGCCCTATGGCTATAGAGGTGACTGGATCTATTACGTTGGCACCACTACGGGCTGACACAAAGTTCGTAGTTTCAAGTGGGTTGCTTCAAATGCTATAGAACTGTGGGTTGCTCGCAGGCTTACCATCAGAGGATCCACATAGCAATCTTCACAACGTTGCATTTATCTTTAAGAGTGTGATGGGAACACAAAATCTATCTATGGATGTTGTGGGACATTGTGTCTTCCCATTATCTTTGACAGGCAATACAGCACTATGGCTATCTAAGCTCCCGTAGAGTTTGATCACCAGTTGGGCTTAGTTGCAGAGGGCCTTTTAGGGGATGTACTTCCCGTGATCGAAGAAGCTTAAGTTGAAAGCTCAAGTCAACAACTTTGAGCAACTTCTTGGTGACTCGATCAGTACTACATGGTAGCGATTCACTAAATTCTTGAGGAGTGTCCCGAAACCACAAATTTGTTAATGATGCCTTGGTGGAGATCCTTTACCATGCCCTAGATGAGAATAGTAAATCCTATGTTAATACCATTATGGGGGCATGTTCTTAGATCAATTATTTTCAAGGATTGTTGAAAAGATGGAAAGAGTGGTCAAGACCAATCGTGCATGGGGCAAAGAGACAGATCATCAATCAAAAGTTTGTGCATTATCAGTGTTGGTTCAGAGCAAGCTAAAATAAATGAAGAGATTATGCAAGAGCTTGCTCAAATCCATACAGGTATGGAGGTGATGATGAAGTAGAATCAAGAACGAGTCAATGCAATTGCTCATCCGCCTTTGCGAGCACCCATGTATGATGATCCCTACTATGAGGAGGACACCTATTTCATTATTGATCATATGGGGGGTTTACGAGTCATTGCCCAAGGCTCCGATCAGGACTATTGGTGCCAAAGTCAAGGTAACCAAGGTCAGAAATTTAATCGAGATGGAGCTTTTAGAGATAATCGCAGAGGGTACTATGACAAGAATCAGGGACAAGGAAGAGATGCAGATTAGGGCCACAGAGATGGGTACAGAAATGGTCCTTATGTTCCACCACACAACCGCAATACAGGTGCAAGTAGCTCAAGAGTTTAGGAGATGTTTGACCGCCTATTGAAGAAAGTTGAGACACGGAATGAGACTTTAAGGGGGATGAAATTTGTGATCTCCAGTATAAATCAAAATATCAAGTCTCATTCGGTTGCTATCAAATAACTTGAGCAACAGTTTGGTCAAGTGTCAACTCAACTCAATCAGCATTAGAGGGGTACAGTGCCTAGTAGCACTGTTCAAAATCCAAAGAATGAAGGACAGTACATGGTAGTTACTACATGTGGTGGCAAGAGTACCATTGATCCTCTCATGCTGGTAGATGAGGATGATGTTCGAGAGGAGATGGTTGAGGTCAAAGTTCCGGATATCAGAGATGATCGTGGCAAGGATGGGGTGAGTGATGCTGCAGAGGAACCATAAAAGATGAAACCTATTCCTAGGCCTCCTCCTCCCTTCCCTCAAAGAATTAAGAAGAAGGAGAAGGAGGGAAAGTTCAAGCACTTTCTCTCCATGCTCAAACAACTCTCCATCAACATACCTCTCATTGAGGTGTTGGAGAAGATTCCAAGGTATGTAAAGTTCACGAAGGACTTAGTTACAAAGAAGCGCACCGTGAGTCAGGAGCTCTTCCAAGAGCTTCAACATTGCAGTGCAATTGCTATGAGGTCCCTAGTTCAAAAGAGAGAAGATCCCAGCGCTTTTACCATATCATGCACCTTTGGAGATGTTGAATTGGCAAGGGCATAGTGTGATCTCAGTGCCAGCATGAATTTGATGCCCCTTGCGATCTACAAGAAGCTAGGATTGGGAGCCCCTGCTCCGGCGAGCATGCGGTTGTTGATGGTTAGCCGCACGGTGAAGAAGCCTGTGGGGATACTTTATGATGTTCTTGTTAAAGCAGAGAAGTTCATTTTCCCTGCACACTTTGTGATCCTATATTGCAAAGTTGACTTCAACATCCCAATCATCTTGTGAAGGCTATTCCTATCCATTGGTCGAGCTCTAGTGGATATAGAAGTAGGTCAACTTAGGTTTATATTGAACGATGAAGAAGTTGTCTTCAATATCTAGTAGTCTATGAAGAGGATAAATGACCTGAAGAATAAGGTTTGGGCACTTGGTGAAGTCTAAGTAGCCAAGTTGTCCAACTCATGCCGGGACGATAAATTAGGCGCTTCTTAGGAGGCAACCCAAGGTTTTTGATGTAATAGTTGTATTTGTAGCTTTATTTTTAGTTTTTGGACTTATACGTAGTTTACTTTTTTCACATTTTGGTTGTAATTTTGGACATTTGGCTGGTTGCATATAGGGTAAAAGTGTGTTCAGTGAAGAATGTGCAGGTACATGGCTAAGTCAGCCATCCTTGGCTGAAAAGACATCAAAAGGTGCCTCTACGACTGGTTCCACGGGCTGTACATCACTCTATGAACCATACACCATCTCGTAGACACTTCCAAGGAGCAAAATATTATGCATTCCAGTCCACGAGCCAACTTTACGGCTCGTAAAAAAAATGGCACGTCATGAATAGAGCTCGTAGACCCCAAGAAAGTTTTCTGAGTTTTTTGACTAAGTGTTGAGGACCAACTCTATGAGTCATACTTTATTCTAGACTCATGGAATGGTCCGAAAAACCCATTCCTCAAAACTAGGTTTGGACCTTCTACGAAATTATGATTTACGAGTGGTGAAACTCTCTACGGCCCATAAGCAAGGTTTCGTAGAGTCTGGCCCATTAATTTTGACTGCCAAGTCAAACTATAAATAATGGGGTCAAAATATTTTCACCCCACATCTTTCCCTAATTACAACTTATACCCAGCCAAAACCCACCCCAAATCTTTCCGACCACCGACGACAGTGCCACCATCATTTTCTGGCAAGTTCTTTCAGCAGCTTAGGGTCTTAAGTGTCTCATTACCTCCTTCAATTTCTACAGTTTAATCACTCAATTTGGTAAGTTTTTGGTCTTTAAAAAATATCCTTTATTTACCAATGATTGTATGATTAGGTTGAATTTAAAATTGTCGAGTAAGGTTGATTTAGACATGAATCAATGTCTGCAAATTGATATGATTGAAAATTGAATTGTGGTTGCCCATTCTTGAACCTATGTCTAGGACAGGAGTTTGGTGTAGTGGCCTTGTGGTATGCTTGAGTGATGTGTGTGACACCAATGTAATCACTCACCATTTGAAATAAATTGATTGTGTGTTTAAAATTCGGTATGTGATGGCATGGTTCATGTTTTTAATATTAACTCATTCAAATAGAGTCAGAAGGGTTGAGAAAGAGTTGGACGGGTTGAGAAAGCATGCTTAAATATTCTTGATAGGGTATATATAAAAATTATCATGCGGGGGTGTTGGGTGTTGTGTTATGAATTATGTGAAGTTTGTGCATATTGCTTCGATGCTGATAGAATAGGTTGAAAAAGTCGTATGGAGTCCTGTTGATGGACTTAGAAACTCAGGTGACTGAGTTTTCCGGTCTACGAGGATCTTTTACGACCTGTGGAATATTCCACGAGTCGTAATTATCCCTCGTATGAGATTCCAAAAACCTGAAATTTCTGAGTACTCATTAGATGAGACCTTCTACGAGTCGTCAAACATTTTACAGCTCATAGATAGGTCTTGTGGATCCTTGCCTGCAGAAGATACAGACACTGGAATCATCTATGACTCAGTTTATGACTCTTAGAGCCTTCTACGAGTCGTACCTGGTCTCGTAGATGTCATTCCAATAAACAAAAAACATGATCACTATTTTTACAAAAGCCTTCTACAGCTCATAGTTTCCACTACAGCCCGTAGAGGTGCTTTCGCAGACCCTTCTGCAACTAAGTCTAATATGTTTTTGCATTTTGTTTTCTGATTTGTGGGCTAACCTAGGTATGTAAATGTGCATGTTCCAGCTACTATGGCCCCAAATCCAAGATGTGAGAAGATCAAAGCCACATAGAGGAGGCTCAGAGCTAAGACATCGGGAAAGGAGCAGACCCCCATACTTGGTGGATCACCAGAGGAGCTCAACATCCGACCTGGCCTGGATGCTGACAGACCACTAACACGAGCTGCTGCTAGACATAGGCAGACCTAGGCTCTTGTCATTTGTACTCCCTAGTCTAAAGAGGGAGACCATGTACGATCAATACCATTCAGATGACTACATCTAAAGAGGAGTCAGACTCAGAGTCAAGATCCGACGATGAGTCGCAGACAGAGTCCTCTGCCCATCTGCGGAGATCACCATCATCTCCAGATGCCCTTACTAGTTGGTGGTGTATTTCAGGCATACGAGACATATATACATAGGATGTTAAGGTTACTCAGCGGGGCAAGCCAGCTCATTCCATCTATGAGGAGCCCAATGTCATCTCAGCCAGATTAGATAGTGTCCCTAGTCTCCAGGACACTATCAGACAATATGGGCTCCAGTGGCTGACCAAATCACTAGGGAGGTACTCCCCGACCATGGTACAAGAGTTCTATGCATCATATGCAGCCACCATTCAGAGCACTCTTCCCAAGGGGAAGAAGCCCCTCACTTAGCTCAGAGTAACGAAGACAAGAGTGAGGGGCCGGGAGATGGACATCTCAGAGACCATCATTTGTTGCATGCTATTTGGGCCTGAGTTTCCAGCCCCAGATCCATAGCAGAGTTTAACCACAAAGTGGGGCAGACCAGGGACTTGGGTCTGATGAGAGACCATGACTGCAGAGTCGACTTGATGAGATGGGTGCCCTATTTGATTATTGAGTAGGGTCCAGAGCCTGCATGGGTAGCCACTCACTTGGAGCCTATGGTGAAGACTTTTCTCAGTTTCCCTGCTAAATTTTAGTGGGCAGTTGGCAGATCACAGATCTGGCCGAACTTGTAGATAATAATTTGATGCCAGAGCGTGTTGTTCTAATTGCTAGCATCTTGGCTGGCTATGAGATGGATTGGCCCCACCTTATTGCTGAGCAAAATCCATGAGATGGCCTTTAAGAGGTCTACCTCGATCCCTTTCTCATGCCTGATCTACAGACTCTATCTAGAGTTAGAGGTGAAGAGTCTACACTAGATGGACTCACTGATCGAGGTCTAGCCTACTTTGGACTCCATCCTGATTAAGGCTGAGAAGAACCGGGTGGCACTTCGCAAGCACTGCACTAGCCAGCTCCCATGCCAGAGATGTTTGACCCAGCCTACTACTTGAGGTTCTACCCACCACCACCACCGTTACTACCATAGAGGAGAGGCACCCACGAACCAAGGCAGATGAGAAGAGGGGGCCTACTACTACTACTCCAGCACCACGGGCCACTTCGTCACAGACACCATCCGCGGGTATGGTTTACGTGTTCGTAGTATCTAGTTAGTCTATGGCATCACGATTTTCCCATGATGAGTCTCAGTTGACTCAGTTAGTTCAGCAGATCAGGCCTTGGGTCCAGCAAGAAATTACAAAGTCTCAGGGTCGTATGTAGGCATACACGGTCGCTATTATTCAGGACCAACTTTCCATCATGGATGCCTGCATTTATGCCTTTGAGTGGAGGGTCCAGCAGAGCTTTAGTACGGCCGGGCCTGTAGATATGATGGCCACATAGACAGAGATCCAGCGACACATGACAGAAGCATAGGCAACACCAGTGACACTACCAAAGACTACACTCCTAGTGCCGGTGGTGGACTTATTCACTCTTGAGGAGCTTACACAACCTTCCCTCGAGAAAAGGCCCCACACTAATGATGACGATCCTGATACAGTGTGGTTACATATAAGGCTAATAGAGCAGGAGGAGCCCGAGCTTGTCTTGAGGCAGCCAAGGCAGGAAGAGGAGATGTGACAGGCTCGTGCACTCGAGCATGCGAGGGGTGATGGCCCCTCCGGTCATGGTGCTACTATTGAGGAGGCCACCACGCAGGTTGAGGGTGGTCAGACTCAGCCACACAGTTGCACGTAGATGCCCACATATGTTTTTTCCCCGGAACTTTATTTTGTTTTGATTGTTTACACTGAGTACAATGAACCTCTTTTTCGATGGGGTGCGGGTAGTTATGGGCCTTAGTGAAGTCTGAGTAGCCTTGCTTTATACTGTCCTAATGTTTGTATTCTAGGGGTTTTCTTGCCTATGTTCCTTTATCCCATGGATATTTAAGTTCTGTTGAACCGGCATATTTAGGGTGTTTAGGTAGTATTGGTAGCATATAGTACTGATATCTGTGGCATATATGTGTTTTTTGTGTTATTTGTGAAAAATGATGCCCGCTAAATTTTTTATTAGTTAGCCTAGATAGCAATCATACATGTTTAAGTGTGTTGGCAGTGCTTGTTCTGATAAGTGAGTATAAAATTGAGATAAAACACAAGATCTGAGAGTCTATGTTGATAATGTAATAAGTGCCATGTGAGTGTGATCTCAATTTGCTAAATTAATATATTGTGTTTCAATTCAAAACTTGCCCTTTTACTCTAATTTAGACTGTAGGTTAGTTGGTTAGGAAAGGATCTTAGGTCACTGTCTATAATAATCCACTTAGCCTAAATAACCAACCAAATGTGTGAAAATTCCCTCGATCCAAATGTTTAAGCTTTACATGTACCTTTTCTTTCTAAAAACCTAAGTGATCTAGCCTTATTAGTTGTAAAATCCTGAAATTGGCCCTGGACTTTCCTTGAACGTTGTGCACCTTGACTGAGGCAAAAATCCTAAGTTGAGGGTAGCTACCAAAAGTGGCGCTGATTCCGAGATTGGATAATGTGCACCTCAACTCAGGCTAGAAGCCTAGTTGAGAATGGTTGGTGTAAGGATAAATCATACAATGAGGGGAAAAGTTAGTGATACATTGAAAATGAGTAAAACTGTGTACTGGGTGCAAGGAAAAAAATGAGTAATGCCTTAGCTATGAGCTAAAATAAGAAACATGAAGCGTAAATTCAAGGCAAAAAGCTAAAAAAATGAAAAGAAAGCACCTAGAAATGCTTGAAATAGGAGAAAGATGGAATAAAATTAACAGTTGGTTAGGCAAAAGTGTAGAAAAATGTAGTGTCAAAGAGGGCCTTTAATCACTATATTCCCAAAATATCATATCAAAGCCCTCTGAGCCTACGTTACAAGCCTATAAAGTCCTAAAGTGATCATACTCCAAGTAGTCAAAGGTCTTAGTATGAGCATAGGGGCAAGCATATGGTATTGGGCATGATACATGAATATCATTTGTGAGAGTGAGTGATTTTGCACAGTCCTAGGATTATACATGAAAAATCATTGAGTGAGATATGGGACTTCATCTGTGAGGACACTTGCATTGCATTGTTAACATTAGACTTATTCAGTGATTGTGGCTTGTTGATAGTACCTCACTTGTCATAGTTGCATTATCATATGCATTAGTCTATATTGGTTTACTAGATAGCTATCTGGTTGTGTTGTTAAAATAGGTGTGGGTTTTTGTGCTTAAGTTTGATGTGATGTATGCAATTAGATTGAGGTCTATGTGTTACGCGATGTTTAAGATTGAGTCCGTCGCTTTAGGACAAGCAACAATTTTAAGTTGAGGGCGTTGATGTGTTGTTGAAAAACAACACTTTTGATTCTTAAAATATGGAATTTTATGAGTTCTCAATGCGATGTTAGTAGATTTGATGTATTCTTGTTTGTTTTGCAAGATTTCAGGATAGCACAATGTTTGGGCAAAATATGCTGAAGTTGCTGATTTTTGAGGATCCATGAGACCCTTCACGGGCTGTAGAGTATTCTATGGGCCGTGAAGGAGGTTTCGTGTGCAAGTCCAGTGAAGGGCGGATTTCTGAAGTTTGGTCTACGAATATGCAGACGAGTCGTGGAACACTTTACGAGCCGTAGACCAAGTCTCGTACCCTGAGGACTAGAGATTGAGGATTTTCTAAAATTCCATCAGATGAAACCCCCTACGGACCGTAGAATCTTTTACGGGCAGTAGAGGGGTGTCGTAGAAGCCAAGTCAAAAATTGAAGTAACTAAGTACGAAAGCCTGACTACGAGCCATAAATCACTTTATGGCCTGTAGAGCACCTCCTGGAGCCTGCCGACCCAGTAGTCCTATTTTGTTTTGGATTCATATATTTAAACATTACAAATAGGTTTTTAGGTTATTTTTCTTGGAGAGTAAGCACAAAGAAGTGAGAGACAATAGAGAAAAACATTAGAGGGTTTGAGAAACACTTATAAACTTTAATTTCATCTTCTAACTACAATTTTGTGATTCTCATTGAAGAGTTAGATTTTCTTGTGCTTAATTCAATTGTGTAAGTACTCAATTATGTTATCCAAATTCATATGTCTTGCATTTACACAAATCATGAGTAGCTATATCCACTACTAGGGTTGTAGGAACCATGAAGAACTAACAAGGTAAAATTGGATAATTCATGTATTAATTAATTCTCTTTGTTTTGAATGTTTTCTAATGGTGGCCAACATTAGAACCTGCCTAGTGTTACTAATTGGACCAAGGTAATACTGAATAGGAAAAGAGATTAATTAACAGGATTCGTTTGATGTGTCTCGTCTAATCAATCGAACTGTGCAAAAGGGAGGTTGTACTGGGACGATACGTAAGGGTTAGTAATGTCACACTGCAGAGATAGACCAAATCATGTAGTGAAATTTGCCTCTCACCTGGGCCAAAGGGTTTGGTAAACTTAACTTACCGTTCTGCATGCTACACACTAGAAAAGAATTTGGTTATCAGGTGATACTAAGTTCGAGAATCATGGGAAACACAATACCCTAATTTCTCTTCATATTGGTTAAACACTTGTCTTAGTTTAGATTTATTTTTAATAGTGATTATAACCCCCCCCCCTCTTGGAGAGATAAGTTGGTTAATATACCGGAATCGCACAAATTAAATTCTTCTAAGACTATCATATTTCCTTGGTTTAGATCCCAACCTTTGTTAGGTTCTATATCTTGACAACGACCGCTTTAGCCTCAAAAAGGATGTGTAGCTTCAAAATAACTGATAAGTTTAGTAGGAAAAATAAGTTTGTCGGCTCCAAACCAAATAAATATGACAAAACCTTAAGTTACAAACCATGGTTTCATTATTAAATCATGTGCATGTCCTAAAACTACTACAATATATATACACACATAGATGCAAATGTGATCCTCTTCATAGCTCCCAAAATTGATCTCAATGGTCATCCTCAAGCATCATCTCAGACTTTCCTTATTACCGAAACAATTATCGCTAAGCATAAAGCTTAGTGATGTAAAAGTTACAATTTGGAACCTTTAGATTGCTCAATTTTCTTTTCTTAATTCGAGTGCAACACAATTCCAATCTAATAAATAGACTAGATGTACAAATATATCAATAGTATCAAGTATGATATTTAAAGGTCTAAGTGTCAAGAGGTCCTGGAACAATTTTTACAACACACTCAAATAATAAGTTTCGCCCAATATGTATGTCATGTCTTCAGACCAAACATAATCAAGTATCAAGAAGGACCAAAGCCCTATATCAAGAAGGGTTAAAACCCAATATCAAGAGAACGAAGAACCATATAAAGAGTGGCTTTCTAATTCGTGCTTAAAATGGATCACTTCCATACTTAAGACAAACAATATATCCATAGTCAAGATGGAAATCGATCCAAATGAGATGCATTCCAATAGTGACAAAGTCACAACCATATGAAGGATAAAGTTCACAAGAATGTTACGTGATCGACAATCCACACAAATGGGCGAATTAAGCAAGTGTCTTGCAAGTATCGAAGGATATCAACATAGCAAGATAAATTGACAAGAACATAGCTGAGATACCGAGATAACATTCAAATGTACCAGCAGGTACAAGAGCACAAGAATAAGTTTCTTACACGAACCTTAACCTTTTAACACACAACCAACCCTACCACGTTTAAGTTGTGGATCAACATGGCATTAGTTTCTTCAACCAATTTCCTTAAAATTATATAAGAGTATAACCTTAATACTCAATTCAAATGATCATTTAACATTTAGAACTTTCAACAGGTAAAAACTAACAAGATAGATACAAAAAATAAGCCCTATTTGTGTAAATCACATCCTTCTAGGCAGATGACTGTGTTGCATTGTAACTAGATTTTGAATTGGTAAATGGAATAGCTAGGCTCTTTAGTCTTCATGGAAACTATAAACATGTGGATTTTGGTTGCAAATAATCAAGAACCACTAAAAAATACCTTTGTACAAGAATGTATAATCGAAACACTATCGGCACAACAAAGGATTTCTAAGTAAAACAAACTGGATAGAACTTGTCCTAAATTGCATCCACTTTTTCGAATCCATAAATATAAAATAAGGTCCCAACAAAAGCATAAGAATTATAGCTAGATATCTTGGAGTTGCAAAGAACTAATAACCATCGCAAAATACAACTCATACATCAAGATATGCTTCAAATACTAACAGCGGTACATAGAAGGTTTCTCAGATTGAAAAAAGGCGAGAACTTTCACCATGTTTTGTCCCCTTTTTCAATCCCATACAAGAAAATTCTAACTTACCCCCAAACTTAAAAGTTATAAGTATAATTGTTAGCTTTCCAAACATATTTGTACACAAAAAACAAATACACACACACATATACATATATATATGTATAACAATTACTAACCATTAAAGAGTTTAGTTACTTCTATATAGGTAGAGGGTTTCTTGAGTTTTTCTAAGAGGGACCAGATCCTTTCATGATTCGTTTGAAGTATACTGATATGAGGGAGTCTATACGATTCCTCTTAATCTTGGAACAGACTTACCTTAGAGGGAATGATATATTATATTAAAAGTAAATTTAGAAGGATTCCCAATAAAAGGTGGCTGCCCAAATTTCTTTTTTTTAGTCCTTTTTGTTTCCTCAAACCTTAATATCTATTATTAAGGCTTGTATAATATATAGAATTTCATAAAAGTAAACCAAATTACACTTAGAAAAACCCCTCCCTATTTCCTTTTCTATGATTCACGAAAATCAATTCCTGTAATGATGCAAGTTCGAGTCAAAGAGTTATGAAGTAGGGGTTGATTTTATCTCAAGACAATACCTTTTTCAAACTGAATAAATGATTTAATAATAAGTGAATTACAAATTTCTCCCCCTTAAGAAATTTCATCTTGAAATTTACCTTATGCTAGTCCCAAAATGAGTGTGGATTTTGGGTCCTCATATCTTTTTCTCTCTCCCAGGTGGCTTTTTTTAGAATGGTTCCTCCAAAGTACCTTCACTAAGGAAATTTTCTTTTTTTCTAAGTTATTTTAGTTCTTGAGCTTGAATAAGAATAGGTTCTTCATCATATGTCAAGTCTTGATTAACCTCAGTAGATTCAACTGGTAGGACATGAGAGGGGTCAAAATGATATGTTTTAAGCATTGACACGTGGAAGAAATTGTTGATCTTGTCCAACTCAGGTGATAATACTAATATATATGTGATTAGTCCCACTCTTTCAAGTATCTCATAGGGTTCGATAAATACGGGGACTTCCCTTTTGGCCGAATCTCATAATACTCTTCCATGGAGATACCTTTAAGAATACCTTATCACTAACTTGATACTTGATATCATGCCTTTTAAGATCAAAATATGATAGCTTTTGTCTATCTGAAGTGATCTTCAGACGATTTTGATCACCTTTACCTTGTCTTCTGTTTTTTTGACAATTTCAGGACTACTAAATTTTCTTTCACGAACTTTACTCCAATAAAGAGGAGTCTGACATTTTCTTCCATATAAGGCTTCATAAGGAGGCATTACAATACTCTATTTGTAGACATCATTGTAAGAATATTCTACTAAAGCCAAGTATTTCTCCCAACTACCCTCAAACTCCATGATGCACGCTCAAAGCATATCCTCCAAAATTTGTATCACTCTTTCTGACTGACCGCCCATCTGAGGATGAAATAAGGTGCTAAAATTCAACTTGGTAACCAAGGCCTCTTGCAAGCTAGACCAATATGTAGATGTAAACCTTGGGTCTTTATCAAAGACAATAGAGATAGGGATTCCATGTAGCCTAATAATCTCATTAATGTATTATTCTGCTAACCTCTCAAGTAAATAATCCATCCTGATTGCTAAGAAGTGAGTGCTCTTCGATAATCCATCCACCATCACCCATATTGCATCATGGCTCTTTTGAGTGCAAGGGAGTCCAGAAACAAAGTCCATTGTTATTCTTTACCATTTCCATGCTGGCATCGACAAGGGTTGGAGTAGCTCAGTTGGGACTTGATGTTGAGCTTTTACTTGTTGACGAACCAAACATTTTGAAATGTACTTCGCAATGTCTTTCTTCATACCAGTAGTGTTCTTTAAGGGTCTGGTACATCTTCGTACCTTCAGGATGCATGGCATATGATGAAGTGTGTGCTTCATTCAAGATTTGTCTTTTCAATCTTTTATCATTAGGGGCACACAACCTATTTTGATAAGAAAAGACACCATCCTCTATTAATGAAAAATCATGTGTTTCTCCATCTTGAATTTCTTTGGTTAGTTTAACGAGTTTCTCATCTAACTTTTGTGCTTCTCTAACCTGTTCAAGTAATACGGGTTTAACTTGTAGTTGAACAATAATCGAGTAATATGAATCAAGTGCAACATGAACAGTCAAGGCTCTTAACTCAAGAAGAAAAAGGCAATGGACTCAAGGATAGGCTTGCAAAGGATATGCGACTTTAGAAATGTGCAACCACATTAGTTTTTCCTTAGTGATAATCGATCGTGCAATCATAATCCTTAATGAGCTCAAGTTATCTATATTTCCTTAGGTTTAGCTCTTTTTGTGTACCCAGCTACTTTAAACTCTTGTGATCAGAGAATATATGAAATTTTTTCCATACAAATAATGTCTCCATATCTTTAATTAAAATACTATAGCAGTGAGTTCCATATCATGAGTAGGATAATTCATGTGGTTTTAATTTTCAAGAGGCATAAGAAACAACTTTGCCTTCCTGTATCAAAAATGCCCCCTAGACCATGATGAGAAGCGTCACTATATATCACATATTCCTTCCCCTCCATTGGTTGAGTAAGTACAGGAGCTTGCGTCAACAAGGATTTAAGGGTTTCAAAGCTCTCTTGGCATTTGTCATTCTGAATAAAATTTTCCTCTTTTTTCAAGAGTTTTGTCAAAAAGGAGGATATATGGTGAAGCCTTTCATGAACTTCCTATAGTATCCGGCCAAGCCTAGGAAGCGTCTTACTTTGGTTGGACTTTTGTGAGGTTTCCATTCAAAAGTTGCTTGGATTTTACTATGATCTACCTTTACCCCCATGCTGACATGACGTGTCCCGAAAAGGTCATATCATTTACCCAAAATTCACACTTGGAATTCTTAGCATAAAGTTCTTTCTCTTTCAAAGTTTGCAAAATAATTAGGAGGTGCTTATCGTGATCTTCACTGCCCTTGGAATATACAAAAATATCATCTATAAAAACTACCACAAATTGATCAAAATACAGCTTAAACATTTAATTCATTAGATTCATGAATATCGGGGGAGCATTAGTCAATCCGAATGGCATCATCAAAAATTCATAATGACCCTACCAAGTTCTAAAAGTAGTTTTAGGAATATCTTTATCTCTAATGTGCAGTCGATGATACCTAGACTTCAAATCGATCTTTAAGAATAAAGTAGCACCCTTCAACTAATCACATAAAGCATCAATCCTTTGTAGTGGATTTATATTCTTGATTGTCATTTTGTTCAGTTGTTTGTAGTCAATACACAACCTAAGAGTTCCATCCTTCTTCTTTACAAATAAAACAGGGGCTCCTTAAGGAGAACCACTGGGAAAAGTAAAACCTTTCTCAAGAAGTTCTTGTAACTGAGTTTTCAACTCCTTTAGTTTTATTGGATCTATCCTATAAGGAGTAATAGAAATAGGAGTAGATCCGAGAATAAGCTCGATTGGAAATTCAACTTCCCTTTCTGAGGGTAACCCAGGTAGATTTTCTGGGAACAATTCTGCAAAATCACACACAGTAGGTATATCATTAAGATTAGGACTCTCCAACTGTATACTAATTATGTGAGTAAGTTATGCATCCCAATCCTATTGAATCATCTTTCTTGCCAAGGCCGCAGAAATAATACCATATGTCAATGAACTTTCCCTTGTACAATGATATGAGAAACTGCAGGATCCTTAAAGGTCACATGCTTTGACCTACAATCCACTACTTCATGATATTTATAAAGCCAATACATCCTAATAATAACATCAAAATCTTCGAAGGGCATTTAAATCAAATCGGCCGGGAAGACTAGATCTTCGATCAGGAAGGGACAAGCTCTGTAAATTCAATTACAAACAACTTGGTTTCCTAAGGTACTTTTAACAAGCACATTTTAGTCAAGCCTCATAGATTTCACATTTTCCAAGAAGAACAAGTAATGAACAAATATAAGAATGTGTAGAACCAAGACCAAACAATTTAAACACATATGATCCAAATAAGTGAAGTTTATCAACAACCACGTCTTGGCCATCTTGATCATCCCTTTGTTTCATAGCATGAGCTCTTGCAGTAGCACTTGGCCCACTAGGTTGAGTTGTTACACTTGCTCCTGCCTCTTGAATGTTTTTCGATCTTGCACCTTTGATGTCCCCTAACCCGGCTACTCAAAGAAAGCAAGGGCAGTCATCATCATCATAATAACCCGAGTAAAAGGTTGGGGTCAAATCCCACAGGGTATCGTGGTTCACAAATAGAAGTGGTTCATTGGACTAAGCCATTGTAGGATCTAGGGGGTTTGTAATAATTAAAGGCAAGTTTCAAACTACACTATATCTAATTAACAAATCTATCAACAAATTAGGAAAGATGTTTGGGATGTGCAAATATAGGAATCGATCTACCAGCTGGGTCGAAATATTTAACTAAATGAGTTGATAATAAGTGAATAGGCTAGGTTGTTTGTAGCCCATGTTTATTTTCGATACTCGATTTTTTCAGATGATTCAATTAGATTTCATATGTGGACTGCCAAAAACACGTTTGGCCTAAGAAGTCTCAGCAAAATCCTTATTACCTTGGCCATTGAATCCATAATTATGGACTTCAACTGAAACCCCAGAAGGTTTCCATCTGATACATCCATTCCACACTGTATCCATTCGAGTTAAATCAATAATCAAAGATCTAAAGTAAACCCCAAGTTTGCAACATTGAAATTATAGATTAAACATAGGAATGGATATAAATTCACTCAAATCAACTACAAATAAGTCAAAATATCAAAGACCCATTACATAAATCAAGAACTCATATCAATAAGACACCCCCAACATGGGGGTTTTGCCACACATGCTAGAAATTAGAGATTTAATACCAAAAATAGCAGTTGAATTCATAGGTAATAAGATAGAATAGAGAATAATTGATTATCACCAGCCAATCTACTCAAGTTTTGCTTTTCCAATGCTTGAAAACCCTATCAACCATTGTACTCTAAAGAAGGAATGTTCTATATACTACTATCTCTGTAAAACTAAGAAGAATGATATGATATGTTCATTGTCCCTTCTAATTTGTTTAAAAGTCTGAGCAAAAGTGTGAGACTTTGTGCTATGAATTGCCATTCGGTGGTCAAGGCGACCATCGCCAAGCACTTCGGCGATGCGCTGAATGTGCACTTGACTGCTTTCCTTTATGTCCTCTTAAGGCTTATTCATCTACAATATTCGGCAATAGTTCTTCACGTTGCTACTACAATGTGGCGATTCATTAAAGTTCCTACATCATCGCCTTCTTGTCATGGTTTTGGGGTTTAGAGTACTACAACTTTAGGTGGTCTCCTAGGTCATTCGGTGGTACGCCAAATATGCTT
The DNA here is from genome assembly GCA_029948455.1 of Solanum rostratum. Lineage (NCBI taxonomy): Eukaryota > Viridiplantae > Streptophyta > Magnoliopsida > Solanales > Solanaceae > Solanum > Solanum rostratum. The sequence continues at coordinate 34,044,461 of CM057048.1, read as the reverse complement.
GGCGACATTGATGTTGATTGCTTTTCCCACTTGGGCTTGAAACTTGGTTGCTGGAATGCTAGGCAGTCTCTCTGAAGGTTCAGTGGATCGCCGAATATGTAGGCAATACCGCTTTTCTATGCCTTTTTAACACTTTTTCTCCCTATCCAAGATTTGTCAAGTACTGTCTATTCATGCACTTTTAATCACATTTCCTGACATAACACATGCATATTCGCTAGAGATTAAAAATAATAGCACATGAAGGACAATGTTTCTTTACAAACTAGCCCCAAAATGGGTCCAAAATATGGGCTCATCAACACCCCCAGCTTAAGCCTTTACCTGCCCTCAAGCAAATCAAACATGAAGCCAATCCAATTTCAGAGCTTGCAAACAGGACCACAGGGAGAAACACATACATTTCCAGCTTTTTTATCCCCTCTCAAACTTCCATAAACCACTTACGTGATATTGAAGCCTCAAGATTTGACTAAAGAGTAATTAAAACATGATTATTCTTACAATTGCAAATGTAGTTGTTGATCATTGCCTAAATCACCTTTTACCCTCACGCCAAAGAAGATCCTAAGCACACAATATTATGACATGATTTTCAAAGGATCTTTTTTAACTCTCACTCTCCCAATTGAGAAATAGCATGTAAGCTTCAAACCATGGGCTTGCCCTTATTCTCAATCTGACTTCACTTGACATTCTTTTGGATGAAGATCCCAAAGGACTTTGTAGGGTTGTAGTGTGGGGTTAAGGTTGGGTACGATAGCATGTGGATAGTAGTGGCTCATCCCTCCTTAAACTCTACATGTTCTTTCTATGCCCATAGGTCCCTTTGGTCCTCTTCGTTCTTCTCTTTTTGACAATTTTTCTTTCTTTTGGTTTATCATCCTAAGTGTCTCCCCTTTTTACACCTTTTTTAAGCAACTTCTTGTTTAAATTTTTGAACTTTTTCAACATTTTTCTTGCTTCCATTCCTTTCTATGACTCCTCACTTTTCTTTCTTTCTCATTTGCCTTTCCTCAATTTCTTTATGGGAGACATCCCCTTCTTTCTAATAACACCCCACAACTTGGCCTTTGGCCACCACTTCGCTTATTTCAAGCTCAAGGAGTGATTGGTAAGGAACAAGAAGGAATTTTCTTTCACAAATATGATTCAAGGTTATATGGTTATCAAAGAAAGTATCAAGGCTCAAAGGGCTTCACTAGGGACTCAATTTATTGTCCGTAGATGTCAATATGGCCAAAGTGGACTCAATGGAACCGAAAAGGGCCTAAAGTCCTTTCCCAATCCAGAATCAACCAAGTTACTCCTCAAAATAAACTGGTCAAGTTCTAGATGTTGCAAAACATGTCTTTCAATAAAATTCCTCATCCGATATTGGCGAAAGAAATTTGCATTTAAACAATGGCAACATACTTGCAAATTTTCGACCATTGCATATCCAAGCTCAATCACTCATGTAGTCAACTCAATATGCATCAAATCCATGCATGGACTGATTTATCAAGAAAAGAACTAATTAGTGAGTGAGTATATGCTCCTCATCCATGGAACCATCTGAATCAAAGATATGGATAATCGATGCTCCAATTGACTAGAGACACAACATTAGCATTAGAACAACTTTTCATAGATGCACGGGGATTGCCAAAATTCAAGGAAATCATTTGCAATTTTACCATTCGACTTAAAAAGAAGAAAAGTAAAACTAGCAAAACGAATACAACTACAACCTGAATTAAAATTTATTTACAAACAAAAATTTTAAAATTGTTTCAGCATTCATCAACAAAATCAAAATAAACACCATTGTCTCATCCAACTCATAGAAAAAACATAAAGTAATTATCATCCACAAAGATAGAGAACTCCACATGCTCACCCCCTCCTAAAAAAACATTATCCTTAATGTTCAAGAGACAATAAAAATCAAGTATAAAGGTAAGAAATGAGTGTGAGAATGCCCCTGGTCCGAATTAATCCTGCGGTGCTGGTGAAGCTAGAGGTTTGCCACCTCATTTTTCAACAAATCAAAATTGGCTTTCAAAGTCATTGTATCAACACTTCCACCACATGCCTTCCCTACAGCTACCACTCTATCCTCCAAGTTCACCAACTCCTTTCCATGGTCATAAAACATCATCTCAAGTCTATCCATCCTCAGTTTATGTGCGTCTATTAACTCCCGATGCTTTGCCTCGGCCTCAACAAATGGATTCAAAGCTTTGGCTATGGTTACCTCAACTAACTTAGGCACAGATGACTCAGCCCTAGTGACACAAAGATTGGCTACTTTGCTAGTCAGCCAAAAGCAAGAATAGTGGCCCTGGTGAGCAGGGGTTGATCATCCTTGGCATGTGCCTTTGCTTGTGTCTCACCAGTGGGAATAGGGGTTGGAGATGAATGTAAAGTAGGAAAAAAAGAACTTATACCTACCTCGGGGCCCAGCTCTGTAGTGCCAGACTCGAGGACCACAATATCAACCACCGATGTTTTGTCAGCCAGCTTTTTCCATGCTTTATCTTTCTTATCCCTGAAAAATTCAGCCTCAATCCTTCGGATGTCAGTAGATGTCGATAAAGTCGCCTCCACATCAGTCTTCTTGTTCATAGGCACCTCAGTTTTCTTAAACAAGGTTGTGATGAGGCTTGGGAATGGCAATGAGATTTGTTCCTATTTTTCCCTAGTGAGGATTTTTGGATCAATGATTGACCTAGTATTTAACTCTTTTCTATCCATAATGCAGCCAACTAACACAGTTTTAGCATGTCAAAGCATCAACTCATTCTGAGATGGCATCAAATTGATGTTAATGAATCTAAACCAAAACCTTGCTTGTATGTTCATCTCCTTCTCAATATTGCTCCCTCCTCCAACCACGAGGAAGCTAGAATTCCAATCAGTGGAGCTAACCATGCTTTGATGTCCTCAAAAGTCTTGAGCTACATTAAATGTTTTAGGTAACTCCAGCCCAGGAATGTGCAATCCAGAACATCATGATTTTGGTTTCACCGCATGGGACTTGCACACATCTAACCTCTACAGCATCAAGAGGTTTGAGAACCATTTGCACCTTACTTTTTCTCTTTAGAATGGCTTGTCCATAAGCCTTATAGAACTCCAAGACAAGGCTAGGCACGATAGATCTCAAGGCTTAGTAAAGATCTTGAAGTTATGTAATTCAAGGACTTCCCAATCCTCCGTGTACTGGTCAATTACGCCATCCGTTGATAACTATTTTTCTTCTAAAATTGTCATGTGCCCTCTGCCCTGAGCTTGTTTAGATGTCTTGAAGTTATTGTTTCCTGAATTCTCTTGAAGATTGTTATAAAGATTCATGTATGGCCTTAGTTCTGGATTCACTTTGGTGTCTCTTAGGATTAGATTTCACTTCCAAGAATGAAGGTCTAGTAGATTTTGCCAGAACATGCTTCTGCTTGGTCATCCTGCATAACAAGCTCCAAATATGGTGTGAGTATTAATCATAAGTCAATTGGGATCAATCAATTATGCCCAATAAAATCATTTTGGGTGGATAGGTTTATTTGACCAAAAACCATGCTAGCCGAAATAGTCCGGCGGCCAGATAAGTCATTGCCTTTTTGCACAATTTTCAGAACTCAGATCAATGCTACTTTTGGCAATGATGGTGTAACTTTGGCGCTATGCTGAATGGATTCACCGATAGCAAAGACCATCGCCGAAAGTTTCATAGATCAACAACAACTACTAGTCAAACAAGGCACTGTGTGTAACCCTTTGGTGTATCGCTGAATCAAGTTTGGTGGTCAAAGCGACCATTGTCGAAGAAGACTGGCGAGGCCAATGCCCATGCCTTCAAAACTTTATCAATTTTCATGAAAATGATGGAGATAATCACACACTAAGCCCCATTACATAACCAATACATGCGTATTCATTCATTGCTACATTCACATGATCAACATAGCTATAAACCCCCTCAAACGATGACTTACCCTTAAGAATGATGTCACCCGATCTATCATAGGGCAAGTAAACTTTGACCAAAAGGTTTTGGAGTTACTCAGGCTTCACCCATAGTTCAAAAAATAATAATCAATACAACAAGCATGCATGTTCATTCAAGCATTCTCATGATGATGATACTATCGAATGCAAAATTAAGACAATGCCAACTAACATTCAATATTTGGACAGCAAATCAATCTCATTTATCCCTAGCCCACAATGTATATATCAACAATTTCAAGTTATTCCAAATGAATCAAAAACCAAATCAAATCACAAATACTTATCACACATGGTTTCAAAATCATAGCAATGTATCACCCACATGATTTCAATCAATATTTTGTTACAAAACATGATTATCAACTCACAAAGACCTTGATCACCTTCTTCAATGCAAGGGTTTAATACCCACAAAAAAATTGAAGTTAAAGGACATGAACATACCTTTTTGATGATGAATAGAAGAATTAAAACCTTGTATTAGCTTTTGTTGATGAATCTTCTTCACTCCAATAAAAGAATTTCAAGTAAAAGACTAAAGGGAGGCGTTGTCTTGTGAAAGAAGTGAAAAGGAGGGAATGTGAATAGTGAAAAGGCCAAGGCATTTGAAAAGCCTTTAATAGGTAGATCAGGCGTGAGGATTCGGTGACGTCAACTCTCCCCTCCAAACACATTCGATGGTATGCTGATTATACTAAGACTGCTATTTTTAACAAGAATCAAACCTTAGCTTCTATCACAGAGGGTGGTGTTTCTGACCATTGCTCAACTAGTCAGGGGATTTTCCAAGTTGCAACGAAGACCACCAAATTTGATAGTACCTCCAGGGTCCTTGACTCACTCCAGGCGGTCAAATACATGATCGCCGTTTAACTTTGGTGCTTCGCCGACCAGACCCATCAGGTCACCTCTTTTATTCTTCAATTTGAATTCCCCCTTTTCAAACCTACACAATTAAACACCCATTCTTTAAGATAAAAGCTTACCTAACTACCTTGGGTTTCCACCCAAGCAATATCGTAGTTAATCTCATGGCACGATATAGTCCTTACATCCCCTCAAGGCATGCATGAACGGTCTATTATTTATATCACTTGGAGTTTTTTCACCTTGTTCAAAGTTTTGCAAATGTTGAGTACCACCTCCTCATCATTTACCCTAAACCTCGGGTCTCTTCTTTCTACATCCACAACTACCCTTCCAGTGGCTAAAAATGGCCCCCCCAAAATAATTGGCACACTGTATCCACCTTACAATCTAGGATCACAAAGTCAGCTGGAAGAATGAATTTGTTTACCTTTACCAACACATTATGAATAATCCCCACTGGTCTTTTGATAGACCGATCAGCCATAAGCAAACTCATTATGGTTGATGAAGGAGTTTCTAACCCCCAATTCCTCGAATATAGACAAGAGCATAAGATTTATGCTTGCGCCCAAAAAACATATTGCCTTGTAGAACTTGTAAGCTCCAATAGTGCAAGGTATTGTGCATCAAGATCCTCTTTCTTCAAAACTATAGCTTTTGTCAAGATATCACTACAATTGTGAGATACCTCGATTATCTCACACTTAAGGGTATGTTTCTTTGACAACAGCTCCTTCATAAATTTTGCATATCCTGGCATTTTAGTCAGTGCCTCAACCAAGGAAACATTTATGGACGGAGAATTGAACATAGAAATATATTTTTGAAATTTAGCATCCTTCTCTTTATTCTTCGATTGGTGAGGGAATGAAGGATCAATCTTGACTTAAGGTGCTTTCAAGCACACAACTGATTTGAATTTTCGGGAAATGATTTCTTGATGTTTATAGCATCATCCCCATCCTTTTCTTTTTCATCAATCTTGGGATTTCCAAGAGCATCGCCATTTCCGTCCTTAAGTACACGCTCATCAATTTTAACATTCGCAGCACCTTCATCTTGTCCCACTTCATTCTGACCTTCCTCAATAACAAGCGATGGCTTTGTACCTTCTACCACTTTTCCACTACAAGTAATGATGGCTATACAATGTTGATCAGTGCCCTTAGGCTTAGCAATTGTGTCACTAGACAACCCAACTTTTTGTCGCTGATTGAGATGAGCTGATGTGTTTCCAAGTGCTTGATAGAAGCTAAATGTGATGTTACTCTTTGACTCAACTATGCAACGTCGGAGTTCATCTCCTTCAAGACTTTATCGGAGGTTTCCACCTTGTTCAAGATTTGGATTAGCATATCCTCAGTTCGAAGATTCTCTAGATTCACCACAAGGTAAAAAGCTTTCACCCAATCATGGGGTGGAACAAACCTATCTCCAACCCCATCACGATTTCTCCAACCCCTACTTGAGGTTGGTCAAGTTATGCATGATCTCGCCATCTAGTGTTATTGTTCTAACCTTGATACCCAGGTGGCCTTGGAAAAGCTAGCCGAGAAACCACCATTCCATTGCCCATATGATCCACCTCCCCATTGTAACCACCTCCAAATGGTGCACTATCAAACATCACATTGCTAGCAGCTCCCGTAGCATTTACACTTTTGCGATTTCTTCCCATAACATGCTTAGTCAAGAGGTCAAGCTGAGTTTACATCTTAGCCATGTTCTCGTCCCTCTCTTGATCTTTAGCGAGCTACTCCTTGGATTGACCCCTATGACCTGAAGGTAAGATGTCATCCCTCCTATACAATGCTTAGTTAATTTTTGTCATGCCATCTAGGAGGTCACAAGCTTCGGTGCACATTTGTGTCATTAGTCCTGTTCTCACCAATTGGTCAGCTACCCCTTTGATAACCACATCGAGGCTTACATAGAAGTATTGTAATAGCATATGGTATGGAACTTCATGATTAGGGCATTGAAGTAAAAGTTTTCGAAACCGAAGTCATGTCTCATGCAATGGCTTACCTTCAATCTGTTTGAAGTTCTCAATACTTCTTCTCAGTTTTATCATCTTTGAGGGAGGAAAAAATCTTTTGAGGAACATATTTAGAAGCTCCTCCCATGAAGTGATAGAATCACGAGGCAACCCATCTAGCCACTTCACTGCCTCTCCGATGATAAAGAACGGAAACAACCTCAATCTAATGGCTTCTTGGCTAACTCCCCTGAAATTGAAAGGGCGATAGATATCAACAAAGTTCCTGAGGTGTTCTTGAGGATCCTTGTGACAGAGTGCTTGTCACATGAAAATTAACTTCTCCAGCCAATGCGGGTAGTCGGATAGCACATGTGCTTCCCACTTGGTCCAATTAACACCTTGCATATCATTAGCATCTCCAACATTCTCATCATTGACACTCTCGTCATCCTCCATAACACCTATTTTTCAAAAGCAAAAACAACAAGAAAATAATAAAAATAATTCTAAGTACAAGAACGAAACTCAATAAGTACTTTAGTCATGAACTTGCTGATTCCCCGACAATGGATCCATTTTTGATGTCACTCAACCCGACTAATCAAAGGAAGCAAGGGTGGTCAACATCAGCATAATAAGCAAAGTGAGTGGTTGAGATTCAAACTATACTATATCTAATTAACAAATCAATCGACAAATTAGGAAAGATGTTGGGGATGTGCAAATATGGGAATCAATCTACCAGCTAGGTCTAAATAATTGACTAAATGAGTTAATAATAGGAATCCCTATAATAGCACACTAAGGACAATTTTTCTGTGCAAACTAGCCCCAATATTAGTCCGAAATATGGGCTCATCAACCTTTATTAGTTCGAGGAGGATTCGTAGAAGGTTTCTGAACTAAGCTTTCAGTGCGCAAGGAAGGAACATGTTTAGGACAGGCCTTCACTTTTTGATCAAAGTTGTTGCAATTAAAACATGCACCAGAAGCTAACCTGCAAATGCCATAATGATTCTTCCCACATTGTTCACATGTAGGAACATAAATCCTTCCTTGGCCATTATTTGAAGTGCTACTTCTAGAAAAATCTGATCTGCTTTGCATAGGTTGATATGACCTGTTAATACCACTAACCTTAGAATCATCAAACCTTTCCCTTTTGTATGGACCTCCAAAATCTGATCTAGGCTTCCAGAGTTTATTTTCATATCTACTAGTTTCTTCCTTATCAAGTCTTTCCCAAATGAGGGAAGCAATTACTAATTTATTGAAGTTCTCATGTTACAAGATTGCCACATTCTTTCTGATGGAGTCATTAAACCATCCTCAAATCTCCTACACTTACCTTTCTTCTCTTTAATAATATCTCCAGCATAACGAGAAATCCTTAGAAACATTTTTTATATTCAGTAATAGACATGCCACATTGCCTCGAATTTAAAAACTCTTTTTTCTTTGCATCACAATAGGCAGGTGGAACATACTTCATACAAAATTCCTTAACAAAATCATCCCAAGTAAGAACTGGAGGTTTAACCTTTGCATTTGGAACACTTACCTACTAATCATAAGCTTTCTTTTGTAATAGTGAGATAACATACTTTAATTCGGAAACATCTGAACACTCCAATTGCTCAAACACCCTCTCCATGCGTTCTAGCAATTGTTTAGCATCAGTGGGATCAACAATACCTTCAAACATGTCTCCACCCATTTTTTCATTTTCTCAAAGTGTATTTCATTGGGATCATGCATCGCTTCAGCCCTGTGATGGAAGAATTCGGCCAACTATTAGAAAGAAAGATTCATAACATGAGTACTATGGCTCATATGAGGATGTAGGCTAGGTCTTACACCCTGTTGGTTTCCCATTTCAGTCTTACTAGTGTGAGGACGTATGGATCCAAGAAATGTTCTCCAACACCTTCTAGTGCATGAGGTTGGGAATAAGACTTATCTAATCCTTCCCGTGTAACTTCCATAGGTCTATTATAGGAAGAGACCATAATTTAATTCCTTTAAAGGGGATTATCACATTGAATTAGGGACATGTACATGATGCAAAAGCAATTTACAAGCAGTAAAATAGTATTAATCATGTAAATGAACAGATAACATAGCTTATAACTTTTACAAAATAGATAAGTATACAAGTAATTCACATCAAAAAAAACCTAGAATCACAAGCCTAGGCTCTAATACAAACACTTGAAGCAACTTTGCTGGTAGGATGCTTCTCCTATACAGTTTGGACTTACATAATACTTGTTAATACATTAAAAGTTTAATACAAGACATATAAATCATCATTTGATAGCGAATTCAAAATATTTACAAGTGTAACATTTGTCTTTTTTGGTAGTTCATTTGATCTCGGGTTTCAGTTTGTGACATAAGCACTTTGCAAAATAATGTAAACTAATATCTTGCGAGATTTTTATACATTATTGAAACTACTATTGTACACGCTATAAATTATTACCAATGATAAATTACAAAGATATAAAACTTATAAGTTTCAGTTTCATACGATCACCTAAAAATAACTTGTACTTTAGAATAAAAAACAATTTTGCTGGCTCCAAACCAACTAAACGTGCAAAAACTTTAAGTTACAAACCACGATTTCATAATTCACACTAGCCTTCAGAATTTACATATACATATGCAATCGGAGAATCATGTGCATGTCCCAAAACTACTATATATATATATATATAAATGTAAATGTGATCCTCTTCATAGCTCCTAAAATTTATCTCCATCACCATCCTCAAGCATCATCTTGTCTATCCCCTATGATAGAAACAAATACTGCTAAGCATAAAGCTTAGTGGTGTAAAAGTTACATGTTTGAACCTTTAGATTTCTCAATTTACCTTTCTTAAGTTACGGTCAAAACAATTGCAATACGATAAATAGACTGAGTGAACAACTAAATCAATAGTATCAAGTATGATATTTAAAGGTCTAAGTATTAAGCATTCCAGGAACCATTTTTACAAGACATTCAAATAACAAGTTTCGCCCAATATGTATGTCATGTCGTCACACCAAAAATAATCATATATCAAAAAGGTCTGAATCCATGTATCAAGAAGGGTGAAAATCCAATAATCAATAGAACCAAGAATCATATTAAGTGTGGCTTTCTAGTTCGTGCTTAAAATAGACCGCTTCCATACTTAGGACGAACCAACAATCCACGATAAAGATGGAAATCGATGTCCAAATGAGAGGCATGTCAATAGTAACAAAGTCACAGCCATAAGAAGAATAAAATCCACAAGAATGTTAGGTAATTAGTCAATTTATACAAATGGGTGAATTAAGCAAGTGTCTTGCAAGTCACAAAATATATCAACATAATAAGATAAAATGACAAGAACATAGATAAGATACCAAGATAACATTCAAATGTACCAGCAGGTAAAAAGATCACAAGAACAAGTTATTTACATGAGCCTTAACCTTTTAGCACACACCTGACCCTATCGAGTTCAAGTCATGGATCAACACGACATCAGTTTCTTCAACTAAGTTACTTAAGATTATACAAAAGTGTATGCACTTTAATACTTATTTCAAATGCTCATTTAATATTTAGCACTTTTAATAGGCAAAACTAACAAGATAGATACCAAAAGTGTCCCTATTTGTGTTAATCACATCCTTCAAAGCAGCTTGACTGCCTTGCATTGTAACTAGATTTTGAAGTGGTAAATGGAAAAACTAGGTTTTTTAGTCTTATACGAAAACTTTAGGCATATGCATTTATGTTGAAAATAATAAAGAATCACTGCAAAATAGCTTTTGTACAAGTATTAATAATCGAAATACTAACGGCACGCACAAAGGATCTCTGAGTCAAAAATAAGGACAGAACTTGTCCAAAATTTATCCACTGTTTCGAATCCATAACTACCATAAAACATCCCAAAATACATATAAGAGTTGTAGATACACATCTTGGGGTTGCAAAGAACCAAGAACTATCACAAAATACAGCCCATACATCAAAACATTCTTCAAATACTAACAGCAGCATATAGAAGGTTTCTCGGACAGAAACTGGCTAGAACTTTTACTGTGTTTTGTCCCCTTCTCATTTCAATACGAGAGGATCCCAAGTTACCCCCAAAATGTTATAGGTATATGTGGTAGCTTTCCAGAACATATTCGCACACAAAAGAGCAAAGCTATACACAGTGAGATATTTATAAATTACTAACTATTACACAATGTCAAAATAGAATTACGTTACTTACCTATAGGTAGAGGGTTTCTTGAGTTTTTCAAAAAAGGACCAGTTCCTTCATGATTTGTTTGAAGTATACTAACTTGATGGAGTTTATACGGTTCCTCTCACTCTTGGAACTGTCTTACTTTACAGGGAATGATATATTATACTAAAAATAAATTAAGAAGGTTGCCAAAATGAAGTGGCTTCCCAAATTTCTTTTTTTCATTCTTTTTTGTTTCCTCACACCTTAATGTCTATTATTAAGGCTTGTATATTACATACAATTTCATAAAATTGAACCAAATAACACTAAGACAAACCCTCTCCCTATTTTCTTTTCTATGATTCATGAAATTCAATTCCTGTAATGACACAAGCTTAAGTCAAAGAGTTATGAAGTAGGGGTTGATTTTATCTCAAGGGAATACCTTTTTTAAAGTGAATACATGATTTAATAATAAGTGCATTACAACTCTCTCTCCATTAAGAAATTTCACCTCGAAATTTACCTTACGCTAGTCCCAAAATAAGTGTGGATATTGGGTCCTCATATATTCTTCTCTCTCCCAGGTGGCTTCTTTTCCAGAATGGTTCCTACAAAGTACCTTCACTAAGGGTATTTTCTTGTTTCTAAGTTGTTTTATTTCCTAAGCTTGAATAAGAATAAGTTCTTTGTCATACGTCATGTCCTGATTAACCTTAATAGATTCAACTAGTAGGATATGAGAGGGGTCAAAGTGATATGCTCTGAGCATTGACACGTGGAAGCCATTATGGATCCTGTCCAACTCAAGTGGTAATGCTAATTTATATGCAACTGGTCCCACTCTTTAAAGTATCTAATAGGGTATGATTAATCGAGGACTAAGTTTTCCCTTTTGGCCAAATCTCATAATCTTCTTCCATGGAGATACCTTTAAGAATACCGTTTTATCACCAACTTTATACTCAATATCACACCTTTTAAGATCAGCATATGATTTTTGTCAGTCTAAAGATCTCTTCAGACAATCTTTGATCACTGTTACCATATCTTCTGTTTGCTACATAATTTCACAACTAGTAAGTTTTCTTTCACCAACTTCACACCAACAAAGAGGAGTTTGACATTTTCTTCAATATAAGGCTTCATAATGGAGGCATTTCAATACTCAATTGGTAGCTATTATTATAAGCAACCTCTACTAAAGTCAAATATTTATCCCAACTACCCTCAAACTCTATGATGCATGCTCGAAGTATATCCTCCAAAATTTGTATCACTCTTTCTGACTTATCATTTGTCTGAGGATGAAATGAGGTGATAAAATTCAACTTGGCACCCAAGGCCTCTTACAAGCTCGACCAAAATCTAGATGTAAACCTTGGGTCTCTGTCGGAGAGAATAGAGAGAGGGATTTTGTATAGCCTTATAATCTCATTAATGTATAATTCTTATAATCTCTCAAGTGAATAATCCATCCTGATTGCTAAGAAGTGAGCATTCTTCGGTAATCTATCAACTATCAGCTATATTGCATCATGATTCTTTTGAGTGTGTGGAAGTCCACATTAAAGTGCATTCTTATTCTCTCCCATTTACATTATGGCATCGACAAGGGTTGGAGTATCTCAACTGGGACTTGATGTTCTGCTTTTACTTGTTGACAAACCAAACATTTTGAAATGTACTCCACAATGTCATGATAGTGTTCTTTAAGTATCTGATACATCTTCATACCTCCAGGAAGCACAGAATATGATGAAGTGTGTGCTTTATTCAAGATTTTTCTTTTCAATCTTTTATCATTAGGGACACATAATCTATTTTGACAAGACAAGACACCATCCTCTATTAATGAAAATTCATGTTTTTCTCCATCTTGAACTTTTTTGATCAAGTTCATGAGTTTCTCATCTAACTTCTATGCTTGTCGAACATGTTCAAGTAATACAGGTTTAACTTGCAGTTGGACAGTAAAAATTGGGCCATCTGAATCAAGTGCGACATGAAACTCCATGGATCTTAACTCAAAAAGCAAAGGCAATGGACTCAAGGATAGGCTTACAAAGGATTTGCAACTAAAGGCATCTGCAACCACAATAGCTTTTCCTGGGGAATAATCGATCATGTAATCATAATTCTTAATGAACTCAAATAATCTATGTTTCCTTAGGTTCACCTCTTGCTATGTATCCAAGTATTTTAAACTCTTGTGATCAGTGATTATATGAAACTTTTCTCCATACAAATGATGTATCCATATCTTTAAGGAAAATACTATAGCAGTGAGTTCCAGATCATGAGTTGGATAATTTAATTCATGTGGTTTTAATTTCCAAGAGGCATAAGAAATAACTTTCCCTTCCCGCATCAAAATTCACCCTAGACCATGATGAGAAGCATTACTATATATCACACATTTTTTTCCTCCATTGGTAGAGTAAGTACAGGAGCTTGCGTCAACAAAGATTAAGAATTTCAGAGCTCTTTTGGCATTTGTCATTCAAAATAAAATTTTCCTCTTTTTCAAGAGTTTGGTCAAAGGTGTCGCTTTAATGGAGAAGCCTTTCAAGAACCTCATATAGTATCTTTCCAAGCCCAAGAAGCTTCTTACTTCGGTTGGACTTTTGGGAGGTTTCCAATCAACAGTTGCTTGGATTTTACTAGGATCCACCTTCAACACTCGACTGAAACGACGTGTCCCAAAAAGGTCACTTCATTTAGCAAACATTCACATTTGGAAGCTCAGCATAAAGTTCTTTCTCTTTCAAAATTTGCAAAACAATTCGGAGGTGCTTGTCATGATCTTAACTACCCTTAGAATATATTAAAATATCATCTATAAAACTACCACAAATTGATATAAATATGGCTTAAACATTTGATTCATTAGATCCATGAATATAGAAGGAACATTAGTCAATTCGAATGGCATCACAATAAATTCACAATGACCATATCGAGTTTTAAAAGCAGTTTTAAGAATATATTTCCCTCTAACGCACAGTTGATGACACCCAGACCTCAAATTGATCTTTGAGAATAAATTAGCACCCGTAAACTAATCAAATAAATTATCCATCCTTCGTAGTGGATATCTATTCTTGATTTTTATTTTGTTCAGTTGTTTGTAGTCAATACACAACCTAAGAGTTCCTTCCTTCTTCTTTACAAATAAATAGCGGCTCCCCAATAAAACCCTTCTCAAGAAGTTCTTGTAACTGATTTTTCAACTCCTTTAGTTCTGCTGGAGCCATCCTATAAGGAGTAATAGAAATAGGAGAAGATCCAGGAGTAAGCTCAATTGGAAATTCAACTTCCATTTTTAGGGGTAACCTAGGAAGATTTTCTGAGAACACTTTTGGAAAATAACACACGGTAGGTATATCCTTGAGATTAGGACTCTCCAACTGTGTATCAATTATGTGAGCGAGGTATGCATCACAACCATATCAAATCATCTTTCTTGCCAAGGTCACAGAGATTATACTAGATTTCAATGATCTTTCACCTTATACAGTGATATGAGAAAATGCAGGGTCCTTAAAGGTCACATGCTTTGACCTTCAATCTACTACTGCATGATATTTATAAATCTAATCAATCCTAATAATAACATCAAAATCTTCGAAGGAATTTCAATCAAATCAACTAGGAAGACTAGGTCTTCGATTATGTGGGGACAAACTCGGCAAATTTGATTACAAACAACTTGGTAGCCCAAGGGACTTTCAACTAGAAAATTATAATCAAGCCTCACAGATTCCACATTTTCAAGAAGAACGAGTGATGAACAAATACAAGAATGTGTAAAACCAGGATCAAATAATGTAAACACACATTAGCCAAATAAGTAAAATTTACCAACAATCATGTCTTGGCCATCTTGATCATCCCTTCATTTCATAGCATAAGCTCTTGCAGCAGCCCTTGGCCCACTAGGTTGATTTTCTCCACTTACTCTTGTTGCTTGAATGTTTTTCGGTCTTGCACCTTTATTAATCTGAGAAGGATTTGTAGATGGTTTTTAAACTGAGCTTTCAGTGTGCACTGAAGGAACTTGTTTAGGACAATCCTTCACTTTATGATCAAAGCTTTCGCGGTTATAACATGCACCAAAATATCTCCTGCAAACACCAAGATGCTTCTTCTCACATTTTTCACATGTAGGAATACGAGTCCTGCCTTAGCCATTATTTGGAGTGCAACCTGTAGAAAAATGTGATCTACTTTGCTTGAGTTGAGATGACCTATTAATACCACTATCCTTAGAATCATCAAACCTTACCCGTTTGTATGGACCTCCGAAATCTGATCTGGGCTTCTATAGTTTATTTTCATGTCTACTAGCTTCTTTCTTATCAAATCTTCCGCAAGTAAGGGCAATAGAAACTAATTTACAAAAGTTTTCATGTTGCAACATTGCCACATTCTTTTGTTGGAATTATTAAAACCATCTTTAAATCTCCTGCACTTAATTTTCTCCTCTTTATGAATATCTCTAGCATAATGAGAAACCCTTAGAAACTTTTGTTGATATTCAGCAATAGGCTGCCTTGTTGTCGCAAATTTAAAAACTCATTTTTCTTCGCATCACAATAGGCAGGTGGAACATACTTCATGCGAAATTCCTTAACAAAATTATTCCAAGTAAGAACTAGAGGTTTTACCTTTGCATTTGGAACACTTACCCACCAATCATAAGCATCATTTTGTAATAGTGAGACAACATACTTTAATTTGGCAACTCCTGAACACTCCAATTGCTCAAACACCCTCTCCATGCATTCCAGCCATTGTTTAGCATCAGTGGGATCAATAGAACCCTTTAACAAGACTCTACCCATTTTCCTCATTTTCTCAGAGTTTATTCCATTCGGATCATGCATAGCTTCAGCCGTGTGATGGAAGAATTCAGATGAGGATGTGGCTAGGGCTTACACCCTGTTGGTTCCCCACCAGACCCACTAATGCAGTGGACATATGGATATGAGAAATGTTTGCCAACCTCTTCTAGTGCATGAGGTTGGGTATAAGAGTTTTCTAATCCTTCCTGTGTAGCTTCCATAGGTCTATTAGAGGAAGAGGCCATAATTTAATTCCTTCAAAAGGGAAGATCACATTGCATGAGGGGCATGTACATGATGCATATGCAGTATTAATTATGTAAATGAACAAATAACATAGCGTGAACCTTTTACAAAATAAACAAGTATACAAGTAATTCACATCAAAAGTCCCAGTATCACAAGCCTAGGCTCTGTTACAAATATTTTGTAGCAACCTTGGTGGTAAGATGCTACTTCTATATAGTTTGTACTTATATAATACTTGTTGACACATTAAGAGTTTAATACACAACATATAATCATCATGTAATAGTGAATTCAAAATGGATACAGGTGCAGGATTTGTCTTTTGGGTAGTTCATTTGATCTCATGTTCCAGTTTGTGCCATAAGCACCTTTCAAAATTATTTAAACCAATATCTTGTGAGATTTTTATACATGACCCAGACTACTACAGTACACACTATAAATTATCATCAATGTTAAAATATAAAGATATAAAACTTACTAGTTTCAGTTTTACACAATCACCTCAAAATAACTGGTAAGTTAGTATAAAAAACAAGTTCGCCAGCTCCAAACGAACTAAACATGCCAAAACATTAAGTTACAAATCATGGTTTCATAATTTACACTAGCCTTCCGAATTTACATATATATATATATGCAATAGGAGAATCATGTACATGTCTTAAAACTACTACAGTATATATGCATATATAAGGCTTAGTGGTTTAAAAGTACAAGTTAGGACCTTTAGATTTCTCAATTTATGTTTGTTAAGTCAAGGGCAACACAATTGCAATACAATAAATAGACCAGGTGAGTAAATATATCACTAGTTTTAAGTATAATATCTAAAGGTCTAAGTGTCAAGAGTTCCTGGAACTATTTTTACAAGACATTCAAATAACAAGTTTCTTCCAATATGTATGTCATACTGTCACACCAAACATAATCAAGTATCAAGAAAGACCGAAGCCTTATATCAAGAAGGGTGAAACCCCAATAATCAACAGAACCAAGAATCATATTAAGAGTGGTTTTCTAGTACGTGCTTAAAATGGACCGCTCCATACCTAGGACGAACCAAACATCCACAATTAAGACGTAAATCAATCCAAATGAGAGGCATTTCAATAGTGAAAAAGTCACAGCAACAAGAAGGAAAAAGTCCACAAGAATGTTAAGTGATCGAATAATCCATAAAAACGGGCGAATTAAGTACATGTCTTGAAAGTCTCAAAAGATATCAACATAGGAAGATAAAATGATAAAGACATAGCTGAGATACCAAGATAACATTCAAATATACCAGCAGGTAACAAGATCACAATAACAAGTTTTTTACACGAACCTTAACCTTTTAGCACACAACCAATCCTACCGAGTTCAAGTCGTGGATCAACACGACATTAGTTTCTTCAACCAATTTCCTTAAGATTGTACAAGAGTGTAGCACCTTAATACTCAATTCAAATGCTCATTTATTATTTAACACTTTCAATAGGTATAAAATAACAAGATAGATACCAAAAGTGAGCCCCGTGTGTGTAAATCACACCCTTCTGAGCAACTTGACTACCTTGCATTGTAACTGGATTTTGAATTGGTAAATGGAAAAACTAGGATTTTCAGTCTCGTGGAAACTGTAGGCATATGCATTTAGGTTTCAAACAATCAAGAATCACTACAAAATACCTTTTGTAAAAAAATTTATAATCGAAAAACTAACGGTACATACAAAGGATTTCTAAGTCAAAAATCTGGACAGAATTTATCCTAAATTGCATCCGTTGTTTCAAATCCATAACTACCAAATTAGGTCCCAACATAAAAATAAGAGTTGTAAATACATATCTTACGGTTGCAAAGAACCGAAAACCATCACAAATACAGTCCATATATCAAGATATGCTTCAAATAGCAACAACAGTACATAGAAGCTTTCTTGGACAGAAACGTTGACCTTAACTTTTACTGTGTCTCGTCCCCTTTGTCATTCCCATACAAGCAAATTTAGACTTAACCCCAAACATAAAGGTCATAGGTATATGTGTTAGCTTTCCAAAACATATTTGTTCACAAAAAAATAAGCTATACATAAGAAGATATTCTAATATTACTAACTAATACACAGTGTAAAAACAAAATTTAGTTACTTACCAATAGGTAGATTGTTTCTTGACTATTTCTCAAAGGGACCAATTCCTTTCGTGATTTATTTAAAGTGTGCATATATGAGGTTTGTGATTTGTTTATAAGGTTCCTCTCACTCTTGAATCCGACTTACCTTAGAGGGAATGATGTATTATACTAAAAGTAAATTAAGAAAGTTGCCCAAAATAAGGTGGCTGCCCAGATTTCTTTTTTTCAGTCCTTTTTGCTTCCTCACACATTAATATCTATTATTAAGGATTGTATAATATATACAATTTCATAAAAGTAAACCAAAGTACACTAAGACAAACCCCTTACTATTTCCTTTTCTATGATTCAAAAAAATAGATTTTTGTAACAACACAAGTTCAAGTCAAAGAGTTATGAAGTAGGGGTTGATTTTATCTCAAGGGAATACTTGTTTGAAAGTGAATTTAATGATTTGATAATAAGTGTGTTACATGGCATGTTTTCCCAATTACTTTTCAGTATAACAAGTACCTAACGGATAACAATTGTATACAGAATCATGTCTAACCGGCGATTATACCATAATCTAGGCAGCCACAAGTACTCAAAATAAATATAGATAGTCATAGTTGTAGCATCAATATCCAGAACATCCAGGGCCTTCAAAATCATATAGAAGTACTAGAATTAGTGCACAATGCAGCACGTAATCACTTGTTAGCCTCACAAGCTATCATATCACAGTAGCATTAGTCTAAACACACATATAGTCAAGAACCGATCTTAGTATACGTACCTATAACATATTCTCTGCCTAATCTAGCCTTTACCAGGCCATCTCGTAGTCTAACAGTCTCAAAATCTAGCCAATACAGTATCTATGACTGATACAGCTATCAATACCGTGAATATAATTCCATCTCAGGATAGCATATATCATATGCATACAGTACATACATCCATATATGCATCACATACTCAACAAATGTTAGCTCTTATACCATGCATCTCAGCCATATAGTCGCACATTTCAACTCTTCCTTTCATCATCACTTCTCAACGCTGCTCGGTTATCCAAATATAAATCATAAGATCATTATGACTGATTTGACTGTCAAAACCCAGGTATCGAGGAAAACTATATCAATTATATCCAAAATGGGCAAAAATAAGTCCCACGCCCAAAATTCCAAATAAATCCCTATAAAATTATCCCCACATCACTCCAAGTCTATAGCAAGAAACTGATCCCAAAACTGACCCCAGGAAACAAAGAAACGGCTCAAAAATGAGGCTACATTTTTTATCAAAAATCATTTTTTACATAACATACTTTGTCAAATTTCATCGAAATACAGCCAAAGTATAAGGATCCAAACATATTAGAGTGTTCCTCTCAGAAAATACAACAACTTAGACTCAAGCTTTTACATAATTCCATTGAGAATTGATCACGATATCATAGTATAAAGTTTTCACACATATTTCGATACATAACTAGTAAAAAATAGGAATTTTACCTCGAAATATGCACCAAAACTAGAATCTGACACCTCCACGGCATTCCTTGCAAAAAAACAGAATAACGTATCCTTTTGAATCGCTAAAATCAGAGTTACGAATCAATTTTATAAAGGATCAAGCTTTTCCTTTTCTTGGGTGCGCGACTAGCCTTTTATAAGCATGGCACTGCCCCATCCATTGCAATCCGTTAACGCAGAAGCCTAGCTGTGAATTCGGGGGTGGCACATGCCACGGCTCCACGAACGTGGCCCATGGTACCACGAACGCAGGGCTTTGCCCCCATGTGCCTGTGCGAACACGCCATGCCTCCACGAACGCGGAAGGTTGGCCTTCTACTGTTGCACCATCTCACCTAGAAACTTTCTCGGGCTATTCTCGCACCGTCCAATTTCCATTTTAAGCAAATAAATAGTGCAACCACATGGATTTTGACATTTTTTATCCAATGATGCGGACAGAATTTCTAACAGAGCATCCTACAGAAAAATGAAGGTCTCACTTCTTTCCGGCTGATTTTGGCCAAAAGAACTAAGGGGGTCAAAATTCACCTAAAAGATCCCAGCATCCAACGAAAGGTTGTTTTAGGCCGTAATCAATGTTTCAGAGTTGATCCCGCCATCACATTCCTATTCTGAGCATGCTTAGCTAGATTTTTACAAAAGATCACTTTTTAGCTTTTGATTGAACTATTTTTACAATTTTTTACTTGAACTTACATCGGAACCCTCAAACCTTGGAATAACCATGCTCCTAGTCTAATTCGGTCGTTCTGAAACTATAGAACCGTTAGAATTCTATTTTGAGACTATTTGCTAGGATTTTACCATAAAACTCATTTTTACAATATAGTTTCTCATTAACTCCAAAAATCCACATAAATCACAACCAATAACCATCCCAACAAGTCACAAATGGCCTGAGGTTACCAAGCACATACTCAAATCAACAAAAGTAACTATAGAAACAAAAAAATGACCCAGAAGGTCAGTACACTTAACACATTAGACTTGAGTAGAGTGGAAAAGATAAGGATGACGCTTTATCATGTCTGTTTTTTCTTCCCATGTTGCACCTTCAATTCGTTGGTACTTCCAAAGCACTTAAACAGATTCAACCTCCTTGTTTCCTAGTCTCTTCACTTGCCGGTCTAGAATTTTAACTGAAACTTCTTCATAAGTTAAATTTCCTCAATGCTCACATCTTCCAACAGAACTATGAAGTTTAAATCACCCATGAATTTCCTCAACATTACAACAACATCAAGAATAACATACCTAGTAGAATCCTACAAGTGGGGCCTGAGGGTATAATGTACACAGACCTTATCACTACCTCGTAGAAGTAGAGAGGTTGTTTCCTGGGAACCCTCGTCTCAACAACCCATAGGCGGAATAAACTAGATATGATAAAAATAAAAGGAAAAGAAAGGAATAAGAAGAGCAATTACTAATGAAAAGCACATAATATTATGTAAATACTATAAATTTAACACATATAATACAGATAATGACAACACCCTACAATACCCCATGGCTAGACATCAACCTAACTCTGCTAACCTATTAACCTTCTACTCTAACTCACGACCTTCACTCTTCCTATCTAAGGTCATGACCTCGATGAGATCAAGTTTTCACATATCCTATCTAATCACCTCTCCCCAATACTTTTTCGGTCTACCTCTACTTCTCCTACTGACTCCTAAACCCAACCTCTCCCACCTCCGTACAGGAGCATTGGTACCTCTTCTTTGCACATGTCCAAACCATCACAATCTCGCTTCCCTCATCTTATCAATCACTGGGGCCACCTCTAGCTTCTCCCGGATGGTCTCATTCCTAATCTTATCCCTTCTTGTGTGCCTGCACATCCATCTCAGCATCCTCATCTCTGCGACATGCATCTTCTGAACATGTGCATTTTCTATTGGCCAACATTCTACCCCATACAACAAAGATGGTCTAACCACCATTCTGTAAAACGTACCTTTGCGTTTAGGTAGTATCTTCTTATCACACAATACTCTAGAGGCAAGCCTCCATTTAGACCATGCTGCCCCAACACAATGTGTGACATCATCATCGATATCGCCACTACTCTGGATGATGGATCCCAAATACCTAAAGTTTTCCCTCTTGGGGATTAAGTTGAGTGGCAAGCCTCACATCAATGTTTGTTTCATCCCTCGTAACGCTGAATTTGCTCTCCAAGTATTCTGTTTTGGTCCTACTCAATTTGAATCCTTTGGACTCCAAGGTGTGTCTCCACGCCTCCAACCTATCATTAACTTTAGTCCGAGTCTCATCAATCAAACTATGTCATCTGCAAATGGCATACACCATGGAGCCTCCTCCTGGATAGATCGCGTCAACTTATCCATCACTAGGGTAAATAGGAAAGGGCTCAACACAGATCCTTGATGGAGTCCTATCTCAACAGGAAAATATTTTGAGTCTCCTCCCACTGATCTTACCCGAGTTTTGGCTCCATCATACATGTCCTTAATTACCCCGATATATGTTATTAGGACACCTTTTGCCTCTAGGCACCTCCAAAGGACAACTCTTGGCACTTTGTCATAGGTCGAGGTCAATGAACACCATATAAAGGTCCTTCTTTCTTTCCCTATATTTCTCCACTAATCTCCGAACAAGGTGAATTGCTTCAATAGTTGACCGCCCCAGCATGAATCCAAATTGATTTTCCAAAATAGACACTACCCTTCTCACCCACATCTCCACCACTCTCTCCTAGACCTTCATAGTGTGACTTAACAACTTAATACCCCTGTAATTGTTACAGTTTTGATTATCCCCTTTGTTCTTGTACAATGGAACCATTGTACTCGTCCTCCATTCATCATGCACCTTGGTAGTCTTCATAATAGCATTGAACAGTTTAGTCAACCACTCTATGCCATCCTTGACCGTGTTCTTCCAAAAATCTACCGGAATCTCATCAGGTTTGACCGCCCTCCCTTTCTTTATCCTACTGATAGCCCTTCTAACCTCCTCAACTCTAAACCGCCTACAATAACCGAAATCACGATGACTTTCGGAGTGTTTCAACTCCCCTAGCTCAATGATTCTGTCTCCTTTTTCATTTAAGAGCTTATGAAAGTAAACTTGCCACCTTAGTTTAATGAAAGTGTCATTCACCAACACCGTATCCTCTTCATCCTTGATGCACTTCACTTGGTCCAAGTCGCGAGCTTTTTTTCTCTCTCTTTAGCGAGCCTATACAATCTCTTGTCCCCGCCTTTATCACTTAGCTCCTCATATAGACGCTCAAAAGTTGTTGTCTTAGCACTCGTCGCCGCTATCTTTGCTTCTGACTTAGCCATCTTATATGTCTCCTTAAGCCTTCACTTTTCATCTTCATCCCTACACTCCAGCCACTTCGTGTAAAAAACCTTCTTTTCTTTCACTTTGGCCTGAACTTCCTCACTCCACCACCAATCACCCTGATGTCCATAAAAGGCCCCTCTCGAAACCCGTAGTACCTCAGCAGCTACCTTTCTAATACAACCAATAGTAGTGTCCCACATATCATTCACTTTTCTGCCACTACTCCAAGCCTCTAAGTCTCTTAACTTATCTTCCATCTCTCGGGAAAGTGCAGGAGTAAGGGTATCCCCATTTAATCCTCGGTTGGGCATAAATAACTTTCTTCTTCTTTTCTCGCTTGATCTCTAAATCCATCCCTAGAAGTCTATGTTGAGTGGAAATATTTTCACTCAAGATATCCTTGCAATTCTCGCTTAGACTTCTATCGCCCTTCCATAGAAGCAGGTAATCTATCTGAGTCTTAGCTACTATACTACGGAAGGTGATCAAGTGATTTTCCCTCTTCGGGAAACATGAGTTAGCACTAATTAACTTAAAGGCTTTGGCAAAATCCAAGAGAGAAGTCCCCCCTATATTCCTCTCCCCAAAACCAAAGCCTCCATGAACATCCTCAAACCCGCTGATGGTTGCCTTGATATACCAATTAAAGTTGCCTCCCATGAAGATCTTTTTGTCTCCGGTATGACTCACACAACCTCATCCAGATCTTCCCAAAAGAGATTTTTGACTTCCTCATCTAGGCCTACTTGGGGCACATAAGCACTAACAACATTCACTACGTGCCTACCAACCACGAGTTTGATAAGAATCATCCTATCATTAACCCTCCTAACCTCAACCACATAATCCCTAAGGTCCTTGGCTACTAGGATACCTACACCATTTCTATCCCTAGAACCACTTGAGTACCACAACTTAAACCTATCCACGTCCCAAGCTTTGGTACCTACCCGCCTGGTCTCCTGAACACACGCTATGTTAATATGCCTCCTCTTAAGATATTTTACTAGCTCTATAGATTTCTCTGTTAATTATCCTATATTCCACGACGCTATCCTTAGCCTACATTAGCTCGTGACCCTCTCCCCACCCCTGCCCCTTACCCTTGACCCCCACCCCAACCAATGACATGGCCCTAGTCTATCATTTGATCCTGACGCCACTAAACTTAAGGAGTAATAAACTATGCAACCCAACACATTACACAAGAAAATACAATTTACTACTTACTAAAAACAATATGAAAAACAAGTAAAAGGTACCCACTATACGAAGTAGGAATATAAAGGCCACACATAAAGCAAATCAATAATATAAAACACTAGATATAAGGTATACTAATCGGATAACCAACTATATAGAACCCTCAAAGTAAACAACGAGCAACCGAAAAGACTCCCTAACAAACAACTTCTACACCAAACAAACAATAGTAACCACCAACAACAGAAATAGTAAGTAACACCTGAACAAACAGTATGTAAAATAGAATCCAGGACAATGAGCAAAAAATCAAAACCTTCGGGGGAACAAGAAGTAACCCACAAGATTATATATTGCACAAATGCAAGAAGTATAGAAAGGAGAGGAGCACTTAAACCTGGGCTGATTTTCGTGTGGGTCAAGTATCTTGAGATTCTAACTTGAAAGTGTCACCAGAAATTTCATGCTGGAATCTGACCTAAAATTTTGGTCGTTAGAAACTAGACTAGACTTCGCTAGAAACTTCTTTGTTGCTGGTTTCTTGCCGGAACTCTGGTCACCGAAAACTGACGTTCAAGTGCTCTATGCGGCTTGCCAGAAAGATCAGGGTGACTCTTTTTCACTAGTGAGTTAATCGCCATAAAGCATAAACGATCATTGGTGCTACACAACGGAGTGCAGTCTGAATTTTTGTCTGTGATTCAAGAAGAATGGTGTTGACTGAATGATTAGCGTGCTAAAGTCAACAAAAAAAAAGATGCAAATCAAGATCTTCTTCCTGGGTGAATGGCCAGATCTGAGAGAGATCTCAAAGGATCAAATGACCATGAAAACTGTAAGTTATTCATATATCATTATACACATGAATAACTTAAATCACACAAAAAAAATTAGAGCTCAGAAGCACTATATGTTGTCATTCAATATCAAACGGCCGCGAAGATCCAACTTCATAATTTATTCAATAATCGTATGCCACTTTGCAACCTCTTCTTACGATCTTGTAAGGCCCTGCATACCTAGGGCTCAATTTACCTTTGTTGCCAAATCGAATTATGCCCTTCATAGGAGACACCTTCAAATAGACCCAATCATTAACATTGAACTAAAGGTCCCTCCTTCTCACATCGGAGTAAGAATTTTGCCGACTTTGAGCCATTTTAAAATTTTCTCTTATGAGTCTCCCTTTTTCCATAGCATCCATTACTAAGTTTGGCCCTAGCAAGTCCATATCACCACCATCCAACTAAAGATCTACATCGCCTACCATATAGAGCCTCAAATGGTGTCATCTCAATACTTGAATGGAAGCTATTGTCATAGGCAAACTCAATGAGAGGTAAGTGATCATCCCAACTCCCCTTGAACTCTAATATGCAAGACCTCAACATATCTTCCAATGCTTTGATTGTTCTTTTGGCTTACCCAACGGTATTGGGATGAAAGGTGGTACTCAACTTTACTTTAGTGAAAAGGCTAGTTTGAAATGATTTCCTAAAGAGAGAGGTGAATTGAGCTCCACAATCCAACATGACAGAACATGGAACCCCAAGCAACCTCACCAACTCCTGAATATACATCTTAACATAGTCTTTGGCACTGAATATTATTTTGATCGGTAAAATGTGACCCAACTTTGTCATTCTATCCATTACCACCCATAAGGAGTCAAAGTGACTCTTGGTCTTAGGCAATCCAACTACAAAGTTCATATTGATCTTTTCACATTTTCAAGTGGGAATATCAATATCTTGAGCTAGGCCACCCGGACTTTATTCTTTAACATTAACTTGTTGGCAATCGGAGCATTTAGATACTAATTTGGAAATATTCCTCTTTATTCTGTTCCACCAATAAACTTCTCTCAAGTCTTTATATATTTTAGTGGAACCAGGATGAATGGAATAAGAGAATTGTGAGCTTATTGAAATACCAACCTTTAGAATTCACCATCATCTGGCACATATAACCTTCTTTGTTAACAAAGTAACCCATCTCCTCCTTGTGAGAAGACCTCTATCTTTCCTTCCTTCAATATGACCTTCAATATGAAAAGGCAGGATCAAGATCTTGCTTGTACTTGACATCCTTAATCAATGAAGACTCGGAACCATGTAGTACCATCACACTAGTACTGCTTACATCATTCAACTTCACCCCCAATCTAGCTAACCTATGGACATCTTTGGCCAACTATTTTTTTCCATCATCATCTAAATGACATACACTACCAATGGATACCCTACGAATTGTATTGGCTACCACATTAACCTTACCAAGGTGGTACTTCTCACTCGTATCAAAATCTTTGTGAAGCTCTAGCCATCCTTGTTGTCATAGGTTGAGGTCCCTTTGAGTGAGCAAATGTTGAAGGCTTTTATGATCAGTGAACATATCTACATGAACCCCATACAAGTACCGACACCATAATTTCAATGTAAACACCACAACCACAAGCTCAAATCATGGGTCGGGTAGTTTTTCTCATGCACCTTCAGTTTCTTTTAAGCATAGGCTATCACCTTTATGTGTTGCATTAACACATAACCCAAACTAATTCTTGAGGCATCATAGTAAACCCATTGGTTCCCTCCAGAAAGGTCAAGATAGGAGCCGAGGTTAATTGATCCTTCAAGGTTTGAAAAATCCTTTCACACTCAACCGTCCACACAAACTTCACCTTTTTTTAGGTCAACTTAGTCAATGGAGACCAAATGAAGGAGAAACCTTCAATAAATATTCTGTAATAGCTAGTTAGGCCAAAGAAACTCATAATATCCATGGGAGTCAAATAGCCTTGGCTAACTTTTTACCACCTCCGTCTTCTTAGGATCAACTTTTGTCCCATCGCCCGATACCACATGCCCAAGGAAGGCAACCTCTTTCAACCAAAACTCGCACTTGTCAAATTTAGCAGACAGTCTTTCTTGTCTCAATATTTGCAACACCATCCTCAAATGCTCCGTATGCTCTTCCCCACTTTAGGATAGATTAAAATATCATCAATGAACACCACAACAAACAAATCAAGATAGGGCTTGAATACCCTATTCATGAGGTCCATGAAGATTTCTAGTGTGTTAGTTAGCCCAAAAGATATCACTACAAATTTAAAATGCCCATACCTCATCCGAAAAGCCATTTTAGGGATGTCACTCTCCCTTACCCTTAGTTAGTGATATTCGTACTGCAAGTCAATCTTAGAAAAGTGCTTGGCTCCTTGTAGTTGATCAAATAAGTCATCTATCCTTGGGAGTGGATATTTACTCTTAATGGTGACCTTGTTGAGTTATCGGTAATCTATACACATCTGGAGTGACCCATCCTTCTTCTTCATAAACAATACTGGGGCACCCCATGGAGACCTACTAGGCCTAATGATGCCCTTCTCTAAAAAAATCCCTCAATTGCTCTTTTAACTCCTCAACTCTACCGGTGCCTTTCTATAAGGAGGGATGGAGATGGGTTGAGTGTCAAGCAAGAGGTCTATACCAAAATCTATTTCCTTTTGGGAGGAACACCAGATAACGCTTTTGAAAAGACATCAAGGAACTCATTTACAATAGGAACAGACTCAAGTGAAGGAACTTTAGAACTAACATCTCTAACCCTCACCAAGTGATATATGCACCCCTTAGAGATTATTTTTTGACTTTTAAGGTAAGAGATGAACCGACCTCTACATAAAGAACTACTACCCTTCTACTCAAGAATAGACTCATTTGGGAATTGAAATTTTACCCTACAAGTTCAACAATATATAGAAGCATAGGAAGCATGCAATCAATCCATCCCAAGTATGACATCAAAATAAATCATAGAGTTCTACCAAAAAACTTTATGCAAAATGGACATGGGACAATCCCTATAAACCCTGTGTACAACTATGGACTCTTCTATGGGAGTACAATCTTCAAAAGGCTCATATAGGACTTCAGGACATGCGTGAAATCTATTAGCAAGGAATGGGGTAACAAAGACAAATACTCTCCCAAATCTAACAATGCATATGCATCAAAATCATGAACTTTTAACGTAGTGGTAACCACATCCCTTGCTTCTTCTACTTCTTGGCGGCCATAAAGAACATAGAACCGATTGGTCCTTGGGGCACTTTGAGCTTGTCCACCTTGGCCTTGGGGCGTAGTACCATCGCTCTTATAATCTTTGGCATGGTGTACAAGCTAGCTACACTGGAAGCAAGCACTAGAGCGACTAAGCAATCACCCTTATGGGGCCTTCCATGTTTTGCACAAATCGGAGAAGCCTATGCACCCCATCCTCCTTGGAGTTTTTGGATTGGCTCCCTTGTCTTTGTTAAACTTGGAAGGAGAAGTGTTAGTTGACCCTTAGTTCACTTTCCTTTGACCACTTTGGAACTTCAATGGCCTCTACTCTTTTGTGAGAGAATCCACCACTATCCATCCGAGTCCTCTTAGACTCCTTGGCACGTTCCCTCAACTTCTCTTCTTCTATATACTCTCATAGGCAATCAAGAGGGAGATATCCATTTCTTTTATGAGCATAGCCATTTTGCACTACTTAGATACCAAGTCTGACATGCCAGATATGAATTTACTTATCCTAGCTCGGGGATCTACCACCAATAGGACATACTTAGAAAGTTGCATAAATTGAGGAAGTATTCCCTCACACTCATGTGCCCTTGCTTCAAGTTTGTGAATTCTTGCACTTTAGCCTCTCTTATCTCGATCAGAAAGAATCTATCCAAGAATGCACATTTAAACTCTTACTACTCAATTTGACCTACTTCTTCACCCCTCTTATCCACCCCTTGCACATACCAAATTTTTTGCCACGCCCTTGAACATGTAGGTCACTAACTCAGCCTTTTCCTATGATGGCAGCCCCATAATGGCCACCATTCTATATGCTTCATTGATACATTCCACTGGATCTTCATCAACCTTGGAACCATGGTACTCTAGTTGGTTCATCCTCATAAAGTCTCGAACTCTTTCTCTAGTGTTGGTACTCGGGGAGGGATTGCAATCTCCCTATTAGCTTGGTTGACCAATGCTTGGAGAAACATGATGAAGGCGGCCCCTATTTTTCACATATGTCACCTCATTATCTTGTTGCAAGGAAGGAGTTTCCTCTTTGGGCACATTCCTTGGTTGAGGAGTCCTTCTTGGCGGCATGATCTAAAAATAGCAAAGAAATTTTTTTAGATAAGGGAAAACCTTAGACAACTCTAAAGGTGTGATATGAGTTATTAAGAAGGGTATGGTATGGCACACTTCACAACATTGAACGAGACTCTACTCGATGCGGTATGTTAGACATCTGAAAAACATTTCAAAACCTTGTGCTCTAATACTAAGTTTATCACGATCCAAACCTTTGGCCTAGTCATAACACGGCGAATGAAGGACCCATAGGCACCTCATCCAAGCCATCTTAGCATACATCAAACATTCATAGGTAAACATCACATAACACGGAATAGAAAATAGGAAAAGGAAAAAAGGAAAACATTTAAGCTTAAAAGAACATTTAACATATCGTCATAGTCCAAACGCACCAAGTACACATGACTTAACGAGACCGATGCATGGTTTTGGTTTCCCGCAAATAGAAAATACATGAAAATAAGATTAAAAGTAAAAGTCTCCAGATAAAGTCTAATATATACAACCGTCCAAAGAGTACTAAGCATAAAGAAAATAGGTGAAGACCTGAACTAAGAGCTCACCACTACAACTAGTCATGAATGTCAACAAGATAGCCATGTGTAGGTGGAGAAGGCAGAGCACTTGTTCATACATGGTGACATAATTTAGGCAAAATATAGTTTAGTACATTGGAATGTACTAAGTATGTGAGATGCAATGCAAACATAAAATTGTAATGACATCATTCAAGATATGCTTTGGTGTGAAACAAGAAATGAAACTCAATATGGAATAAGCCAATCCATCATATGGAACACATATGATGGAACAAAGACATAAAATTTCACACTTTGTGGAAATGGGCCATAACCAACATATAAGACCATGTGAGCTACTATATAAAATGCAACATAACCCCCTACATTGGCACGAGGAGCCCACTTGCCAGGTAAAACTTTGTCAACTTAAACATGTATTATAAATTACATAAATGACCTATGTGGATCCACTAGCCTAGCCTACAAGGGCTCCTATGGTGGCACAAAGTTTATGGGCAAAGGGTTGCTATTAGGGTTCCCTTACCGAACCGAACCTCAATGCCTCATTCAGTGCTAAGTTACTTGCATGAAATATTTTAAAACATACACATAGTCATGTATTGTAACTTAGAATCATAAGTAGCAATTTCATAAGAGTAGCTCAAAACTTTGTAAACCACCAAGTGAGAATTGATCTTTCACCTTTGGGTCCATCTTAAACATTTCTTAAGGGCAAAATCATTATGCTTGAACCTTTAACAAGACCATTAAATTAAAACCTTTCTTTTATGCCCATTTATCATCACCATATCAAGATTAAAATCACCTTTAAACTATGTGGGGTTTTACATTAACTTGAAAATGCATGAATCAAGTGACTAATGCATGAACATGGAAAATTATGAACCTCTAAAGCAAGTATTAGGCAACTCATACATCACTAATGAAACCCCAGATAGTAGAGTCATGATCTTCAACATCTATTCATGGAAAAGCATGGTAAAATGTTACATTACATTATTGGTGGCAAAATACATAAAAACAAATCATAAGAACATCATTAGAATCATAGGCATGTGGATAGTTTCAAGAACCTAAAGAAAAGGTTAAAATATTTTAATGGGAAACTTTGTGGGTGGAAGGTAACCAAAATTAAATTCACATACCTTGATTAGGAGTCTAAAAAGGAATCTTGAAGTTTGGAGAAAAAAACATAGAAACCCAAGCTTGCCTTCCATGCGTTCTTCCTTATGCCTTCAAAAGGTGAGAGACTTAGAGAATATTAAGTGAATGAGAGAATGTGGGATTTAAGGAGGAATTTAGGTCCGATATGGGGCTTATGGAACCTCAAAATGACGTAGTTTTAAGCCTAGGGTGATGCAAAAAAGACAAAAAGGCCCTTCATTAAAACTATTGGATCTCAATCCACGACCCTCGATTACGAGTCATAGACTTAACCACAAGTCATGGTTTAAGTCATCATGTTCTCCTTTTCTAATCTTCCGAGATTGTTTTCGACCAACCTATCCATAAGACCCACTTATGGACTGTTAACCCAAGTACGATCCATCCTATTGGTCATGATTTCACTTCTAGAAACCTTGATTTTCAATACACTTAGGCCTTCGATCTACAACTCCTTTCTACGGTCTGTATATCATTCCATGGGCTATAAATGGCCATCGAAAACCCCTTTGACACTTCCAGAATTTTCAATCCTATAACACCAATCCATGAGCCTGGTCTTACGGGTTATAAACTTGGCTCGCACTTATCACAACCAAAACCTTGGACTTAGGTGTAACATGGTAAATGCGAAGCCGAAAGTCCCCAGACAAGCCTCATAGCATACTTAACTACATCATTGGTTAGGAAGCGCAAAACAAACATCATCAAATATAACTAAGCGGTAGGGAAAATAGGACGCAATCTATAGGAATAGGGGTACGGGATTTCTATCACATAACTTCAACAAATAAGTCTAAAGGGAAAGGAACATGGGACCCACTCTATGGGGAAGTAGGGACTTAGGACTTTCATCAACTTTTCATACATCACATATAACACAACATAAAGTAATGACTTGGGGATAACCTCCATAGATACATAGTGTAGCATGATTCATACATAACATAGTGTCCAACAATGCCTCTAATCATAACAAGGACGGGGGCCAAGACATGTCCACGACTCACCCTCAACATAATCAACATAAAGTAAGCATAACAAAGCATAGATAGATAGAAGGTGGGTTTTGTCCTTAAAAGCAAATTTTCACAATCAAATCTAGTCGTGAAGAGGTGGATGGAGGAAGTCTTCGGTCCCCACGTGATAAGATCATATAGGCAAAAGTATGTGTTAGTTCATTTGAATGTACTAAGTATGCGGGCATGCAATGCACATGAACATGATAAACTTGCACTACAATATTAAATGAAAAGGGCACAATATATATATATATATATATATATATATATATATATATATATATATATATATATATATATATATATATATATATATATATATATACATACATACATACATGATTGAAATAGGAGCATAAGTTTTTTCAAATCATAATCATGCATACTTGACCTTAAAAGCCAAATCATACTTCATAATCATGCATATTTGGCTTAGAAGCCAAATCATACTTCAATTCATGATTACTTACATAGGTCATTCGTACTTGTACATGATGGTGTATTCACACCAATAATTGCTTAAAACCATATCATAGACATTATGTGATCATATTTTCATGTCATAACTATCTTGCCTTGAAATCATAATCATAATTGGGTATTAACCCACATCATAAGTCTCATGGAAAACCTTGTTCGTGTGCTTATGCCATGAGGAATGAGAAAATAGTATGGGTACTTCAAATTCATTCTTGAAACATCATAATAAGATGAAATCATACTTAATCCATAAAGAAATCAATAATTGAAACATACTTAAAATTACCCATGCATATATTCATCATAAAAAGGGACATGCATATTCAATTCTCATAAAATCCATCTAAATTAACATAATAAGACTTAAAGCATGCTACAATCATCCATAGAAATCAACCTGTAACTTAATTTCATCATATTGAAGCTAAATCACAGGACCCACTTGCAAATCATATTTAGAAATCATGAAATTGAAGAAACAGATTTTGGGCTTCATGATTAGAAGAAAATCATGAATAAAAGCACACATACCTTGTTTAATTTAGGAATATTAAGATGAAATAGACTTGATCTTGAAGCACCCTCTTCAAAGCTTGGCTTGAATGGAGTTTAGGAACTTGAATTCTAGAGTTTAAGTGTAGGGAATTTGAAATGAAGTGTATGGAATGACTAAGGGCTTATTTAAGGGTCTTAGGGTAGGCATAAAAGCCTTAAAAGACCTTGGATTTGAACCAAATTACCAAAGATCCCTTAATGAAATGGAATCCAAAATTGAACCGAACATCTGCACGATTGGCTTCATGATCCGTGAAGATCTTCACAGTCCGTGATGGCCTCTATGAGCATGACCCTAGTTACGAGATGGTGATTTTCCTTAACACAATTGGCCAAGGGTCCTTCTACGGTCACCGCCGTGGTCTGTGGTGCTCTTCGCGAGCTGTGATAGTGCCCATGGTGGCACCCTTAAATAACACAGTGGAAACCAAGGCAAGGAACTCCTCTTATGAGTCCTTTCATGGTCAGAGGTGAAGTCCATGAGATATGAAAAGCTCTGTGGAGG
This sequence comes from Solanum rostratum, assembly GCA_029948455.1. Lineage (NCBI taxonomy): Eukaryota > Viridiplantae > Streptophyta > Magnoliopsida > Solanales > Solanaceae > Solanum > Solanum rostratum. The sequence continues at coordinate 34,010,694 of CM057048.1, read as the reverse complement.
TCCACTTAGAGTGGAACACCTCAGGAAACTAGGAGAAGCTACGAATGTCCAAGGGCCACTCCACGGCCAGCTCTATAGGTCGTGGACCCTTCCACGACTTGTGGAGGTGTCCTTGAAAGGGAACCTTGGTCAAAAATCATTCTAAACTATATTTTAAGCATTGTTAAGGCCTTTTAAAGCCTAGTCCTTACATCATCTCCCCCTTGGGAATATTCATCCTTGAATGAGCTAGAACATGGCTTGAAGAGCTCGATTTGAACATGAAACATCTCAATATGAAGGTACAATGCATAATTCAACATTTGAAATCATGAAACCATCAAATCCATGCTAAAACATCATTTAAATTTATTATGTACACATGTATGCATGTCAGGACATGAAAATATAGGAATGAAGGAATTAGGACCATTTGAATAAGGAGAACCTAATACCTTAGGCTTGAGTAGATTAGAATAGATAGGGATATCGTCTTATCATGTCTGATTCCACCTCCCATGTAGCACTCTCCACATGTTGGTTTCTCCAAAGTACTTTAATCGAAGCACCATCCTTGTTATAAAGTGTTTTCACTTGCCACTCTAAGATCTCAATAGGAACTTCTTCATATGTCAAGTTCTCCTTAACATCAACACCCTCCAAAGGCGCAATCATACTAGGATCACCAATCAACTTCCTTAACATCAACACATGGAAAACCGGGTGAATGGAACTCATATTCGCAGGCAAATTCAATCTATAAGCCATATTGCCAATCCGCTAAACAATACCATAAGGGCCTACATTTCGGGGACTCAACTTGCCCTTCTTACCAACTCGCATCACACTTTTCATATGTGAAACCGCACATATACCCAATCATCAAAATGGAACTCAAGATCCCTTCTTCAAACATCCAAAGAAGACTCTTGATGACTTTGAGCCATTTTCAAACCTTTCCCTAACCAACTTCACCTTATCCATAGCCTCCAACACAAATTCCAGGCTAATCAATGTCATTTCACCTATCTCAAACCATCCTACCAGCGATCTACATATTCTCCCATACAAAGCTTCAAATGGTTCCATCCCGATGCAAGCATGATAACTGTTTTAGTAGGCGAACTCAATAAGCAATAGATGATCATCCCAATTTCCTTTGAATTCCAAAACACAAGCCTTCAACATACCTTCCAAAGTTTGAATTGTCCTCTCAACTTATCCATCAGTTTGAGGATGAAAAGCGGTACTCAACTTCACCTTAGTTCCAAGACCTTTTTGAAATTATCTCCAAAAGTGAGAAGTAAATTAGGTACCACGATCCGATATAATAGACATAGGTACACTATGTAATCTGAATAACTCTTGGATATATAACTTGGCATAATCCTCGGCATTGAAAGTGGTCTTCACGGGTAAGAAGTGAGACGATTTGGTCACTCTATCAACAATTACCCAAATAGAGTCAAATTGTTTTGGGTATGGGGCAACCCAATCACAAAATCCATATTCACATCCTCCCAATTTCAAGTAGGAATCTCAATGCCTTGGGTCAAACCACTAGGCCTTCGGTGTTCTACCTTCACTTGTTGACAATTGGATATGAATTCAGCTATATACTTCTTCATATCATCCCACCAATACACTTCCCTCAAATTATGATACATCTTGGTGGATCCCAGATGTATAGAATAAGGAGAGTTATGGGCCTCTCTCAAAATCACCTCTCTAAGACTATCAACATCTGGAACATAAAACTGATCTTGGTACCAAAGCACACCATATCCCCCTTGGGAGAAAACCTTTATCATCTTTTCAGCAACCAACTTCTTTAGCTCAACCAATGTCGGATCCAAGTCTTGTTTTACTTTGACATCACCAACCATAGAAGACTCAGCCCCATTCTGGACATGAACACCACCGCCATTGGCATCGGCCAATCTAACCCCCAATCAAGCCAAATGGTGCACATCATTCTCCAACTCTCTCTTGGCCTCATCAACATGAACCACACTACCCATAGATAGACTACTAAGGGCATCAGCTATAATATTTGCCTTGTCGGGATGATATTGCACACTCATATCATAGTCTCTAAAAAGTTCCAACCACCTATTTTGCCTCAAACTGAAATCTCTTTGGGTGAATGCATATTGCAATCTCTTGTGATCAGTGAATACATCAACATGAATCCTATATAAGTAATCTCACCAAATCATTAAAGAAAACACCACGTCGCTAATTCAAGATCGTGAGTCGAATAATTTTGTTCATGCACCGTCAACTGCCTAGATACATAGTCTATCACCTTGCCATGTTGCATAAGCACAACACTCAAACCAATTTAAGAAGCATCACAATATATCATAAACCCATCTAAGCCCTCCGGTAGGGTCAAACAGGAGTCGAGTAAGATGATTCTTTAAGGTCTAAAAAGTCTTCTCATACTCCTCTGACCAAATGAACTTGGCCTTCTTCTGAGTCAACTTAGTCAATGGTGAAGCAATAGATGAAAAACTCTCAACAAATCTCTGATAATAACAACTAACCCAAGAAACTCTAAATATCTGAAGGAGTTAACCATCTAGGCCAATTTTTTACCGCCTCAATCTTCTTTGGATCAACCTTAATACCATCACTATACCACATGACCAAGAAACTACCTCATCCGACCAAAACTCACATTTATTAAACTTGGCAAACAACTGTTTGTCCCTCTAATTTTGAAGAAGCAACCTCAAGTGATCCGTATGCTCTTGCTCACTTAGGGAATAAATCAGAATATCATTGATAAAGACAACCACAAGAATATCAAGGAATTGCTTGAACACCTGATTCATGAGATCCATAAACACCATCAGAGTATTAGTCAATCGGAAAGATATTACCACAAATTCAAAGTTCCCATATCTAGTTCGAAAAGCTATCTTGGGAATGTCACATTCCCTTACCCTCAATTAGAAATAGGCTAAGAAAGTCATCGGTTCGAATTCGAGGAAGGGCTTTTTTTTCCGATATGCCGCTGCCCTCGCCTTAGTAAGCCTTGCTAAGGTTCTCCGTCGGGACTGACAGGGCTTGAACCCGCAGCTTCCACCCATTTCATATATGTCTGAGGATCCGCATAGCCCTCGATTTATGTGTTATTTATCCATTCCTACTTTTTTTATGCCAATGTTAGTGACTGGAGATAACTCTCAGTGTAACGAAAAGAAAGACATAACGAATAGTTCAACTCATATTTGAGATACGTATCACTCAAACACAAAATCACAATTTATGATCGCAATCATAAAAGGAGACAAATAAGTCTCAAAGTTCATACCGATAATAGAGATCGGAGTTGCGGAAAAGTCCCCGAAAAAAGGAAGCGACTTTTCCCGGAAGAGCAGAGGGGACAGTCTTTGGCCCAGGTAAAATAAAACTGATGATAATCAGAACAGAGGTCGATCTTTGAGAAATGAATAGCTCCTTGTAGTTGGTCAAACAAGTCTTCAATCCTTGGATACGAATACTAATTCTTTATGGTCACTTTATTCAATTTTCAGTGACCAATATACATCTGAAGTGACCTATCCTTCTTCCTTACAAACAACATAGAAGCACCCTTTGGTGATATACTTGGCCTAATAAAGACTCTCTTCAACAAATCCTTCAACTCCTTTAATTTTTTTGGTTCCATATGATAAGGGGGAATGGAAATAGGTCGGGTTTCAGGAAAAAAATCTATGTTAAAGTTTATTTCCTTTTCAGGAGGAATACTAGTTTAGGATAGAAATCTGAAAACTCATTAACCACAGGAACCGACTAAAGGGTAAGATACTCAGACTCAATATCTCGGACCCTACCAATATGATAGATACACTCCTTATAAATCATCTTTGGGGATTTGAGATATGAGATAAAGCGACCTTTAAAAGTGGAGTCACTAGCTATCCTCCCACTCAAGAATAGGCTCATTTGGAAATTAAAACATACCTTCCAAGTCCTACAATCTATAGAGGCATAAGAAGCATGCAAGCAATCCATATCGAGAATATCAAGATCAAACATTTTATGTTCTACAAGATCACATGGAAGGACTCTATGCAAGACCGATACAAGACAACCCCGATAGACTCTTTGGGCAACAATAGATTCACCCACGAGAGCGTAGATTGCGAATGTCTCCCTCAAAATTTCAGGTGTCAAAGCAAACTTAACACTCAAGAGAGGAGTCACAAAAGATAAATTTGCATCTGGATCAAAGAAAGCATATACATCAAAATTAAAGACTTTCAACATACAAATCACCACATCTGGAGTCTCTTTTACTTCTTGCTTAGCATGTACAGCATGGAATTTGTTTACATGAGGAGCACCACCTTGTTGAGCCTTTAGTTGACTATTATCACTCAGAGCCATTTGGCCTTGACCCTTCCTAGGAGCATTAAGACAATCAGCAACTTTATGGCCCACCTTGCCATACCTAAAGCAAGCACTTGTATCCCTAAAACATCTACCCAGGTGGTTCTTTCCACACCTATTACACCTAGGATGAGTTGGCCCACCTCCAACCTGTGCCTTGGGATAAGGCATTCTATCATTATCAACCCTTAAATTTGAGCCTTGGCCTTGATGGAAGCGACCATTACCACCATCACCACTAGAGTTTGCGAACCCACCATCATAACGGGCTCTCTTAGAATCTTTCATCCTCCTCTCTTTCAAGTTTTCCCCTTCAATTTGTTCAGCATATGTCATGAGTCTAGAAATGCCCATCTCCCAAATAAGCATAGCCATATGACATTCTTTCATAACTAAGTCAGAAATCCTTGAGATAAATTTGTGCATTCTTGCAAGAGGGTCAGCTACTAGTGTAGGAGCATACCTGAAGAGATTTGTAAATTTGAGGGCATATTCCATCACACTCATTCCACCCTGTTTGAGGTTGATAAACTGTCAATTTGGCCTCCCTGAATTCCAAAAGGAAGAAGCAATCCAAGAAAGCAAACTTAAACTCTTCCCAACCAACTCCATCCTCTCCCACTCTCTTAGTCAACCATTAGTGTACCACACTTGATCCACTCTCTTCAACTGGTAAGAAATTAACTCAACTTTATCTTCTAAAGACATACCCATAATAGTCAACACCTTAGAGATCTCATTGATGAACTCTTGGACATCCTTATCAGCTTTGGAACCATACAATTCTAGAGGGTTCATTTGGGTAAAGTCTCTCACCCTAGTAGCTTGGTTGGGGACATGGGGAGGAGAAATGACCTAGCTAGCCTAGTTGTTCACAACTTGAGCTAGCATGGCAAAAGCAGTCTAGAACTCATCTTGGGTTCTGGCTCCCCCATGGGCTCTTGAGGAACTTGGGCCTCATCAACAGGGACTTGTTTAGGTTGAGGGGCTCTTCTTGGAGCCATCTTCTATAAGTGCGTCAAGAAAAATTTGTTAAATTTAAGAAATCTTAAGACACATTTTATGGCATGATATGAATAATGAAGAAGTGAGACATTTCCTAAAACACCTCATAGCCTCTATCTCATAGGTGTAGTGCACTTCACACCCATAAATAAGACTTTACTTGACATGGCATGTTGGACTCCAAGGATAATTTCAAAACCTTAGTGCTTTGATACCAAGCTTGTCAAGACCCAAACCTAGGGCCTAGGTGTAACATGGTGAATGGGAACCCAAAAGTCCCCAAACAAGCCTCATAGCATACTTAAGCACATCATTGGTTAGGAAGTGCAGAATAAACATCATCAAATATAACTAAGGGGTAGGGAAAATAGGATGCAATCTATGGGAATAGGGGAATGGGATTGCCATTACATAACTTCAACAAATAAGTCTAAGGGGAAAGGAGCATAGGACCCACTCTATGGGGAAGTAGGGACTTAGGACTTTCATCAAATTGTCATACATCACATATAATAAAACATGGGGTAAGGACTTGGGGATAAGCTCCATAGATAGCATAGCATGATTTGTACATAACATAATCCAACAATGCCTCTAATAATAACAAGGACAGGGGCTAAGACATGTCCCGGGCTCACCCTCAAAATAAAAAAATAAAGTAAGCATAACATAGCACCGATAGATAGAAGGTGGGAACCCCGTGAAGAGGTAGATGGGGAAAGTCTCTGGTCCCTGCATGGTTAGATCATGTAGGAAAAAGTATACGTTAGTACATTTGAATGAACTAAGTATGTGGGCATGCAGTGCATACGAACATGATAAACCTGCATTACAATATTAGATGACAAGGGCACATATATAGAAAAGAATATATATATATATATATATATATATATATATATATATATATATATATATATATATATATATATGAAAGAATACCATATCAAGATGACTTAAAACCATGATGCATAAATGCCATAATACATAAAACTAGCAGGGATGGGACCTCAACCGACATATAAGACCATGTGAGCTATTACATGAAATTCCAATGTTGCCACTACATAAGAGAAATAGCATCTTACTTTCCAAAGGTAGACTATACCTCTCCTATGGGAACACCGCCCATTTCGGAAAGCACCTCACCTTACGGAAACACCACCTATTTCAGAGATGATTTTACATGAGCATAATCATCCACGTAGGGAAAACATGTTCCTACGATGGCACGTAGTTATGAGAAAGGTAGGCTTTACTTAGGGACCCCTTGGGTCGTGCCCCACCACCAATCCCATTCGTTGATAAGTCATTGTCCCACAGGAATACATATACATATACATCTTGAAATAGGAACATAAGTCTTTTTAAATCATAATCATTCATACTTAGGCTTAAAAGCCAAATCATACTTCATAATAATGCATACTTGGGCTTAAAATCAAAATCATATTTCAATTCATGATTATATACGTAGATAACTCATTTATACTTGTACATGATGGTGTATTCACACGCATAATTGTTTAAAGTCATATAACAAACATTATGTGATCACATTTCATGTCATAACTATACTTGCCTTGAAATCATAATTGGATATTATCCCACATCATAAATCTCATGAAAAAAAACCTTGTTCATGCATGCTTATGCCATGAGGAATGAGAGAATAGCATGGGTATTTGAAATTCATACTTAAAACATCATAATAAGATGAAATTCATACTTAAAACATCATAATAAGATGAAATCACACTTAATCCATAAAGAAATCAACAATTGAAACATACTTAAAATTACCCATGCACAAATTCACTATAAAAAAGGACATGCATATTCAGTTCTCATAAAATCCATGTAAATTGGCATAATAAGATTTAAACCATGCTAAAATCATCAATTGAAACCAACCATTAACTTAATTTCATCAAATTGAAGCAAAATCACAAGACCAACTTGCAAATCATACTTAGAAATCATGAAATTGAAGAAATAGACTTTGGGAGACAAGATTGGAAGGAGATCATGAATGAAACCACACATATATTGATAAATTTAGGAAGATTAAGATGAAATAGACTTGAGCTTGAATCACCCTTCGATCCTTTAGCTTGAATCTTCAAAGGTTGGCTTGAATGGAGTTTAGGAACTTGAATTCTAGAGTTTGAGTGTTGGGTATTTGAAATGAAGCATATGGAATGACTAAGGATGACTTAGGGATCTTAGGATAGGCATAAAATCCTTAAAAGACTTTGTAAGTCAACCAAATTACCAAAGATCCCTTGATCAAACGGAATAAAAAATTAAATCGGACACTTGTACGGTTGGCTTTATGGTCCGTGAAGCTCTTTAGAATCTGTGGTGGCCTCCGTGAGCATGACCTTAGTTACGAGATGGTGATTTTCCTTGATGAAAATATCTAAGGGTCCCTCCGTGATCACCACCACGGTCCGTGGTGCAGGCAGTGATGGTGCCCGTGGTGGCACCCTTAGGAAACCCAGTGGCAATCAAGGATAGGGCCTCCTCCCATGAGCCCGTTCATGGCCAGTGGTGAGGTCCATGAGCCATGAAAGGCTCCGTGGAGGGCCACTTAGCCTGGAACAGCTCAGGAAACTAGGATAAGCCACGAAATGTCCAATGGCCACCTCCACGGCTTATGGAGGTATCCTTGAAAGGGCACCTAGGTCAAAAATCATTGAAAATTATACTTTAAGCATCGTTAAGGCGTTTTAGAGCTCGGGTCCTTACAGTACTTTGGCTCTGCAACTTTTCTAGTTTCACTTCTTTTACATTTCTAACCTCGTAACTTGCGGGTCCTTACGATTGGTTGATATGGAATTAGGTTAACTGAAGTTCAGGCAAAATGATAAAGAATTTGTTTTCAACGTCTGTTGATCCATGAAGCAACCAGATAATCTACTACTGATTTTTGTTATTGATAGCATTGACAAAGTGAAGTCGGAGATTCCTATTGAAGAAAGATCAGGTGTCGAGGATTTAGCGATAGTGATCATGGAGTTTGGTACCAATGGCATCCTAAAGTATAATGAGATGACAAATGCACTTCAAGGCCAAGGTCCCTTGAGGCGTCTAGTCAAGCTTGAATTGAAAACCTGAAGAATAAAGAGACACCACCCTCCATACCATCTGTTGAGGAACCTACCATCTTGGAGTTGAAAGTACTCCCTTCCCATCTGTGATATGTCTTTCTAGGAAAAAATAATACTATACTAATGATCATAGTTGTTGGCCTTAATGAAGGACAGATAGAGGTGTTAATATTGCTCTTAAAGCTTTCAAAACGGCTATTGGGTGGACTATTATAGACATAATTGGCATTCCTCCAGGTATATGCACCCACAAGATCCAATTTATCCCAGACTACAAGCCCGACATTGAGCATCAAAGTCATCTAAATCCACCTATGCAAGAAGTTGTTCATAAGGAAATCATCAAGTGATTGAATGTTGGTGATCCTATTACTAATAGTGAGTGGGTGAGTCCCGTCCAATGCATACTAAAGAAGGGAGGTATTACTGTGGTCCCTCATGCAAACAATGAGCTTATAACAATAAGACCAGTCACGGGTTGGAGAATTTGCATGGACTATAGAAAGGTGAATTCATCAACAAAAGATCACTTCCTAATGTCATTCATGGACCAGATGCTAGGTCGTCTTGTAAGCAAGGGTTGGTACTATTTTCTTAATAGATATTCAGGCTACAATCAGATCTCTATTGCTCCAAAAGGTCAAGAAAAGACTACCTTCACATGTTTGTGTAGGACGTTTGTCGTCAAAAGGATGTCATTTAGGTTGTGTAATGTGCCTGCAACCTTTCAAACATGCATAATGTCTATCTTATATCCATGGTGAAGACACGATAGAGGTATTCATGGATGATTTATCAGTAGTGGATGACTCACTCAAAGCCTGTTCGCAAAACTTGCATGATATGCTAAAACAATGTGAAGAATGTCATTTGGTGTTGAATTGATGGAAGTAACACTTCATGATGAAAGAGGGGTACAGTTTTGAGTCGCTAGATCTCCATCAAGAGTATTGGGGTTGAAAATACAAAAGTTGAGGTGATTAAAAAGCTTCCCCCACATATCTCAGTAAAAAGTGTGAGGAGTTTCTTATGACTGTGGAACATTATCCGTAGAAACCTACCCCAAAATCAAGTCTCAAGATCTCAAACCACGGACCAAGTCTACAACCCATCTTGTCTTTTACGGTCAATCAATTATTCTCATAAATGAAGTACTATAACCCCTAAAATTGGACCAAACCACGAACATAAAACCACGAGTCGTAGTCCTTTATATTACCCATTAAATCCTCTCATGGAAATGTCCTACTTTACCTGAAATTTGCCTAAGTGTTGGAGTGTTTTACAAACCACAACTACGGCTTGTATGCCCTTTTATGACCTATCCTATTGGGTCGTATACGTGCAACTTATAAAATTTCAAAAATCTTGGACCTCTTTCATGATCACTTTTCACAAACCGTAATTTTATTTACAGCCCATATTTACCCCCCGTGGTTTTCTCAAATTTTTCTGAATTTTTTCCTACTCAATGTACAATCTAGGAACCCCTGTCCACAACCGCTAAAACAATCTACGAGTCGTAAACAGTGCTCATAAAACATGCGCCAGTCCAGTTTTCTGCAATTTCTTCCTTTCCAACTTTCCAACTTTTGGAGTATTATATTTTCAATATACAATTGGATATTTTATTGATATTTGATGCATTTTTGGTAGTTTTATGCTTTACTGATACAAATTTGACAAAATATCATATTTTATTGCGGTACACCATTATCATTGTAAAAAGTACATAGTTTAGGCACTTCAAATATGTTAATATCAATCATGTCCCATATTAATCCTCTTTGTAAAGGACTAAAGTAGATTGCACCAAATATTAACCTTACAAAAAAAAAATTTTAAAAAAAGTGAACATCCACCATATGTTTTAGCGATAAGATATCATATAATATACCAACATTTAGCATATATCATACCAACATGGAAATCATATAATATACCCACTTTTCGTGAAATACTAGACATCGGTGCCCGTGCTAGCGTGGATCCAATATTTGTTATTTTTCTTTTATTTTAATTTAAGTGGTATAGATAGAATTTAGAGAGTTAGTTAAAATTTAATATGATTTTTTAAATATTTTAAATTATTAATATTGTGACATAACATATTTTTTAGAAATATTTTAAGTTATTAATTATCATGATTAGTAGCATTTTTTAACACTAAAAATAAGACAAACAAATTACAACAGAAGAATCATAAAAAATTACGGATATACCCTCAAACTGCTCATGCAAGCATGTCGACCTGCTACCTGCTTGAGCAGCTTTAATTATCATGATTAGTAGTATTTTTTGACACCAAAAATAAGACAAACAAATTACAACGGAAGAACCATAAAAATTTACGAATATACCGTCAAGCCGCTCAAGCAGGCATGTCGACCTGCTACATTCTTGAGCAACTTTAATTATCATGATTAGTAGTAATTTTTAACATCAAAAATAAGACAAATAAATTACAACGGAAGAATTATAAAAATTACGAATACACCCTCAAGCTGCTCAAGCAGGCATGTCGACCTGCTGCCTGCTTGAGCGGCTTTAATTATCATGATTAGTAGCATTTTTTAATGCTAAAAATATGGAAAATATATTACAATGAAAGAACCATAAAAATTATGGATATACCCTCAAGCCGCTCAAGAAGGCATGTCGACCTGCTGCCTGCTTGAGAAGCTTTAATTATCACGATTAGCAGTATTTCTTAACACTAAAAATAAGACAAATAAATTACAACTGAAGAACCATAAAAAAATTACAGATGCACCTCAAGTTGCTCAAGCAGGCATGTCGACCTGCTGCCTTATATATCAGTACTAGACAGTGGTGCCGGCGGTAGCGCGGGCGTAATATCTATTTTTTTTTTAATTTAAGTGATATAGATAGAATTTAGAGACTTAATTAAAAACACTATGACGTAACATGTTTTTTAGAAATATTTTAAGTTATTAATTATCGTGATTAGTAGCATTTTTTAACACTAAAAATAAGACAAACAAATTATGAATATACCTTCAAGTTGCTCAAGCAGGCATTCGACCTGCTGCCTGCTTGAGCAGCTTTAATTATCACGATAAGTAGTATTTTTTAGGATTTTTTGCAGAAATATACAACAATGTGGCCTTAAATTACATTTACCAATTTATTTACTTCACTACCAAAAAATTTACATATTTACCAACTATTTATTCTGACTTTTGCCATTAATGAAATGACTTTTCTTTTTTTTTTTTTTTTTTTTTGCAGGTGACAGGACATGCATTAAATGCATGTGTCAGCTATTTAATTAAGCCACTCACTCTCTTCACTTTTATTACTCTCATTAATTCCAAATCAGTGGAACCATTTATTTCTCTATTATACCCTTCTTCTCTAGACAAACTCAACAATTACTCCACCACCAAAAGAAACCCAAAAACTCCATCTTTGTATATTCTTCAACTCTGTGCAACAATTCACAAATTCAATCTTCTCTTTATTTATCTTTTGTCATTCCAAAAATTTTCATTCCTCACAATCTTACACAAAATTTGGATCTCAAACCAAAGTTCTCATCCTTGTCACCTCCCCATGTTTTTTTTCCTTTTTTTCCAGATTTTTTGCATTCTTTTTTTTTCGTTTATGTTTTCAGACGGGGTAGTGGGATGTATGTAATCTTTGATTTTTGCGAAGTTGGTTTTCATGTATGTGTTTTCACCCTTAATTTTTTTTCGTTTTTTTCAGATTTCTGTATGGGAGTCAGCTTCCGGCATTGCTCAAAGTTGCTGAATATTTGAACTCCACACTCAGTCTAGATGATGATGACGAGTTTTCTGAGTATGTAGGTGAAGATGGGGATTATTTCATCAATGGGGATGAGGGTTTTCTCGATGGGGAAGATGGGTTGCAAGATTATGATTTTTTTGTGAAGTTGTTTAAGCAGGATGATGGGTTGAGAGGGTACTATGAGAAAAATCGGGAGAATGGGGTGTTCTGTTGTCTTGTTTGTTGTGGGGTTCGCGAGAAAGGGTGGAAGTGTGGGATCGACTCGGCGCGGTTTTCTGAGCTGATGATGTGTTGGAGCTTTTTGATATGCATACTGTGTTGGTATTGCCGCGGTTTTCTTAGTATGCATACTGTGTTGAAGTGTTGGTATTGCCGATGGTAGTTATCATTCATGACTGGTTGGACTTTTGGTATTCACACTGATAGTTATTTTGTATCACTGGTTACAGCTTTGGTATTCCATATGGCAGTTTACTCTGCATGGTGGGTTGAAGTTTTGGTATTCACAATGGTAGTTACAATGTATTGCTTGCTGTAAATTGGTATCCGATATGGTAGTTCACTATACATTGTGGGTTGTAGTTTTGGTATTCTCTGTCAGTTACGATGTATGGTTGGTTGCAATTTTTGGTGTTCACAATGGTACTTATTAGTGAGTTGTCTAAATTAAAGATGTTTTTTCAAAGTAATCTATTTGGTATTCACAATGGTAGTTACAATGTATTGCTTGTTGTAGATTGGTATCCGATATAGTATTACACTATGCATTGTGGGTTGCAGTTTTGGTATTTCTCTGTCAGTTACGATGTATGGTTGATTGCAATTTCTGGTGTTCACTGTGGTACTTAATAGTGAGTTGCAAAATAATCGCTTTGCACCACATGTCACACCAACACAATTTTTTGCGTACTTAATTGGCATCCTTGCAGATACATATATTAACACTTTAATTTTTAATTTTGCCCTTTTCAAGACCATATCATCTACTTTATCAATAATCATTGATTAAAAAAAGAAAAAAAAACATACACATCCATGTCAACCACCAATTTGCAAAATGTTTAAAATGTCCATTAATGCATTAATAGGGCCTTTCTCCTAGGTTTAGTAGGTTGAATAGTAGAGTCTTCTATGTTATCCAATCCATTAATTTGATTTGATGTTGTCCTTTTTTAATGCAATACCCCTTAAATTCAAAAAGTAAATTTATATAAATTACATATTCATAGTATATAACAAGCTAAATATATCAATATATTAATAAATAATTCTATGATAATTTTACGATTATCGTTTTATATTATAAAAAAAATCACAATAAATTTCATATTGAATTCGAATCATAATTTCATGATGTATGTTTATCGCGATTATGACAATATCAATTATACACAACAACAAATTATTTCTCCACAGTACAATCATTTTTGCATACCATTTCCAAAAGAATTGTCTCGAACTTATTAGTCGAATCATTTAATTATTTCTTCCCCCAAACATGTAAAATAATCTATTTGCACCGCATCTCACACCAAGACAATTTTTTCCCTACTTTATTGTTATTTTCGCAAATACATATATAAACAATTAAATTTTTTATTTTTGCCATTTTGAAGACCATAGTACCTACTTTATCAATAATTATTAATTAAAAAAAGAAAAAATCATACACATTCATGTCACACACCAACTTCCAAAATTTTTAAAATGTCAATTAATTTATGTCCCTTGTCCAGAGAAAAATTTTAGTTTCACAAGCATTTAGTGAAAAAAAAAATTTCTTGGTCAAAGACTTCTTAAATACACCCAAATATTCCCTCCATTTTTCTATTGTCTAAAGATGTGAATGACACATCTCAAATAACATGGCCCACCCGTACCATTGATGTGGCCATCCTCTTAGGTTTATTAGGATGAATAGTAGAGCCATCTTATGCCATCAAATCCATTAATGTGATTTGATGTTGTCCTTTTTTTAAATTAATTCAACATCTCTTACATTCAAAAACCAAATTTATATACATTACATATGATTCATAGTATATAACAAGCTAAATATATCAATTTATTAATAAATAATTAATTCTACGAATTTTGGTTACGATGATTGTTTTTAATTATTAAAAAAAGTACCAATAAATTCATACTGGACCAGAACAGTCATTTTGCAAACGTTTTTCAAAATAATTTTGTCGAACTTATTACTCGAACCATTTAATTATTTATTCCACCGGACATGTAAAATAATATATTTGCACCGCATCTTACACCAACACAATTATTTCCCCAATTTATTCTTATTTTCGCACTTTCATTTATAAATAATTTAGTTTTTTTTTTCATTTTGCATACCAAAGCATATCTTTAGTCAATAATTATCCTAAAAAAAGAAAAAAAAAATAACATACACATCCATGTCTCACACCAACTTTAAAATTTTTTAAAATATCAATAAATTATTATTACCTTTTCAACACATATCACATCACATATCAATCACCATTAATTGATACATAATATACCCTCTTTCCTACTTTGTAATTATTTTTGGTATACTTTTTGTAAATTTTTTTTGCTTGGTAGAGGCTTGTAATTTCCTCTCCAATTATTGGTATTTTGAAAATGGCCCTATTTTTTAACACCAAAATAAGACAAACATATTACAAAGGAAGAACCATAAAAAAATCACAGATATACCCTCAAGCTGCTCAAGCAACCATGTCGACCTGTTACCTGCTTGAGAAGCTTTAATTATCATGATTAACAACATTTTTCAACATTAAAAATAAGACGAACAAACTACAATGAAAGAACCATAAAAATTTACGAATATACCTTCAAACTGCTCAAACAGGCATATCGATCCGCTGCCTGCTGGAGTAGCTTAAACTGGCTCTTATATATAAAAGAATAATACTACCATATAGTCATCATATAATATATTAACTTATACCATATATCATATCAATACTACACATCTACGAGAATAATTGACGGACTTTTATCAACTCATGTATATTATCACTCCACTCGAGGAATTTTCTTTTTTGTGGATTAAAACAACCTTATACGAAATATATAAATACTTCTTTTTAATTCCATAAATCGATCTTTTAACTCCACCAACTAGGGAAACAACATCCTTAAACATCTAAATAATATTTTATCACACTATATAATATATGCTATTCTGGACTGGACTGGTTTGTTTAAGGTTTTGCCATCTTCCAAGAAGTGCACGATGTAAATTAATCGGGTTGGTTCAATTTTTTTAAATATTAAATAAAATTATTTGTATTGAATTTTCAAATTTTTAAATCAAATTAAATTAATAAAATTTGAGTATTTCAACTTTGAATTATTTTTTTCAAGTTTCCAAATTTTTCAATAGAATATCGTACAAGCATATAACTAACGTGTTTTAAATATTTTTCTAGTCTTATCAAAATACAATTATCTAAGGTGTTTCTTAAGAAAATAACACAAAATATGATAGAAGTGATGACACTAAAATAATCATCAAAAAATAGCATAAAGCTTGCAAATAAATAAGTCATAGTAAAAATGATCATAATTTAAAAGTACTAAAACATGCTAAAATAAGTCTGATTAGTATTAATTACATAACTAAAAACTAAAGAAAAATTAAGATTAGATTATGTATTTTAACTGTCTAAACAAATATAAAAAGGGAAAAGGGTCAAAATGTTCTTTAACTACATGAAAGGAACAAAAATACTCTTATTATTAATACTTTGGTAAAAAAAATGCCCTTATTGTCACCAGAAGGGTCAGAAATGTTCTTCTTTAAATAAATATATATATTTTATCATTTTAAACATATTGTATTCCTAATAAAAATATTATTGTTAAAGAATCCTTTTCTTATTTTTTTTAAAATTACATTAACTAATAAAATTGCAAGAAAATATTTTTTGTCTTAATCTCATTTTATCAATTAAAAAGAACATTGTACCCTATATTAAATAATATATGTCATAAACATAAGATCATAGTAAATCCAATATTAATTTTTATTTAGATAACGATAAAAATAGTTATTATAATAAAGCAAAAAAAATTAATTTTTTAGTTTTTTTTTCTCGAACTGAAGTAGGATTATTATTTGCTAATTAAAAAAAACATTATGAGACAATAAAGACATTCCTGAACCGCAGTATCAATGATAATGATATTTTTGGATTAAAGTATACACCAATGACAATTTTGTTTCTTTAGGTAGTTTAAGGGTATTTTTGACCCTTTTAAAGAGAAAATATTCAACATTATTGTCATTTTTAGAGTTGAATTAATTTTTTTGTTAGCATTGCTCGTGATTTGATTTTGATTTGAGTATGGATTGTAACCTTTATTACAACAACAACATACCCAGTTGAATCCCACAAGTGGGATATGGGGAGGGCAGAATGTACGCAGACCTTACCACTACCTCGTAGAAGTAGAGAGGTTGTTTCCTGGGAACCCTCGTCTGAACAACCCATAGGCGCATTAGACTAGATATGATAAAGATGAAAGGAAAGAAAAGAATGGGAAGAGCGACTACTACTGAGAAGCACATAACATTATGCAAATTGTATAAATTTAATACATATGACACAGATAAAGACAACACCCTACATTACTCCGCGGCTAGACATCAACCTAACCTTGCTAACCTATTAGCCTTCTACTCTAATACGCGACTTCCACACCTTCCTATCTAAGGTCATGTCCTCAGTGAAATCAAGTCTCGCCATGTCCTGTCTAATCACCTCTCCCCAGTATTTTTTCGGTCTACCTCTACTTCTCCTAGCGCCTCGTAAGTCCAACCTCTCGCATCTCCTTACAGGAGCATTGGTACCTCTCCTCTGCACATGTGCAAACCATCACAGTCTCGCTTCTCTCATCTTTTCAGCCACCGGGGCCACCTCTAGCTTCTCCCGAATGGTCTCATTCCTAATTTTATCCCTCCTTGTGTGCCCACACATCCATCTCAGCATCCTCATCTCTGCAACCTGCATCTTCTGGACATGTGCATTTTTTATCGGCCAACACTCCACCCCATACAACAAAGATGGTCTTACCACCATTCTGTAAAACTTACCTTTGAGTTTAGGTGGTATCTTCTTGTCACACAATACTCCAGAGGCAAGCCTCCATTTAGACCAAGCTGCCCCAATACGATGTGTGACATCATCTATTAAAAATTCTAATTCACTTGAAAAGATTAAAACTATGAAAAAGTATAACAAATATTTATGAATTATATCAAAGTAAATATTTTTATTTATAAGATAAATTTAAATATATATATAATATTGGATTGATTTAATCTTGAGTTGACTTTTTAAAATTGAAATCAAGCTAACCCAATTATAATTAAATATTTTTTTCAATATCAAATCAAATTAAACTAGATCACATAAAAAACAGTTTCTCTATTTACGATGTGATTTTCAATTTGATTTTTATTCCCCTCAGTTTAAGGCAGATGAACACCAATAATTTATTACCCTCATTTTTGTTTTTGCCTTTTAATTATGATATATATTTAATAATTTATTTTTATTGAAGTGGTATCACATGACACCACTGCCGTGAGACAAACCTGCCCATACCTAAACGGACACAATCATTGTGGAAAGCCTCTAATGAAACTTGCTTTTTCTATTTTCATTAGAATTTTTTATCTTAATTTCAAGGAACTCATTTTCCTAAAAAAAAATAATAATTTCAGAGAGCTAATGGGTTGTTTAGGAGATTATTTATTCAGAAGACATTGTTTGGTTATAACTAAGAAAAAACCTATGTATTAATTTATGTAAGATGACAATATCATGCATAACTAATTTCTGGATACCAACAAACAACCAACCCCTAAGAGCATATAAGCATATTTCATTGGATTCATCCAGCACTAGAAAGAAAATTATCCGGTCAACCCAAAAGGAAGAAAGAAATTTTACTTGAATATAATTTCCTCCAAGCTGTGATTCGAAACTAGGAGAACTCCAGAGAATAGCAGTCCAAAAGCTCAAAAAAGGCAAGTCGCACAAAAGACACTTAATAATATAAAGCAATAACTCCCTAGAGCTTGTTCATTGTCGGACGAGTCCAGAGAAATTAACTTTTAATCATCCTCCTCTTGGTCAAAATCTTTAACCTTTACATCAGCGTCCTCTCCATACTGGATGCAGTTGTCAATCTGAGATAAGATGTACTGTATGCTGCAAAATGGTAGACAACATTGGTCTTTGTCATTAAGACTACATAGCACAAAAGGTGCTTTTCTACGAGCTATGTACACAACACATACTCATAAACCGGTTATCATTCGACTGGTGGTAAAAACACCGAATGTATGTATCCCTAATGTCAGAAAGTTCTTTGTAGTCATCACTTTACCAACCAAGCAATTTCGATAAGAAAAGGTTAATATCTGGAAAACTAACACACATATATCACACTAGAGTCAATTTCGTATTTTTATTGAAAACAGTTACTTGTGCAAACCCAGAACAGGAACCAGGGAATGAAAACATGAGAACCAGGTGCATACTGACAGAATCGTGACACTAAAAACCATCAATAACTTCATATTTTCCACAAGTATATCAAGCTTTAAAATTCAATCTACAGGCCAAATAAACCTCTGCTCCTATGTAGAATGTACTGAAAGACACGCTTGACTATAAAATTATTCATTTTATTCAAGAATATTTTCACTTTATTTGAAGATCAATGTTTCGTCATGAATTTCACAAATACAGCATGAAGTTGTATCTCAAATTTGGAAAATACCTCGAAACCTGCTTTCCATCTTACCTTGTGACCCTTTGCTTTTATTTTTAATTTTCCAAAGTTTGTCCTAACGTTTGATTTATATATGTTAATTGTCTTGTATTTACTTGTTATCGTGTACTTTTCGTTATTAATTGCTCTTCCTGTTCACTTTCTCTTTCTCTTTCTTTCCTGTTTCCATATCTAGCTTATTCTGCTTATGGGTTTTTGTGACGAGGGTTCCCAGGAAACAGTCTCTCTACCCCTATGAGGTAGTGGTATGGTCTGCGTACATTCAACCCTACCCAGACCCGTGGGATTCCACTGGGTATGTTGTTGTTGTTGTCCTGACGTTTTCATTTTTATAAAAAATAGCCCCATTTATCCACGGAATCTTTGTCATTTCAGTTGGTGCTATGTGCTGAAAGATTATGGATTCTTCCTTGACTTCAATTATATATTATAATCTCTAGCATTGCTGTACTTCTTCACTCTGTTCATATCTGATAAATGCATTAATTCAGTTCTATTTCTGCCAGGTTTTGTTAATTTGCATTTTTTTTCCAAGTCAATCAATAAAATTGTGTACAAGAAAAGCTGGTATAATCATAGTGGTGTGCACCTAGTGGTGTAGAGCAATTTTAGGAATAAATTTCTTTTGCTAGCTTTCACAATGTCATTATAATCACCAAGTAGATAGCAGGACCAGAATCATTTAAACAAAGAGCAATGCAATTAAAGAGTTGTTCGAGATATTATTATTCAAGTCAAGTGATTTTGCGGCTACTTATAAATTGGGTATAAATCATATTTCATGTTTATTTAGGAAAAGTACATTTAAACATTAACATTATTTCAAATATTATTTGCAAAAAATACAATCATACAACTCCAACTTCATAATTCCAGAAAAAGTGCTTTTTTTTGGTTTCTATGACCAAATGCCAACTTAAATTTACCACCAGAGTATATTACCTGCTCTCTTTTCTCAGGTCAAGAGGGAGAAAGCTCACCATGCTGTATTGGTCCACCTGTACAAAAGAAAATAACAGCCATTATTAATCGCTTTCTTCTTATATCTTTTCATTGGAAAACCAGGAGTCAAGCACAGCAGAATCAGTGGGAGACGAGGCATATCCTACAAGCCTGTACAATCTTGTATCTAAGTGAGGAGAAAGAATCTATTTAAGTTGTCATTAAGTACCAATGTCAAAGAGAATAATAGAAGCACACAACACATATGATTGTCAATTCAATAACTAATACACAAATTCTTAGAAACATCATAACTATCAGAGCTTACCACTTCAATCAATGATTTGTTAAGCTTTTGAAATTGTGGAGCCATTCGCTGATTCAATTCTGCCAGTAACAGCTGAGGCTCTGGATTCAAGTAACTAAAGGGAAAATATATTTAATAAACTCTAAAACAATGAAGGGTCAAAGACACATAGAAGATGGTGATAGTAGGACTAACTTCTCAACTTCCTTTTTGTTCATCACAAGATCCATTTTTGAGAGAATGTTAACATGGGGTAGTTCAAGTTGAACCATAGCCGAGAGTGAAGCCATACAACCACTTATGAATTTGGTCACATCTGTAATAAACTGAGACACCAAAAGAACATCAACATTCATGGACAAGAGGAGGGGAGGGAAGAAGAAATTCAACTTGTAAAGACCACGCACCTGAGAATCGAGTAAATATACAACACAAACATTAAAATTTTTACGCCTTAGGTGTTCCACGAAATTCTTCAGCACAGGAACATGTGAGAAAAGTTCAATCTGGCCTATATAATGATGAGAAGTCAGAGTAATATATACATGTGTCTATGTGCCTGAGTGCATCCGTGCACATCTTTCTACAAAAGCACAAATACATTTATTAAGAGACAAGACTACTGGTCAGTGTTGAAGTTTGGATTATGGGCATTCATAATTAGGAGACAAATGTCCAAAGAGCAAAAATATAACAATATACCCTGTGAAATCACATGTGTGGGGGTCTGGATAGGATAGAATTTAAGCAAAACTTACCACTACCTCATAGAGATAGAGAGGTTGTTTTCGGAAGACCCTAGGCACAAATATATGCGCCCCAAAAATAAGAAATAACATAGACATAGAATAATGACAAAAATGAAAAACAATGACAATTCTACAAATAAAATAAAAGTAGCAAAATAAATAACAGGCAGTAACAATACAATAAATAAAAACGCAACTAATCCTACTAATCTACTACATCACAAGGCAAAACAATATCATACCCCTACTAGTCTATTAACCTTCTACCCTAATACGTGACCTCCATTTCTTTCTAAGGTCATGTCCTCAGTGATATAAAGTTGCGTCATATCCTATCTAATCACCTCTCCCGAATACTTTTTCAATCTACCTCTACTCCTCTGTATAACCCCTAAATCCAACCTATCATACCTCCTAACAGGAGCATCGACACTCCTCCTCTGCACATGTTCGACCCATCTCAGTCTCACTTCCCTTATCTTGTCTGCCACAGAGGCCACCCCTACCTTCTCTCAAATAATCTTATTCCTAATCAAAGAGCAAAAACATAACAATGTAGATATACGGTTGGGAAACTTAAAAGTACCTTTCCTAGTTAAGTAGGGATTACATGAGTGCAATGAACAAATATGAATTGCTTGATCATATTTAATCTTCGGTGACTTGACGAGAGAAGAGAAAACACCATAACTATTTCCTTAGGATAGAGAGATAAAGCCCAATATACCCAGTGGAATCCCACAAGCGTGATTTTGGTTATTGTAGGCGGTTCAGAGTTGAGGAGGTTAAAAGGGCTATCCGTAGGATGAAGAGAGGGAGGGCGGTCGGACCCGATGAGATTCCAGTAAATTTCTAGAAGAACATGGTCAAGGATAGCATAGCGTGGTTGACTAGACTGTTCAATGCTATTATGAAGACTGCCAAGATGTCTGATGAATGGAGGAGTAAAATGGTTCCATTGTACAAGAACAAAGGGGATATTCAAAACTGCAACAATTACAGGGGTATCAAGTTGTTAAGCCACACTATGATGGTCTGGGAGAGAGTGGTTGAGATGAGGGTGAGAAGGGTAGCGTCTATTTCAGAGAATTGGATTCATGCCGGGCGGTCGACTACTGAAGCAATTCACCTTGTTTTGACATGAGCCTTAAGTAATGCATTTAGAAATAACAAAATCTTAAGTTCTATCTCATATCTAAGATTGCTCCATCATTGTCTAGTGTTTTAATCACGTAAGTTGCACAACTCATTTATCTCAATATTAAATTATGATAGAACAGATAACAGAATCTCAAACTCTCTCATCTCACAAACTTTCTTTTACTAAAACAACTGCCTACAATCCAGCAACAGGATATGCAATAAATTTCAAGATCAGTCAACATGAACTGTGTCGTTGACTAATCATCAGTAGTAGTGTATATCTGAGCATACAATATTCGTTCACTGATAATGTACTCATGAGAACAAGAAGGGATGTCATGGACCTGAACATGACAGTAAGAATTAGACAAGTATCTCAAAATCAATTCAGATGCTTTGATACGAAAGTGTGCAGTAGAACAACATTCCAAAGTCATTAACATGAAATGGCTAACACTTGATTTCAATCCATATGTAACTTTAAGGAAGATCATAACTGCTAGTCAAACTCTCAGAGATGGTCCACCACCCTACATCCCCAGAGCATTTATTAACATGAAGTTATGTTAGTAATATTCTAGGTTAGTTTCTTAGCCTACAATTAATAAATTTCTGTAGTTTACACATGCAGATTAGCAGTAAATGTGTTAAGGAAAAATATTACATACCTATATGACGATTATACTACTGCTAAGAAAAACAAATATAAGAGGGGAAAAGTACCAAGTACCTGGGCAGTCAAAGACTAGATAGTCATCATCCAAGTAGTTTTCCAACTCTTCTGTTAGCCAGTCATCCAAATTTTCTTCAAGATGTCTGAGATCACCATCAAGGGCTTACAAATTTGATCAGGGACAAAACCAGAATGTTAAAGTTTTCTTTCAATAGAACTAGACTCAAAAAATGACAATATTTTAGGTAAGGATACTCCATGCAATACATAAGGCCACCATTTGGTCCCAAACCAAGTTCTTCCATAACATCATCCAATGAGATGAGCTCTCTGATGTCTGCACAATATCACTAAGGTAATTTTAGAATTAAGACACATAAATAGCAAACTAATTACTTAAAATAATTTATCTCCACTCTAATAACTTAAAATACTTCATCCCTACTCACCCATAGCCACTGGATAGTCAAAATTCTCTGCAGCAGGATCTAGGTTCACAATATGTATAGTGCGTCGTGTGGTCTCACAATGTTGATACAAACTAGAGCAGTAAGTGGACTGTAAAAAAAGCAGTCTAGCTGAAACTAACCATACCAGGACATCCAAGTATAAAGACAGGGTAAGTCCAATACAGAACATTACAGTAATGTGAAGCAATGTAATTCAACTATTACCTTTCCACTGCCTGCAGGGCCAATAACCAACTGTGCATATCCCATGACCACTCCCTTTTCTGTTCCTTATACACGTGGCCAAGAGATCAACTGAGGACAGAGATTCTAAGAAAATTGAAAATCTGAAAGACGCCAAGAACGGCAACTAACATGTATGTTGCACACCACACACCAGCCGCGAACAACAAGCTTACTACATCAGCATGTCCCATAAGCATAATCACGAGAAAAGAATCATAATGTCACCTGAACTACCCATTAATAGAGTCAAAAAGAGAAAAAAAAAGTATTGTTGAAAAGAGCTAGAAAGAATTTCTATGAAATAGCCTTATATAACAGCCCCTAAAAAACCTACAGCTTGTTTGGATGGTGTTACCTCTTGTATTGTATTGTATTGTGAGTTCAAATACAATGTTTTCTTCTTTTGATTGTCAGTTACGTTTTATTACATCATATCACTAAATTCATTGTTATGTGAAAACAACAACTCCTCATTTTATGTAACTACCACATACCTTACTAGGTTTATCCTTCGAATTGGTGATGTGTAATACAAACAACATGCAACAGCAGTTAAAGGAAGATACAATTGAGACCACCCTCGTGAAATTATTATATTACCTGATTGTTAGGAGAACAGACAAACTACTCAATACTTGACTTTGGTTTTATAGTTTATTACAAATTAGTTTGTATTTTTATTTTTGCGTATAAGAAATTCCAATCTGTATTCGTCTGAAGTGATTTCAGAAACCCAACAACCATTGATCGATGATCGTGTACCACTGAAGGAGCAAAAGAAAAACATACTAAACAGAGACATTTAACGATACAAAACAGGCATATATCATGGAAGACTCAAAGAGAAACGCTATGAACTTACAAACAATTGCAGAGACAGATAGGTAGCCCTCTTTATTTACCTTTTCTCTTCAGCGTCAAAAAGCTTCAAATATATATTGTACCTGATTTTATTTGGTCTGGGCCGCCAGCTGGGCCCTCTTGAAGCCCACATCTATTCGGGTCGATTAAACTTTTAGGGTTTATTTTGAAAAGTCACCTCGTCTGAAATTTGTATAATTACTATTAGTAATTACACAATCTAATAATTACTTTGTTTTGTTTATCTTCCACAATGCAATTACCATTAGTTACAATTGTATTATTTGGTTGTAGATGTTAATTACAAAGTTATATTAAATTTTAAAAAATAAGTGTTAATTATCTGAAATTAAAAATTTGTATTAGATGAATAAGAACATTTATAACAATATTAAGGTAAATATTTAAGAGATATATTATGTTTTGAAAATATATTAATTAGTAAACATAGTTCTTAGCTAATATTGTAAAAAAAATCAACTTATATTTTTAAATTAGTATAATTTAATTAAATTGAGCATACAATTGAAAAATACAAGTTTTATATGAACATATGATATGCAATGTTATATTAACATTATAAATATAATGTCGTAGCAATAAACAACAACAACAATATACCCATTGGAATCCCACAAGTGGGGTCTGAGGAGGATAGAATGTACACAGACCTTACCATTACCTCACAGAAGTAGAGAGGTTGTTTCCTAGGAACCCTTGTCTCAACAACCCATAAGCAGAATAAACTAGATATGACAAAAAGGAAAGGAATAGGAAGAGCGACTACTAATGAAAAGCACATGATATTATGTAAATACGATAAATTTAACTCATATAATACAGGTAAAGACAACATATGATATACGGACTCGACAAAACCTACTACCCTACAATATCCCATGGCTAGACATCTACCTAACTCTACTAACCTATTAACCTTCTACTTTAATTCGCAACCTCCACTTCTTCCTATCTAAGGTCATGTCCTCGATGAGATCAAGTTTTAACATATCATGTCTAATCACCTCTCCCCAATACTTCTTTGTTCTACCTTTACTTCTCCTACTGACTCCTAAATCCAACCTCTCGCACCTCCATACAGGAGCATTGTACCTCTTCTCTACACATGTCCAAACCATCGCAGTCTCGCTTCCCTCATCTTATCAGCCACCGGGGCCACCTCTAGCTTCTCCTAGATGGTCTCATTCCTAATCTTATCCCTCCTTGTATACCCGCACATCCATCTCAGCATCCTCATCTCTACAACATGCATCTTCTGAACTGTGCATTTTTTATTGGCCAACGCTCCACCCCATACAACAAAGACGGTCTAACCACCATTCTATAAAACTTACCTTTGAGTTTAAGTGGTATCTTCTTGTCACACAATACTCCAGAGCCAAGCCTCCATTTAGACCATGTTGCCCCAATACGATGTGTGACATCATCTTCGATATCGCCACTACTCTGGATAATGGACCCCAAATACTAAGAGTTTTCCCTCTTGGGGATAGGCTGAGTGGCAAGCCTCACATCAATGTCTGCTTCATCCCTCGTAAGCTGAATCTGCACTCCAAGTATTCTATTTTGGTCTTGCTCAATTTGAATCCTTTGGACTCCAAACGTGTCTCCACGCCTCCAACCTATCATTAACTTTAGTCCGAGTCTCATCAATCAATACCATGTCATCTGCAAATAGCATACACCACGGAACCTCCTCCTGGGTAGACCGCGTCAGCTTATCCATCACTAGGGCAAACAGGAAAGGGCTCAACACAGATCCTTGATGGAGTCCCATCTCAACAGGGAAATATTCTGAGTCTCCTCCCACCATTTTTACTCGAGTTTTGGCTCTGTCGTACATGTCCTTAATCGCCCTGATATATGTCATTGGGACACCTTTCACCTCTAGGAACCTCTATAAGATATCCCTTGGCACTTTGTCATAGGCCTTCTCGAGATTAATGAACACCATATAAAGGTCCTTCTTTCTTTCCCTATATTTCTCCACTAATCTCCAAACAAGGTGAATTGCTTCAGTAGTCGACCGCCCCGACATGAATCCAAAATGATTCTCCGAAATAGACACTACCCTTCTCACCCTCATCTCCACCACTCTCTCCCAAACCTTCATAGTGTGACTTAACAACTTGATACCTCTGTAATTGTTAAAGTTTTGAATATCCCCTTTGTTCTTGTAAAATGGAACCATTGTACACCTCCTCCATTTATCAGGCATCTTGGCAGTCTTCATAATAGCATTTAATAGTCTAGTCAACCACTTTATGCCATCCTTGGCCATGTTCTTCCAAAAAGCAACCAGAATCTCATCGAGTCCGAACGCCCTCCCTCTCTTCATCCTACTGATACCCCTTCTAACCTCCTCAACTATGAACCACCTACAATAACCGAAATCACGATGACTTTCGGAGTGTGTCAACTCACCTAGGTCAATGATTTTATCTCCTTTTTCATTTAAAAGTTTATGAAAGTAAGTTTGCCACCTTAGTTTAATGGAAATGTCATCCACCAACACCACACCCTCCTCATCCTTGATGCACCTCACTTGGTCCATGTCGCGAGCTTTCCCTTCTCACTCTTTAGTGAGCCTATACAATCTCTTGTCCTCGCCTTTATCACTTAGCTCCTCATATAGGTGCTCAAACGTTGTTATCTTAGCACTTGTGTAACACCCCACATCTTACATGTACTAGTCCAATGCATATGAAACATGATATGGCGGGGTCAAACAGTGCACATTTTAAAAAGTGCTTGAATTTCATATTAGAGGGCTATATGTATGTCTAATGCTTAAGATGACTGAATGTATATAAGTTTTAAGTCAAATTGAGGAGAGCACGACCTTAAATAAAGTGAAAAGAAGTGAGGTTCTTGTGAGACTTAGGAAGCTAACAGGTGAGTCACCTACACGCTTAGCTTAAATAGGCTAGGTAGTCGGAGACGAGGCTTAACATCGAATTTGTTCAAGTCCGATAACGAACAAACCCCAAGTTAAGGATGTCATTTGAGCCCATGGTTTAGCATCATAAAGGGACAACATTTGCAACCCAAGATGAATAGAAAAAGGGCCAAATTACATTCACAACCCAATTCACAAATAGGGCCCAAACTAAGTGGGTATAAAAGAGAAATATTTGCAGCAAAGCTCATCCAATTGAAGCCCAATAAGGCCCAAGTGAAAAGGCCAAGTTGCTGGCATCACCACCTTAATAAAATAAGGCTTGAAATACAAAAGAAAGTCGGCCAAAAGTGGCCCTTTAAAAGGGGATAAAATCCAGCAACTTTTAGTCATTTTCTCAAAGCCAAAAATCAGATTTTCTTCAAAGTTTCTCCTTGCTCTCTCTTCACTTTGTAAAGAAGCCAAGGCACACCTTTAGGGTTCTTGAAGAGAACCTGATCCTTGAGGTCTAAGGTAAGTAAAAATACCTATGGTTTGGTATAATATTTTCATGAAAAACATGAAGATTATGCTGGTTGCAGTTGTGCAAGAATTTTGGGACAACATGTGTTCCAAAGGTTGTTGTACACTTTTCTTATTTCTTAAGAGACTTTTCTCTTGTTGGTTGGCTGGATTATGAAGTAATATTTATGTTTTTAACAAGGTTTGATTCTGTAGTGATGTAAGAAGGCTGCTGCACCATTTTTATCTTCCACAAAAATGAGTTCTTGTATGAAATCTTAATTGCGCTCTTAGTAGGAATTTGTGGACTGGATATTGGGAATGGTTTTCTCATGTTTTCCATCTACTTGGGGACTGTTTTAAGACTGTTTTAGGACTGTTGTTGTGTGTAAATATGTTGAGGACAGTTTTGTTGAGGATTGAAACAGATTGGGAATGGTTGACGCCGAAATATGTTGTATGTTATACTTTATGAGCTATTGTATGTTGTACTTTATGAGCTGTTATAACACTGTTATGGGATTAAAACAAGCTGGATATGATATGTATATAAGAATGTGCATTAGAAAATACGATTAGGAGTGGAAATGTTAAAAGAATACTCTTTGGTTGCTAATTACGAGCTTGCTGCCCAGATATTATTTTTGGGTGAAATTGGACTACCAAGATGTGTTTATTAGCTGCTAATACTAGTTTTATCACCTACTATATTGTAGATAAATATTTGGAGGAAAAGGATACTACTCCGAGGTAATAACGACATAGTACAACGAGGTATGTAAGGCTACTTGATTTCCTATTACTTGGCATGAAATCTAGATTCTTCCTTGGTACATAAAGGCACTTACCAACTCCGACACAGCTAATAACTCCAGTCCTTACCATGTTCATATGTTCCTATACATAGCTATTGTCAAATCTGCATACGTACTTGGGTACCAAAGATACATGCGTTCCTTTTTACCAAATAAAGTCCATGTGTTATTTAATCTCCTACACATTTCATTAGTTGTGTAACTCTCTTTACATTGTGGTATTATCTTGTGTGGTTGTTTATATGTCACATGTCATGTCTATGTTCCTACAGCTCTAAATGTTATGACCACCAAAAGAATCATCTCAAAAGTAAATAAGAGATTAATTGAAGTTGCTTATTAATAGGTGGTATCCAGGGGTGGAAATATCACCTAGCATGGGTCGATCCCATATTACGGGGGATATCCCAGGGGTGAAAGGAAAGTCTAGCATAGGTCGATCCCGATATTAATTTACCACTGATCATCTAGTCATTTACATGATATATTGTGCATAGATTATACAGTAAAGAAAGGTAAAGTAATAAAAAGACATAAAGTACATGATTCTACAGTATGACTTAAAGTGGTTTTTTATCCTTACACACCAGTATATGATTTCATTTGAGTTCTTATTTCATATACAGTATTTCCTGCCTTATAGTATTTCCTGCCTTACATATTCAGTACATTATCCCATACTAACGTCCCTTGCGGGGGACCTGCATTTCATGTTGCAAGTACAAGAGCTATTAGATCTCCCCAGTAGGAGTACAGGACTTTCAGCTGCTGTTACTGAGCTCCAGGTTGCTTCAGGGCTTTGTGTGTCTAGAGCTTACATTTTGTATTGTATAGTTGGTCATGAGGCGGGGCCTGTCTCTACCCATATAGATATCGTTCCTTATCTAGAGGCTTTGTAGACTATGTAAAGTAAAGTGTGGTCAAGTGTCGTACTTTAGACATCGTGGCTCCAACGGCCTAGTCTTATGCATTTCCTTTTGTCTTGTTAATACTATTTATTATTTTTTCTTAAAGCATGTTGAATATGGAAAACTCTTAAGATGTTCATAGCAGGTGCATAGTTATATGTTGGTTCTCCTGAGCCTTGTCGGAATGGGTGCCAGTCCGCCTTAATGGGACTTAGGGTGTGACAAGAGTGGTATCAAAGCGGGTCGTCCTAAGGAGTCTACAAAGTCGTGTTAATGTAGAGCCTTGTTTATGGATGTGTTGTGCACCACATTTATAAGCAGGAGGCTACGTGGAATTTAGGAGTTGTCACTTTTCTTTTCATTCTTCAGATCGTGCCATAGAGCCAAGTATTGTAGGTTGATTATTTCTAACCTCTAAATCATTTTGTACAGTAAGTATGCCTGAAACAAGGAAAAGTGAAGGCAAAGGGAAGGAAGTAGAAGTGGTAGTTGGTGTACCCAGTCGGGTGAGACAACGAAATGAGGCCCAAGATGAGTCTTTGTCACAAACATCTCCAACTCCTCCAGCTCCTCATGAACCAGGGTGTAGTGAAACTCCCTCAGAACCACCTACTGATGCTACCGTGCAGGATCTAAGAAATGTGGTCCAATTATTGACTCAAATAGTTGCTGGCCAAGGTCAAAGACAAGAAGGTCCAGTTATAGGTGCAGGTGGTGCGAATAGGGCAGCTAGCACGAGGATACACGACTTTCTTAATTTGGACCCTCCATCTTTTACCAGGTGAGATCCTAATGAAGATCCACAAGACTTCATCAACCAGATTCAACGCACTTTTGATGTTATGCATGTAAGCGGTACAGAAGTTGTGGAACTGGCAACATATAGATTGAAGGGTGTGACTATATTGTGGTATGAAGCTTGGAAGCAATCTAAGGGTATAGATGCACCTCCAACTATCTGGAAGGAGTTTAAAGAGGCATTTCTTGACCACTACTTGCCATTAGAGATCCGAGAGGCCCAGGCAGATCAGTTTCTGAATCTCCACCAAGGGAATATGAGCGTGAGGGAGTATAGCCTTCTTCAATTTAATTCCTTGGTCAGGTATGCTCCTAATGTAGTTGTTATTATGGCAGATAGAGTTCATTAATATGTGGATAAGTTGGATTCACATCTGGTCAGAGATTGTACCATTGTTTCTTTGAATAAAGACATGGATATAGCGAGGATGCAAGCATTTGCACAAAACCTGGAGGATCAGAGGCAAAGAAGAAGGACACAAGAGTTAGAAAGGGGGCAGTCCAAGAGGGCCAAATCTACAAGGCAGTTTGTACCGTCCCAAGGTGAGTTTAGGCCTTGATTTCCTAATAAACCACCTAGGACATCATCCTCCTACTCTGCAGTCAGTGCTCCACCACAACTTCAAGGGTCTAAAGGTAATCAGTTTAGTCAAAGGAGTGAGGCCAAGGTGCACGGACAACAGGATATTTGGCCAGCCAGCAAATTCCTCCTAGGCAGCCTTGCAAACAATGTGGGAGGAGTCATTTAAGTAAATGTCGTGTTGGGACAGATGCTTGTTATTGGTTTGGTGTACCAGGGCATATGATGAGAGATTGCCCAAAAAGGCGTACGAGTGATGTAGCACAACCTATTGGGTCAACTGTTACATCATCAACGTCAATTCCTCCATTAGGTAGGGGTCAGCAAACACCTGCAGGTCGTGGTAGAGGGGCAGCTAGCTCCAGCGGAGCCCAGAATTGCACTTATGCTCTGGGGAGTCGACAAAATTTAGAAGCTTCACCCGATGTGGTCACAGGTACATTATCCATCTTTTCACATAATGTGTATGCATTAATTGACCCTAGTTCTACATTATCATATATCACTCTACTAGTGACTAGAAAGCTTAAAAGAACACCTAAATTATTGAACGAGCCATTTGAAGTGTCTGCACCAACCGGTGAATCTATTATAGCTAGAAGGGTCTATTATAACTATGTAATAACTGTTTGTGACCATGACACGTTGGCTGACCTTGTTGAGTTAGAAATGGTGGAATTTGATGTTATAATGGGTATGGATTGGTTAGCTTCTTCCTATGCCACTGTGGATTGACTAACTAAGAGTGTGTATTTCCACTTTCCAAATGAGGCGGTCCTTGAATGGGAAGGCAATGATGGGGCACCAAAGGGTAAGTTTGTTTCCTATTTTAAGGCAAGGAAGATGATGTCAAAGGGATATATATGTCATCTAGTTAGAGTAAGGGATATGGAAGCAGAATCACCAACTCTTCAATCTATTCCCGTAGTGAATGAATTTGTTGATGTTTTTCCCGAAGAGCTTCCAGGTTTACCTCCAGAACGAGAAGTAGATTTTGGTATTGACTTACTTCCAGATACTCAACCTATTTCTATCCCTCCATATAGAATGGCCCCGACAGAATTACGGGAATTAAAGGAGCAATTAAAAGACTTGCTAGAGAAGGGTTTTATAAGACCTAGTGTGTCCCCTTGGGGTGTACCAGTGTTATTTGTACGTAAAAAGGATGGCACCTTGAGAATGTGTATTGACTATCGGCAATTGAATAGGGTGGCAATTAAAAACAAATACCCCCTCCCCAGGATTGATGATTTATTTGATCTATTACAGGGTGCCAAATGCTTTTCCAAAATTGATTTGAGGTAAGGTTATCACCAAATGAGGGTGAAGGAGAAAGATATACCCAAGACAGCTTTTAGGACACGCTATGGTCACTTTGAATTTCTTGTAATGTCATTTGGGCTGACCGATGCATCAACAGTTTTATGGACTTAATGAACAGGGTATTCAAGCCATTCTTGGATGTTTATGTGATAGTATTTATAGATGACATTTTGGTGTATTCAAGATCGGAAGAGGACTATGCAAATCACTTACGACAGGTTTTACAAACTCTTCGTGATCGGTAATTGTATGCCAAGTTTTCCAAATGTGAATTTTGGTTGAAATAAGTGGCATTCTTGGGTCATATTATATCCGATGAAGGAATAAGGGCTGATTCACAAAAGATAGAGGCGGTGAAAGATTGGCCAAGGCCGACAACACCTACAAAAGTTGGAAGCTTCCTAGGGTTAATAGGTTATTACAGAAGGTTTTTGGAGGGTTTCTCTTCTATTTCTATACCTCTAACGAAGTTGACACATAAGGCGACCAAATTTCAATGGAATGATGCATGTGAAAGGAGCTTCCAAGAGTTGAAAAGCAAGCTAACTTCTACACCTGTGCTAGTGCTTCTAGAAGGAACAGAGGGGTATGCGGTGTATTGTGACGCTTCAAGGGTTGGCTAAGGGTATGTACTGACACAACATGGTAGGTAATTGCTTATGTCTCAAGACAACTGCGACCGCATGAGAGAAACTACCCAACACATGACCTTGAGCTAGCAGTTGTTGTGTTTGCCTTGAAAATATGGCACCACTATGTGTATGGGGTTCATGTTGACATATATACTGATCATAAGAGCCTACAGTACATCTTTAAACAGAAAGACCTACATTTAAGACAGCGAAGATGGCTAGAACTAATAAAGGTTTATGACGTTGATATATTATATCATCCAGGGAAAGCAAATGTGGTAGTCGATGCTATGAGTCGTAAGGCAATTTTGAATATTGGTGATCAGACCGTGGTAAGTCAAGGAGTGGCTAAGGATTTACGTTAACTAGCCATTTTGGGAGTTCGCCTCATTGCAACTCCAAAGGAAGGGGTTGTTGTACCTAATGCTGCAGAGTCTTCATTGGTAATGGAGGTAAGAGAAAAGTAGTTCAAGGATCCTGTTCTACGATGACTTAAGGAGAAGGTGGGTCAAGGTACGATGAAGGGCTTTGAACTTACACAAAATGGAGTATTTTATTACCAAAATAGATTATGTGTTCCTAATATCAATGGACTAAGAAGGAGGATAATGGAAGAAGCCAATCATTCAAGATGTTCCATCTATCTAGGATCAACTAAGATGTATCATGACCTAAAAGGAATATTCTGGTGGGGAGGCATGAAAAAGGACCTTGCAAAATTTGTGGCTCAATGTCCAAATTGCCAACAAGTCAAGGTAGAGCACCAAAAGCCAGGAGGTTATATGCAATGTATAGAGCTTCCAACGTGGAAGTGGGATATGATTAATATGGATTTTGTTACTGGGTTGCCTCGCTCATTTTAGAAGTTTGACTCCATATGGGTGACAGTTGATAGACTCAGAAAGTCAGCACACTTCTTGCCAGTTAAGAGTGATTATACAGCTGAAGAGTATGCAAAGTTATACCTCAAAGAGATAGTTAGGCTACATGGGGTCCCAATCTCCATTAAATCTGATCGGGAGCTCAATTCACTGCAAAGTTCTGGAAGTCCTTCCAAAGGAGCTTAGGGACACAAGTGAATTTAAGTACAGCTTTCCACCCTCAGACAGATGGTCAAGAAAAACGCACCATTTAAACACTTGAAGATATGTTGCGAGCTTGTGCATTGGACTTCAAAGGTAGTTGGGTGGACCATTTGCCACTTATTGAATTTGCCTATAATAATAGCTACCATTCAAGCATCAAGATGGCACCATATGAAGCTTTGTATGGAAGGAAATGTAGATCACCAATAGGATGGTTTGAAGTGGGTGAAACCACCTTGCTTGGTCCAGATCTAGTCCAACAAGCCATGGAAAAAGTCAAGGTAATACAACAACGGCTAGAAACAGCCCAAAGTCGTCACAAATCCTATGCAGATGCTAGAAGAAGAGGACTGGAATTCTCAATAGGAGATTGGGTATTCTTAAAGGTGTCCCCCATGAAGGTATTATGAGATTTGGTAAGAAAGAAAAACTAAGCCCATGTTACATAGGGCCATATAAGATTATTAAAAGGTTTGGACAGGTTGCGTATGAATTAGAACTTCCCCAGGAGCTTTCAATGGTTCATCAAGTTTTTCATGTCTCAATGCTTCGAAAATGCATAGGTGACCCATCTCGTATCACTCCTTTTGAAGATATGCAGGTTACGGAAGATCTCACCTATGATGAGGTACCTATTGCTATCCTAGATCGTCAAGTTAGAAAGCTAAGGAATAAGGAAATACCTTCAGTAAAGGTACTTTGGAGGAGCCAACAAGTAGAAGAGATAACGTGGGAGGCTAAGGAAGCAATGAGATCTAAATACCCTTATTTATTTGTAGCTAAAGAAAAAGTCCAAGATACAAAGTTGAGGGATTAGTAGCTACGTGAATTTGAATTCTTATTGTGTTGTGAATAGTTTGTTTATATGAAAGTTTAAACTTGTTTAACCTATCCAATTATGCTTACATTCGGGGACGAATGTTCCTAAGGGAGGGAGGATGTAACACCTCATATGTTACATGTACTAGTCCAATGCATATGAAACATGATATGGCGGGGTCAAAGCAGCGCACATTTTTAAAAAGTGCTTGAATTTCATATTAGAGGGCTATATGTACATCTAACGCTTAAGATGACCGAATATATATAAGTTTTAAGTCAAATTGAGGAGAGCGCGGCCTTAAACAAAGTGAAAAGAAGTGAGGTGCTTGTGAGACTTAGGAAGCTAACAGGTGAGTTACCTACGTACTTAGCTTAAATAGGCTAGGTAGTCGGAGATGAGGCCCAACACCAAATTTATTTAAGTCCAATAAAGAACAAACCCCAAGTTAAGAATGTCATTTGGGCCCATAGTTTAGCATCATAAAGGTACAATATTTGCAGCCCAAGATGAATAGGAAAAGGGTCAAATTACATTCACAACCCAATTCAAAAATAGGGCCAAAACTAAGTGAGTATAAAAGAGAAATATTTGCAGCAAAGCCCATCCAATTGAAGCCCAATAAGGCCCAAGTGAAAAGGCCAAGTTGCTGCATCACCACCTTAATAAAATAAGGCTTGAAATGCAAAAGAAAGGGGATAAAATCTAGCAACTTTTAGTCATTTTCTCAAAGCCAAAAATCAGATTTTCTTCAAAGTTTCTCCTTGCTCTCTCTTCACTTTGTAAAGCAGCCAAGGCACACCTCTAGGGTTCTTGAACAGCACCTGATCCTTGAGGTATAAGGTAAGTAAAAATACCTATGGTTTGGTATAAGTTTTCCATGAAAAACATGAAGAGTATGCTGGTTGCAGTTGTGTAGGAATTTTGGGACAGCATGTGTTCCAAAGGTGTTGTACACTTTTCTTGTTAATTAAGAGACTTTTCTCTTGTTGGTTGGCTGGAATATGAAGTAATATTTATGTTTTTAACAAGGTTTGGTTCTGTAGTGATGTAAGAAGGCTGCTGCACCATTTTTATCTTCCACAAAAATGAGTTCTTGTATGATATCTTAATTGCGCTCTTAGTAGGAATTTGTGGACTGAAATATTGGGAATGGTTGTCTCATGTTTTCCATCAACTTGGGGACTGTTTTAAGACTGTTTTAGGACTGTTGTTGTGTGTAAATATGTTGAAGACAGTTTTCTTGAGGATTGAAACAGATTGGAAATGGTTGACGCTGAAATGTAGCGAAAGGACGTAATGTAACGTTGCCACTTGAGTGTTATGTAGGTTGTTGTATGTTGTACTTTATGAGCTGTTGTATCACTGTTATTAGACTAAAACAAGCTGGATATGATATGTATATGAGAATGTGCATTAGAAAATACGATTAGGAGTGAAAATGTTGAAAGAATACTCTTTGGTTGCTAATTACGAGCTTGCTGCCCAGATATTATTTTTGTGTGGAATTGGACTACCAAGATGTGTTTATTAGTTGTTAATACTAGTTTTATCACCTACTGTATTGTAAATAGGTATTTGGAGGAAAAGGATACTACTCCAAGGTAATAACGACATAGTACAACAAAGTATGTAAGGCTACTTGATTTCCTATTACTTGGCATGAAATCTAGGTTCTTTCTTGGTACGTAAAGGCACTTACCAACTCCGACATAGCTAATAACTGTGTCTCCACTCCTTACCATGTTCTTATGTTCCTATACATAGCCATTGTCAAATCTGCATACGTACTTGGGTACCAAAGATACATGCGTTCCTTTTTACCAAATAAAGTCCATGTGTTGTTTAATCTATTACACGTTTCATTAGTTATGTAACTCTCTTTACATTGTAGTATTATCTTGTGTGGTTGTTTATATGTCACATGTCATGTCTATGTTCCTACAACTCTAAATGTTATGACCACCAAAAGAATTATCTCAAAAGTAAATAAAAGATTAATTGAAGTTGCTTATTAATAGGTGGTATTCCAGTGGTGGGAAGAATCACCTAGCATGGGTCGATCCCATATTACGGGGGTATCCCGGGGGTGAAAGGAAAGCCTAGCATGGGTCGATCCCGATATTGATTTACCACTGATCACCTAGTCATTTGCATGATATATTGTGCATAGATTAAACAGTAAAGAAAGGTAAAGTAATAAAAAGACATAAAGTACATGATTCTACAGTATGACTAAAGGTGGTCTTTTTATCCTTACACACCAGTGTATGATTTCATTTGAGTTCTTATTTCATATACAGTATTTCCTGCCTTACATATTTAGTACATTATCCCATACTGACATCCCTTGCGGGGGACCTGTATTTCATGTTGCAGGTACAGGAGTTACTAGATCTCCCCAGTAGGAGTACAGGACGTTCAGCTACTGTTATTGAGCTCCAGGTTGCTTCGGGGCTTTGTGTGTCTAGAGCTTACATTTTGTATTGTATAGTTGGTCATGAGGTGGGGCCTATCCCAACCCATATAGATATTGTTCCTTATCTAGAGGCTTTATAGACTATGTAAAGTAAAGTGTGGTCAAGTGTCGTACTTTAGATATCGTGGCTCCAACAACCTAGTCTTATGCATTTCCTTTTGGGCTTGTTAATACTTTTTATTATTTTTTCTTAAAGCATGTTGTATGTGGGAACCTCTTAAAATGTTCATAGCAGGTGCATAATTATATGTCGGTTCTCCCGAGCCTTGTCGGCAACGGGTGCCAGTCCGCTTTAATGGGACTTAGGGCGTGACAACTTGTCACCGCTATCTTTGCTCCTAACTTAGCCGTCTTATATGTCTCCTTAAGCATTCGCTTTTTATCTTCATCCCTACTCTCTAGCCACTTCGTGTAAGCAACCTTCTTATCATTCACTTTGGCCTGAACTTCCTCATTCCACCACTAGTCGCCCTGACGTCCACAAAAGGCCCCTCCCAAAATCCCTAGTATTTCGGCAACTACCTTTCTAATGCAACTAGCAGTAGTGTCCCACATATTGTTCACATTTTTGCCACTACTCCAAGCCTCTATGTCTCTCAACTTATCTTCTATCTCTCGGGAAAGGGCAGGAGTAAGGTATCCCCATCTAATACTCGGTTGGGCATAAATAACCTTCTTCTTCTTTTCTTTCTTGATCTCTAAATCCATCACTAGAAGTCTATGTTGAGTGGAAAATATTTTCTCCCAGAATAACCTTACAATTCTTACATAGACTTTTATCGCCCTTCCGTAGAAGCAAGTAATCTATCTGAGTCTTAGCTACCGTACTACGGAAGGTAATCAAGTGGTTTTCCCTTTTAGGGAAACATGAGTTAGCAATAACTAACTCAAAGGTTTTGGCAAAATCCAAGAGAGATGTCCCCCCCTCCATTCATCTCCCTAAAACCAAAGCCTCCATGAACATCCTCAAACCCGCTACTGGTTGCCCCGATACGCCCATTAAAGTCGCCCCCATGAAGATTTTTTCTGTCTCTAATACACCTCGCACAACCTCATCCAGATCTTCCGAAAAGAGCCTTTTGACTTACTCATCTAGGCCTACTTGGGGCACATAAGCACTAACAATGTTTACTACGTTCCTACCAACCACGAGTTTGATAAACATCATCCTATCATTAACCTTCCTAACCTCAACCACATAATCCCCAAGGTCCTCGGCTACTAGGATACCTACCCCATTTCTATCCCTAGAACCACCCGAGTACTACAACTTAAACCCATCCATGTCCCGAGCTTTGGTACCTACCCACCTGGTCTCCTGAACACACGTTATATTTATATGCCTCCTTTCAAGACATTTTACTAGCTCTATGGATTTCCCTGTTAATGATCCTATGTTCCATGACGCTGTCCTTAACTTATCAAAGCCCGTGACCCTCTCCCCACCCCTACCCCTTACCCCGACCCAACCCCAACCGATGACATGACCCTAGTCTATCATTCGATCCTGACGCTACTAAACTTAAGGAGTAATAAAATATGCAACCCAACACATTACATAGGGAAATACAATATACTACTTACTAAACACAATATGAAAAACAAGTAGAATGTACCCACTATACTAAGTAGGAATATAAAGGCCACACACAAAGTAACTCAATAATATTAAACAATAGATATAAGGTATACTAATCGGATAATCAACTATATAAAACAATCAAAGTAAGCAAAGAGCAACCTAAAAGACTCCCTAACAAATAACTGCTACACCAAATAAACAACAATAAGCACCAACAACAGAAACAGTGAGCAACAACTGAACAAACAGAACAATAGGCAACGACCCACAACACCGAGATGCAAAGAGTGTGTTAAAAAGCAATCACAATATGTAACAAGCAAGAAATAGAAAGTAAGTAGAAGATATAATTGATTCAAAAAATATTAAATAAATAAGAATATTGAAGATATCACCGGAAGAGGTTCTGGCCAAAATGTCGCTGGAAAATACCAGACTCGCCGGAAAATAGACGTCACTGGAGACTTTGCTAGTTGTATTCTGATTTCTGATGTATCCTAAATCTCGCGTCGTTGAATCCTTAACAGTCCTTGCAATGCAATGAAAAATCCCGAATACAAGAGTTTTAGAGAGAGGGAAATTCCAGTCAGTTTGCCAATTGGATTTCATCGGGGATCACCGGAGAAGTGGAGTTCGTGGCTCGTCGGAGAAGGGTCATCGGAGAAATGGAGTTCTTGGCTCGTCAGAAAGGGTCATTGTAACTTCCAAGAATATGCGATGTGCGTTCCTGTACCTATTTAGAGACCTCGCAGGTGATGTCGCCAGAAAAAAGAATTAGCGAGATCGAAGTAGTGGGTTAAATCGCAGAAATATTTAGAAATAATGGGTGACGTCATCACCGGTCGAAGGTCATCACCAAAGAAATTGGTACAGAGTCACGATAATACCCACTGAACAGTAAAAATGGTAGGTATCATCAGAGCAGAACCACCATTTGGATTACAAAACGAATTCTTGTATAGTGCGTTTGGTTGTTAACAGCGGCAATGAAGGCTCAATAACCATAATGTCGTAGCAAAATTATTAAAATATTTGATAGATTATTTTTTTGTCAAATATTTTAATAATTTTTCTATGACATTATATTTATTATATTTATATTTTTGTCAAACAATGCATTTCATTGTTTGCATGAAACTTGTAATTTTAGTTTTTATGATTAATTAACAACAACAACAACAACAATATACCCATTGGAATCCCACAAGTGGGGTCTGGGGAGGTAAAATGTATGCAGACCTTACCACCATCTCATAGAGATAGAGAGGCTATTTGGGAAGACCTTCAGCTAAAATACATCAGGTCTCAAAAGCATAAGATGCTAGATATGAAAGAGAAATGACTAAAGCGAAAAACAAGTGATAATATATAAATACAGTAAATGAAACAAATATGAGACATATAATAATCAACATACGGTATAAAGACATGAGTATACAACTAATCCTACTAACCTACTATACCATAAGACTAGACATCATCCGACTAGCTTATTCACCTTCCACCCTAATGCACAATCTCCACTTCTTTCCATCTAAGGTCATGTCCTCGGTGATATGGAGTTACGCTTTATCATGTCTAATTACCTCCTCTAATATTTTTTCGACCTGCCTCTACCTATCCGTGTAACTTCTATACCCAACCTCTTGCACCTCCTAATAAGAACATCAACACTTCTTCTCTGTACATGCCCAAATAGTCTCCCTTCTCTTATCTTGCTTGCCACAAAGGTCACCACTAACTTCTAAATAATCTCATTCCTAATCTTGTTACTCTTGGTATATCCACACATAATTAACCACTTGTCAGAAGCAGTTTTATATGCATTCTTTTGATAGGAAACATCCGCACATCTCTGAAGCTCAGCTTCCAGAGGAGCTGATCCTTGAGATTGCTTCTACTGTTAGTATTGAAATTAAATGTGCTCTTAGCGTGTTTGGAGAAATCGCAACTGGGAGAGACCTGAAGAAGTTCCTTACTGTAAATTGCTTAGTTACGATCTTTCCTTGTATAAAATTTACTTGAAACTCTCTTGTTCCTTCGTTGTACGCCAAAATCCCTAATTATTTATCGCTTTAAGATAGACAAAAACAGGGCCTATGGATCAGTCTCAGTAGTAGCAGTAGCAGCGTACACAATCACAGTATCAGCAACAACAGTAGCAACAATAGATGGCCAATCAGAGTTCAAATATACCCTAGTAGAGGATTTTTACTTCTCCGTTCAATCGGTGCTATCTGCAGGTGAGTTTTCCCACTGTTCCTCCTTAGATTTCATTAATGCTAGAATAGCTTTCTTATCACTTTTTTTTTTATTTTTTTATTTTTCTATTTTCTATTCTTCGATGATAACGATTTTGATGAATCGCAGGATTCTTATCACTGTTTTAGGTTATACGAATCTCAATTGGTCTATAATTCAATTTAATTTTGAATTCCAGGTATCGAGTTTTGAAGACTCAAATGTAAGGGATCATGAATTTGATTTGAATTATGAAGGGAGTCCGAATTTTATCGACTTGACTTCACCTTCTGGTGCTCAGTGTTACTCCAAAAGTAAGCAAGATCCTAGACCTTTAACTTTATTCACCAAGAAAATGTTGGAAAATTATACACGCAGCGGAAGCATATAAGAATTATACTACTTACATGAATAATAGATAACACATACGTTTATGATAGAACACAAATAATCATGATAGAACATATAAACTTTACTAATTTTAATTAGATAAATATCTCTTGAAGCGTGAGCATATACCTTCAAGCGAATCTATGAGTTAGACTGTAGTTCTGCGGTCTTCTACAGTAATCCCAAGTTCACACCGAACTCTCTCAATACTTGGGTGGGAAAGCATTGTATAGAAAACTTAATTCTCTTTTATCCAAATCCCCCTTTTTCTAGATTAGGAAAACCCTTATTTATAGAGGACCTTTCCAAATCCAAAAGG
Source organism: Solanum rostratum (assembly GCA_029948455.1). Classification (NCBI taxonomy): domain Eukaryota; kingdom Viridiplantae; phylum Streptophyta; class Magnoliopsida; order Solanales; family Solanaceae; genus Solanum; species Solanum rostratum. The sequence goes on along the minus strand of CM057048.1, from coordinate 33,968,846 downwards.
GAGAAGGAAACCTACTTTTCTTGAAAAACAAGAAACTAATATATGTCCTCCTTTTATTAGAAATAGGATTTTGAGTTCTAGCTAAATATGAGCAATGTAGGGACCACAGAATTAATTACTGAGGCTCCTTATTATGGAAATAATTCAAATAATTAATTTGAAATTATTCTTACCATAATAAATTACAAATCATTCCACTAAAAATTCGTAATTGCACTCCCCTATTTATATTTCAAAATTCTCCATTAAACACTTATGTAATTCTCCATGTTAAGATTACGGATACTAATCAATAAATTAAATTACTAACAAATTTAATTTAAAAATTATTTCCTTTAGAGCACTGCTTAACTTATTTCATGTGTCGGATCAATAAATTCACTTGCAAAGTTTGACACAATGAAAACATATAAGCTTCTCAAAAGGCATATCATCAATCTCTATATCGAGACATAGATTCTGTCAACTAACTTATTATTTCACCAATATATATTATTATCATCCAATCTACCAGGCATATTGACCCATCTCAGAATATCACATTTGCATAAATCAAAACGATTAATAATATTACAAATCATAATAGTTATATCAGGATTGACAATATAAGTACATTTAAAAGTTTAGAAAATATATTTTTATTAGTCAGTCTAAAACAACTATCTCTACTTGGTCCGGTTCAATACTGTAACGCCCAGTAAAATTATCAAAATACTCCTAGAGAGAGGGTATACGCATAACACATCTTTCAATACTCATATGGCGAATCCGAGGCCGAATTTGTGATCAGCATGAAAAATAGAGTGGAAAAATGGTCTCGGTCAATCTTTAGAGCGATCCGACCAAAAGATAATTTTTTGATCCAAAGTGCAAGACAGTGTTGGTATGCGATAGGAGTGCATCGCACCTCCATCACGGATATGCACTTGTATTATTTTTAAAATCTTCAACGGAATTGAGAAAACTCGTTCAAAATCTTTTTTTTTCCTAAAAATACACAGTACACGACTAGTCCGCATCGCGGACTGGGTCTTTTCCGAGTTGAAAATATCTAAAATATTATGATGGGCATTCCGATCAATTCTCCACCCCTCCTAAACTCTATACACGATCTAATAAGATCGTTTTGATGTAAAAAGGGTCTAAAACCCCCATTCTAAGTCCTATTCCAACATTCTACTAAGGCTAGGGCTTGAGGAAAGAGGAGGAGAGCTTGAGTTGAGAGATTCGAGAAGAGATCCTTGACGTGCTTGGTTAATAGCTGCATCCCAGGTATGTAAAGCTAAACTAAAAACATGAGAATTGTTTCTCATGCGCTCCAAAGAGGTCATAGATAAGTTGATGGTTCAAGAGTTTCCGTGCATGAATCCTTAATGGTTTTTCTTAAAATTTTATTTGAAATTACATTTTTTTCTATGTTGATGATCATCATACTATTTGTTTTCTTGAATTGGATATTTTTCATGAGACTTTGCATAGCTCTACATGACTAATTTGAAAAACATGCATAGTGAACTTGAGAATTGAGTCTAGAGCCTTGAGTTGAGATTTTTATGTGCTATGAGAGGATGATGATGAGTCAATAGAAATTGATGGTCTTATAAGTCTCTATAAATGAACTACCAATGTGTTTATTCAATTGCTTCCTAATGATTGTTGTAAATCTTCAGTCATTGATGTGATTATTTGATGAGAGGGCTAAAGCCCCTATGCGATACCGGTCGTTGACGGGGAGCGAGTCCCTATGAGATTGGTTGAGATGGAGGTTTTATGAGCATTGAGTCATGGGAGGAGTATCGAGCACCGAAACAAAGAGAGTTAGTCCGACTCGAACTCATCAAACTACATCGCCAAATGTAGGTGAGCCATAGAGCCATCAGATATATTATGGTTCCCTCGAGAATAACAGTCCCTGAAATAATAAAGGACTTACTGAGTTTTGACTCCATATTGGGTAAGCTGATATGGTTTTTGAGTGTTCCCTACCTGGCAAGTTTGGAACCACTGTGGCAACATCAGGGTGATTGTTGTAGATTCACTGGCTCATAAGTGAGTGTAGTCAGATAAAAGAAACTCTCATAAATTTCCTACCTTGAGTACTCCGAGTTGAGATGAGATGGGGGGGTTGAGCTTCTCTGAGATGAGACGAGAGGAGGTGAGCTCCTTTGAGATGAGTCTGAGATGACTGATGAGTTTGAGTTGTTAATGTGTCACTTGTCTACTCTTTATTCTTGCATAGATAGACATTTGACGATTTGATATTATTCGATGTTTATTTTGAGAAGATAATGTTTTCATATTATTCTACTTGTTTCTATTTCACTCGGCTATTTTACATACCAGTACAATATAAGTACTGATGTCCACTCTAGAATGCATCATTTTATGATGCAAAGGCAGGTACTAGAGATCGCCAATAGGCGCTCTGTTGAACGTCTGAGATTTCGAAGTTGATTTGGTGAGTCTCCCCTACTCCGGATGATCCACTGCTCTTATTTTCATCATACTTTAGAGTTAGATTGGACTATTTCATTTATTTGGATTTGGGTAGCCATGGGTCTGTCATTAGCACCACATGATTAGTAATAGAGGCTTCATAGACGATGGTTGATGTTGAGATTTTGAGCTAGTTCTTTTTACTAGCCTTTATTGTTATCTATTTACTTTGAAATTTTAGATGAGATGTACCCATTTACTTAATTATACTTTGCGCTGTTCAGTAAAGTTTATTGATTGAATGACGTGATGAGGCTAAGTGGTTCGCTTGGAGACTAGCAATAATTTCTGAGTGTGTAACGACCCTGAAGGTCATTTATTGTATTTTTGACAAAATTCGGAGGCTCGGATCGAAATTCCGTCAGTTCCAATTATTCCAAATGGTGAAACTAATGCTAGAAATGACTTCATTGCAATTTTTAGAGCTTCTGAGAATATTTTGAGTTTTTGAGCCTGAAACTAGTTTAAATGAGTTTTCTCGGCTTTTGGCCAAGGAGACCTCAAATTCAAATTCTGATGATTCCGTTGGATCCGAAATATCGATTTTGGTCTAGAAGGACCCTTCATTCAGTTTTCGAAGCTTTCGGGTGAGTTTCAGTCCTTTTGATAGTTTTCGATATTGGGAAATGGGACCCACAGCGAAATAAACGACCTCTGGTGGGAATTTTGACTACACCGTTGAGTCTGAAATATTGTTTCCGATCAGATTTCATATATAGAATGTATTTTTCTGACTCCGGATGAGGCCGGAGCATTGAATTTAAGTTTGAGAGTTTGCTGAAAATGCTGAAGCAGGGATGACGTGGCCCAATTAGGCGCTGCCACGTGGCAGACGCAATATATTAAAAAAAATGCAGATTTCTTCTCAAAGTTTTCTAGGTTTTTCACAAACTTTAATCAACGATTTCTCCCTTGATTTTGGTCCGATTTGGGCGATTCAAAAGGCTAAATTGTGTATTTTTCTGAGAGAAACACCATGGAAGTTTCAGAAATTAATTTTGATGCGTCGTTCGAGGTAAAATTTGCTGTTTTCGCTGGTTCAGATGTTTTTTTTGGAAACTTTAAATATGAGATTTCTACCTCGTTTTAGCTCCGTTTTTTAAACGATTTTCGCCATTGAATTCCTTATTACCGGGAGAACGTCTTCATGTGTAAATTTTCAGATTTCTGATGACTTTTTCCGATGATAAAATTTTTGGACCATTTTGCCCTTTTCACCGAATTAATTGATTTTAGTGTCATTAGATTCGTTATGTGATTGTGATATTATACTTGAATAGATTTTGGTGATTTGGAGTATCGTAGAGAGGAAAAAGCTTCGGAATTGACATGATTCGAGACTTTATATAAGGCAAGTGGGTTTCTAATTTTTTGTTAAATATGTTGAACTTTGTATGCTCTAATGTATATAGAATTGAGTATTTTGGGATAGAGATGGATTAATGTAGGCTTTGATCGAAATATTTTGAATTGAGTAATTATTCCTATGGTGATATTTGACTGGTGAATTAATTGTGGAAATATATTTTAGGGGAAATAATGAATTATTTGATATTGATATTGAATTGGTACTTATTTTGAGATGTGACTATTATTGAGGTTGTGATGGTATTGAGATATTAAGGATATTGCAACATTTATGGTATTGGGTAATACCCATATTCTTGTAACTTCTTCTATGTGTGATTCATGACTATTTTAATATTATAAAAAAAATAAGGCAATTAAATATAGACGTGAGTTGGTGTGGTGTTGTGACACTTGAATTGAAAATGTGGCTAAGTGATGAGAATTCTATTTTTGAGATATATTATTGTGGTTGGTGAGTATGAGTTGATTTGTTTGTGGATTTCATCTCATGTTCATTCATTCTATGTCACACAAAATTTGCATTGGTTCTGCATATTGATATGAGTGAGATGGTAAAGAAAAAAAAGAAAAAAATTGGGGCCGAGGTCTTTACCGGTCGAAATGTGATGCCGAGGTCTTTGCCAGCGATATTAGCGAAATTGGGGCCGAGGTCTTTACCGGTCGAGATGTGATGCAGAGGTCTTTGCCGGCGATATTGTGATACTGAGATCTTTGCTATTGATATTGTGATGCCGAGGTCATTGCCGGCAACTATTGCATAATCATTGCATCTCATCCTTGCATATTGATATTGTGATGTCGAGGTCATTGCCGACAATTATTGCATAAGCATTGCATCTCATCCTTGCATACTATTATGTGGCATGGTGTTATTCATGTGATGGATTATGTTATCACTTGTGAGTTATGGCTTGTGATTTGATAATTGTGATGTACTGAAAAACTATCTTTATTGTGTATTATGTGTTGCTGGGCTGAGACTTTTCTGAGTGCAGATTTGTAGATCCGCGGTATGTGGTTGGGTGTGAAGGAGCTACTTGGTTCTTCATTGTTTTACTCTAGGTTAGTTCCATTTGCTGAGTACCGTGTTGTTTTTTGTACTCACCCCTTGCTACATTTTTGTAGGTTGCGAGCCCGGTCCCTTTAGTTAGAATTTTCTCATCGCAGGACTGAGCTTCCGGATTATCCTTAAGGTAGATGCTTATCTCATCGGTGGACCTTCAAGGAATCCATTATTATGTTATGTCTATTTGAGGACTAGACATTTGAGACATTTATTTTATTCGAGTACTATGTATTTAAAGGCTTGTACATGTGACACCAGTTCTGGGATGGTTGTAGTTTGATCTTCCTATGATTATTTGTCATATTAGACTATTTTTCTCTTCCACTATTATTATGTTTGGATCAATAGGTATTGGGCTGACTCGCCTTAGTGGGTTAGGTGAGTGCCATCACGCCCGAATTTCGGGTCGTGACAGAGTGCCGGCCACGCCAAGGGTACCCTCCGGAGGCGTGAAAAATACATACAATATGAACTAGCACAAGAAGTTGGATCTACAACATTCTCATAATCAAGATAAATTATTTATAATCTTGTGCTACAATCATATCGATGGCTTGTCCAATTTCTATCTTAGATTGTGAACAAAAAACTTTATACTTATAAGAACCGATGATTTAATCCTCTGTGTATAAGCTAAAACTCTATACACTAAATCATCTACTATATAAAAAAAAGGACACATAAATGATTATATGATCTATTAAAACTTTTATTAAAATTGGATGAATAATTTTTCTATAATAAATACTATATTTAAACTCATGGTTAATAGTATATATTCCATGGTTAATACTATATATCCCAACAATCTCCCACTTAGACTTTTAACCATCACAATTATTATAATATATTTATCTAAATGTATGGTTAATAGTATATACCCTAACAATCTCCCACTTAGATGTTCAATTCCTGATATTGTTAGATTGTTATGTTTGAATCCACGATTAATAGTATATACCCTAACACTCTCCCACTTAGACGTTTAGCTATGCATTTACAACTTTCATAGGCATTCCTTTTATATGACTTATCAAAAGGATCTTACCAAGTTGTTTTCCTATGCAATTCCGTCTAGTAGTGCTTAGTCGTAACAATTGATTTGGTACTAGATCTTGAGGGATCTTATCATAAACTCTTCAAGAGTGTACTCCTTTTAGGAGTTCTATCATGAAACTATCTAAAAAATATACAACAAATCAATCTTCATTACTATTCTCCCACTACGACTAAGTATTACTACTATAGTCACACTTTCATGTTCTTAAGTCTTAATATTTTCCTCAAAACCTTTTGGTAATGAAATATTAACAACTTATTCATGTAGTGCTATTTAATTTGCTCAACATCACTCCCACTACTTGAGGTAGTATATTTTCTTATATCAAGTAACGTTTCTCCCACTATTTAAATATAATGGAACATCAGTTTTAACATACCAATTAGATGTTCTTGAGTATCTGAATTTACGACTGACTCATTTGTTATTTCTGTGTTCAGTTCCTCTAAACTAGTTTACTTCTAGGAACATGGTTTACTAAATAGTATTTTTCTAAAAATCTAGCAATTGTGTTAACAAGCCATATTTTCTTCAAGACAATAAGATAAACCTTCTTTTATTCTTTTTGAATATCCAGTTAACACGCACACACATTCGTAATTAATTCCAACTTGTTTGTTTTTTCTTTCAACATATATGCTAGACAATTCTATATCTGAACATGACATAGATTAGACTTACGTCAAGTCCTTACTAGTTCTATAGTTGTCAAAGTTACAAACATGCAAGGAATTAAATTCCAAATGTGATATAAAATTCTTAAGATATATTCCAAAAGAAGTAAAACAATTTTAAATAAGTCAATCATTAATCTTACCATTTCCATAAGAGTCTATTTCTCTTTCTTCTTTTACACCAATCTATTATAAAGTGTCTGGTGTGAATGATTGAAATACAATTACTCTACCAAATAAGTGACTAATGAACTTTGCAAAGAGGTATACCCAACTACAATCAGATTGCAGGAACTTTATATATGTTTCATGACGCTATCTTTATTTTTGTCTTAAATATCTTGATTTTATCAACAAAAAAAAATAAATTCACATAGCATCAAAAATATATATTCATATCATGAGTAATCTTTTATGAATATCCCACAATACTCAAAATCACCTCTTGCCAGAATGTTCATTTACCATACAAATTAAAATAGATTAATTCTAAGTTATCACTACCTCCATTTTCTTTCTAAGAGGAAAGGTCTCTAAGTCATTTTTCTTTCTAAATATGACTCTCACATTGGTAGTGACTTCACTTTCAATGAACCATTACGTCCATCCTTTAACCAACGTTGAAGTTTTATTCAGAATAAATAACTTTAGACACTGGTGAACAGATCGGTTATATTCAATTTGAAAGATGTTTTCTCTTGTAAGATAGATTAATATTATTCAATCCATAAGAGATAATACTAATAAAAAGTTATGCACTAATGTACTATAAGAGATAAAATATTTATCAAACTCAATAATAGGAGAGTTACAAAAAATATATTAAGCATTTATCTCTTATTTAGTTAGAAATTGAAAATCAATTCTTTCTAACATAAAGTACATGCATCATGCATTCTTTAATATTAATATCTTATCTAAAAAAAAATCCTTGAGTAGTACTAAGTGGGTCTGTGAAGTCTTTTGAGAGTTTGAGATATAATAGATCATAACATATCGAATAATTCTGAATAATAAAATTCAGAGCTCATTTGTACATATATATCCATGCAACTTGAATAACCAATCATTGGGATTGGAGAACTATTCATGGAATACACATGTACAATGGCCGATTATTCACTCCATAAACTTATACATGCCTGACTCAGCTGGAGAGTCTATTGTTAGCCTAAGTAGGTGAAAATCACTCTAGTTCCATTGATCCAATCTTATATTACTCAGTTTAGGAGAGTTGATATAGATTATCAAAATTAGTGATTAAATACATAGTGACTTGCATTAAATTCATCTGTTATGGAGGAAGGTCTAAGCCAGTACATTAAACTAATACTTCACTATTATTAAATCTGGTAATCATGGGAAGGATCCGTATATATCGAATAATTCTGAATAATAAAATTCAAAGCTTATTTATTCATATATATATATATATATATATATATATATATATATATATATATATATATATATATATATATATATATTTATATATATATATCCATGCATCTCCAATAGACAATCATTGGGATTGGAGAACTACTCATGCAATATATATGCACGATGACCGATTATTCACTCCATAAACTTATACAAGCCTTACTCAATTGGAGAGTCTACTTTAGTTTAAGTTAAGCGAAAATCACTCTAGTTCCATTGATCTAATCTTATATTACTCAGTTTAGGAGAGTTAATATAGATTATCAAAACTAGCGATTAAATACATAGTGCAAATTCATCCGTTATGGAGGACGGTCTAATGTCAACACATGAAATTAATACTTCACTACTATTTAATCTTAATAATCATGGGAAGGATTCGTATCACGAAATATGACCAAAACTCATATAATAATTTGAATAGAAAATAAATATTTCTTATCAAGTCGTTCTTACGTATCTACCGAATTCAGATCAATTAGAGTCATTTTTTTGTACTAAGACTATGATCAATTTGGTTGAAAGTATTGTTTGGTCAAAATAGAATTTAAAATTTTTCGTTCAATAATTCCTATCACATGTCATCATTTGTATAACAAGTACACGGATCAAGAATAAAGAATAAATCTTAAAATTATTTTCATTGTCTGAGCATTATTTTTTTTAAAAATCAGCATGTTTATGTATCCGTTGAATATTAAAATTCAAAAACATACCTCTTAAGTGTTCATGAATCTTGAACAATAAATTTGCAGAAAAATAACTATTATACAACATACATATTTGGTGTCAGATATTCACTCCATAAATTTAGAACAAGAGCTAATTCATACGAAGAGTATACTGGCAATTTAAGACAAGTGAATAGCATTATCCCTAGATCAAATCATATATTACTCAATTTAGGAGAGCTAATACATATTATCAAAAACTATACATCATATTAAACCTAGTGGCTTGTATTAATTTCATCCGTTATGGAGAAAGGTCTAATGACAGCACATGAACTTAATACTTCACTAAAATTTAGTCGAGAGAGTCATAGAGAACAATCTCTATCACCACTATATCATGATTGAGTTATTTTTCATTAAATTTAACTTTCAAGACATAACCAAACACCTAAAATCATCATTTAAAATGATCTGAAGTTGTCAAATCACTGCATAGCAGTGATTATTTTTAATTTGATCCTTTCTTATGAACCTACCAAATTTCAGATCAATTAGAGTTCAAAATTACTATTTATCACTATATCTATGATCAAATTTAGATTCAAACGATTTAAGAAAAATTATCAGATCTATATCCCTATCATATAACAATTCATGTTAAATAATCATATGTAATCATAATAATATCTAACATAAATAAAATTGATATAAATGATTGTTTTCATACTAAATCACATTTTAATATGACAGAACAACTTGAAAATCATCTTAACGACCTCAAAAAATCATAACAACATGGCAATGAGTATTTCTGGTTAGGTCGTTTCCAATGAATTTATCAAATTTCAGGTCAATTGGAGGCCAATTGTTTTTTAAAATTTTTTTATTTCCAAAGCTATGACCATATACAAATTCAAATGATTTAAGCATCTTTAGGAAAAAATTATGTGATTTACATTCTTATCACATATCAATTTATGTTAAATCATCATGTGTAATCATATCCTAGATTCAAGATAAATATGTTTCACATGAAGAATGACCTTATCATATTAAAATCAAAATTTAATCTGACAAACAACCTAAAAATTCGTCTAAAAAGATTTTCAATGGAACCATCAAATTTCAAGTCAATCTGATATCATAAAGTTCACGACTATCTAAATTATGACCATATCTGAAAAATATTTATTTTAGGCATAATTGAAGATTAAAATAACATGATTCAAATTTTTATTCTCTTTAATTATTATCTCATGAGCACATGGCATGCATTGTGTCCTTCCTTTTATTAAGACACACAACACCTTCTTATATCAAATTGTACTCTTAATTAATATACTTGAGAATCCAAGATATTATGTTTCTCCCTTCCAAAGGTTAAAACCTTTAATATCTCATCTCATGAATTAATCAAGTATTACTAGTATCTAAGGTAAAACTCTTTTTGAGTAAATAAATCTTTACCGATATACTTTTATCTTGAACAATTTATACATGATATATTGAATCCATTCTAATGATTCAAATAAATAGATCATTTTTGTGAATCCTATTTATTAATCATAATTTGCGGTTCATGTATCACAATCTCACATACGTAAAATATTAAGAATTTATAACAATTTCAAATAAACAAACCACTTAAATGGTAACTATTTATTAATTATAAGAAAATTCTTAACATATACAAGTTTATGTATTTATGTGAGAAAAAGAAAAGCTATGCCCATATAATTAAACATAATTAATTCTTGACCAATTAAAAAAATGAGCACTTGAAACCAACTCTTTGAAACAAGAATTAACCACCGCTATGATCAACTTTTTAATTATATAAACTTAATTAATTATAACACCTCAACTTTTTTTTAACCAAGATTGAGTCATCATTCGTATGGCATACGATTTTAATTGATAATTATTAATTAAGTATAGATGTTAAAATTAATTCCTTAGAGTGGGAATAAAATTGGAGATGATAAAAGGATCTCTTACATCAAGTCAAGTCCAAAGAATTTCTACCGACTAGGTTTTCGTATGAGTTAATAGAAGGGTCAACTTCAAATGACCATATCTCCTAAAGTATAATGTGTTAGGTGACCCATAATATATCAAATTAAATATCTTTGAATTAGCTTTCTAACGCATCTTATTTCGCCTTAATTCGAGTTTGGAGTAGAAATCTATGTCCATTTCACTAAAGAGCTGCAGAGCTGTCTGAAGAGACGCGACAGCTCCGCGTCGGGGACCTATCGCGAACCCTTTCTAGACAAGCTAAATGACATTTGTTTATTTTATTTTGAGGTTACTTTTATCCCAAAACCTTTGGGGGTCTATTTAAAGTCCCAAAACGCATAAAACGTCAATTTTCATAATTAAAACCCTCTCCTTCACTCCTAAACATAAACGCTCAAGAATCAACAAGAAATCATCAAGTTAGGGATAACTTTCAAGATTCATCATCAAGGGTTTCAAGAAAATAAATTCAAGAATTCTAAGAAAGGATTCCTTGATTCTTCTTTTTCAAGAATTAGGGGTCTTCATCAAGAATTCTAAAGATTCTAAGCTAAGAATTCAAGAATCAAAGATAAGTCATTCAACCGATGTCTTTCCAAGTTCTTCCACTCTAAAAGAACTACCGAGATCGAGGATTTCCTCCAAGAAGGCTAGTATTCATCAAATTTTGATTGTAATATCAACTTTCTATGTATGTAAGGCTAAACTACAAACATAGGACTGTTCTCTCATGTGCCCCATAGAGGACATAGATGAGTTGATGATGTGGAGAGTTTACATGCATGATCTTTGATGGTTTTTCTAAAAAAATTAATTTGAAATTACATGTTTTCTATGTAGATGATCATCATACCATTTGTTTTCTTAAATTGAATATTTTCATGAGAATTTGCATCACCCGACATGATTATTTTAAAAAGCATGCATAACGAACTTGAGAATTGAGTCTAGAGCCTTAAATTGAGATTGTGATTGTTGATTGTGATATTGTGATGAGAGAATGATGAGTCTAGAGCCTTGAGTTAAGATTGCGATTGTTGATTATGATTGTGATGAGAGAATGATGATGAGTTGATAGAGTTTGATTGTCTTATGAGTCTCTATAAATGAACTCTGCCGATGTGTCTATTCACTTGATTCGTAATGACTATTCTAAATCTTGATTCTTCGATTGAGATTGATTGATGAGAGGGCTAAAATCCCTATGAGATGTTGATTGATGATAGGGCCAATGTCCCTGTGAGTTGATTGGTTTGATTGGATTGATAGTTTTATGAGCATTGAGTCACGGGAGGAGTATCAAGCACTGAAATGGGTAAGAGTGAGTCCCACTCAAACTCATTAACTACGTCACCAAATGTAGGTGAGGCTTAGAACCGTCACATATATTGTGGTTCCCTCTTGATTAGAAGTCCCTGAAACAATAGCGGACTTATTGATGACTGACTCCATATTGGGTGAGCTGATATGGTTTTGATTCGTTCCCTGCCTGACAAGTTTGGAATGGCTGTGGCAACATCAGCGTGATTGTTGTACATTCACAGGCTCATAAGTGATTGTTGTCAGATAAGAGAAACTTCCATAAATTTCCTACCTTAAGTACTCCGAGTCTAGATAAGATGAGAGGGGGTGAGCCCCTCTGAGATGAGATGAGATGAGAGGAGGTGAGCTCCTTTGAGATGAGTTTGAGTTATTGATAGGTCACTTGTCTACTGTTTATTATTTCATAGATGGATATTTGACTATTTGATGTGATTTGATGTTTATTTTGAGTCGATGCTGCTTTCATATTATTCTACCTGTTTCTATTTCACTCAACTATTTTACATACCAGTACATTCTAAGTACTGATGTCCACTCTGGACTACATCATTTTATGATGTCTAGAGATCGTTAACAAGCGCTCCGTTGAAAATTAGAGATTCAAAGCTAATTGGTGAGCCTCCCCTACTCCGAAGGATCCACTACTTTTATTTCATCATGCTTTAGAGTTAGATTTGACTATTCTTATATTTTGATTTGGGTAGCCATGGATCTGTCATTGGCACCACATGATTAGTGATAAAGGCTTCATTGATGATGGTTGAATGTTGATGTTGAGATTGTGAGCTAGTTCTATCTACTAGCCTTCATAATTTTATATATTCTTTTGAAATATAGATGAGATGTGTCCATTACTTATATTTTCCGCTGTTCAGTAAAGTTTATTTGATTGAATGATGTGATGAAGCTAAATGGTTCGCTTGGGGACTAGCAATAGTCTCTGAGTGCTGGCCACGCCAAGGGTACCCTCCCAGGGCGTAACATTAATGGTCCCTTGTTTAACAACCCATGCAAAAAAAAAATATATCAACTGTTTTGGAACTTAACCATATAGCGCCTCTCTAACCGCAACATAAATCTAAAACAATATGTCTATTGGCCAATCACATAATGGCCATGTGAGACCACTTTTTTTTGCTTTCCCAAAATTCCAATTTACAAGAAATTTAAGTAATTAAAATTTCTCTTGTTACACGGCTACATGTGTCATGTCCTGGGAGGGTACCCTAGGCGTGGTTGGCACCCAAAGACTATTGCAAGTCCCATAGCGAACCACTGAATCTCAGGACAATCATTCAACATCAGGCATAGCGGAAATAATAGAATAAAGTAGTGAGCTACGTCATTCATTCTACATCAATAAGAAGGCCAATTTCAAGCAAGCTCAATCTCAACATCAATAGTAAGCAAATGTAAATGCTAACTCAACTCAAAGGAAAAAAAACCTCAACATCAAACCTCAATTTATGTCTATGAAGCCTCTAACTCAACTCAACTAGATAGTCTAAGAAGGTACCATGACAGACCATGGCTACCGAACTCAATAAAATGAAATAACTGATAATGAAAGACTCCTCCGGATAGCAAGAAGGGCTCACCAATAACTGAACTTAGAATCTACGAACCTCAATGATGCGTCTGCTGAAGTCCTCTACCTCCTGTATCTGTATCATGAAACGATGCAGCGCCGAGTGGCGTCAGTATGTGGAATGTACAGTATGTAAGATGCCTGAATATAACAATACATATAGAACCATATAGGGATAACATTGACCCAACATCATACTTCGTAAGAATGTCAAATGTCTATCTAGAGCAAGAATAAAGAGTAGACAATGACCATCAATATCTCATCAGTACATCAGACTCATCTCAAGGAAACTCGACTCAACTCAAAGGACTCGTGTCTGTTTAGGACGAGGATAAAGGGTAGGTATTGAAACATCAACATCTATCAAGACTCATACCATCACACCAACATCGGAGTACTATCAATGTAGGACCTAACTAGGAGTTTCTCTAACCGACAACCATCTCCTATGAGCCGGTGATGATACAACAAAGTGATGCCATTTCCACATCCATCTAGTATCCTACCCGGGGTAAAGGAGATCACTATCAGTGGATCCACAAGAAATAACATCAGTCCTCTTTTGTGACAAGGAAACATCCGCATTTGCGATTCGATCCTCTCTCCTACGCGGGCCATGTAGTTTATGAGTTCGAGCGGGACTCACTCTCAACCATTTTGGTGCTCAATACTCCTCCCAGAACTCGACATGCTCATAAAACATCATCATCAAGATTTCTCATCATCGGTCCCATGGGGACATAGTACATCAACATCAACATCAACATCAACATCATCTCATGAACATCAACATCATAGACTCGAAACATTCTTTTAGAATTTAGTTTTAAATTTTAAGACTCATGAACATCATTCTCATCAACATCATCATCAATACTCTCAACAATTTGGACCACAATCACAACATCACAAACATCATCTTCGTCAAGGCTCTAGACTCATCCCCTAAGTTCATTCTTGCACTCTTTAGTAAAGTAGACATGGAATTTTGTAAAAATCATTCATGAAAGCAAGTTATGTAGTAAAATAGTTTGTGATGATCATCAATTCATGTAAAATATATGAATTAAGTAAAAACTCAATGGAATACTCAAGGATCCTTACATTATACTCATTATCTTCAATCATAGACTCAATTTACTCAAAGGGGACACATGAGAGAACAGTCCCATGCTTTAGGTTAACCTTACATACTTGGGATGATTGTTAACAATAATTCCTTGTAGAATCTCCTCTTAACTCTTCAACCTCACTCTCCTCAAGCCTAATTAGGTGAATTTTGCTAGGAAGAGGATTTTAGAATGGGTTTTGAACCCTTTCTTAACGAATACAACCTATATTAATCATATATGGATTTTTGAAGATGTTAGGAATGGACTAGAATGCCCCTCAAAATTTTATAAACTTTTCAGCCGTACAATTACACAGTCTGCGATGTGGACTGGTCGCAGACAGTTTATTTTTTGGCAAAACTTTTCCTGAATGAGTTTTATCAACCCCATCGAAAAATTTAGGAAAAACATAAGTGCGCCTCCACGATGGGTTCGCGATGCGGCTTTATTGCGGACTCTCACCGTGTCTCATTTTGGAACAAAAAATTATCTTTTGACTCGGTCGCTCTAAAAATTGACCGGGACCCTTTCCCCACTCAATTTTTGGTGATGATCATGAATTTAGCCTCGAATCATGAATTCATCGATCTCAATAACATCTACTCTATTCATCAAAATATACACATCAACTTAGGATAGAAACATCAATTTTCATTAAGAATAGGAATGTTACCTTCGATATTCTTGTCATCAGGCACAAATAGGTGTGGTATTTAGTTCTCATCTCTTTCTCAGCTTCCCACGTGGCTTCCTCAATAACTTGATTCCTCCACAAGACTTTAACGGAGGCTATCTCTTTGTTTCTCAGTCTACGAACCTGTCGATCAAGGATCTAGACTAGAATTTCCTTATAGGATAAGCTACTTTGACTCCAGTGCTCTCAACAGGGATCACCAAGGTAGGATCTCACGAAGACTTCTTCAACATAGAAATGTGGAACATTAAATGGATTCCATCTAACTCAGAAGGTAACTCTAGCTCATAGGCAATCTTCCCAATTCTCCTTACAATCTAATAAGGGACGATATAGCGAGGACCTAATTTCCCTTTCTTTCCAAACCTCATGACACCTATCATATGTGATACCTACAAGTATACCCAATTGCTCACCTCGAACTCTAAGTCCCTTCTCCTCACATCTATGTAAGACTTCTGATGGATCTGTGTAGTCTTTAATCTCTCTCTAATAATCTTCACCTTCACTATGGCCTGGTGGACAAGGTCAGACCCAATTAACTCCGCTTCTCCAACCTCAAACCACCCAATGGGTGATCTACACCTCCTCCCACACAAGGCCTCATAGGGGGCCATTTGAATGCTCGCATGATAACTATTGTTATATACAAATTCAATCAGTGGTAGATGTTCATCCCAATTCCCTTTAAAGTGAAGAACGTAAGCTCTCAACATATCCTCTACATTCTGAATAGTATGCTCCGCTTGACCATCCTTCTATGGATGAAAGGCTATATTCAGATTTACCTTGGTACCCAATCCCTTCTGGAAAGACCTCAAGAAGTGGGAAGTAAACTGGGCTTCTCTGTCTGAAATGATGGACAAGGGAACTCTATGTAACCTCACAATCTCTTGGATGTACATCTTGGCATACTCCTCTGCAGTATTAGTTGTCTTAACTACGAAGAAGTGTGTTGATTTAGTCATCCGGTCTACAATCACCCATATAAAATCATGCTTTCTCCGAGATCTCAGTAGGCCGGTGATGAAGTCTGTGTTAACCATCTCCCACTTCCACTTTGGAATCTCAAAGTTTTGAGCCAAGCCACTTGGCCTTTGATGCTCAACCATCACTTACTGGCAATTCGGGCACTTTGAAACAAACTCAGCAATGTCCGTCTTTATTCCACTCCACCAATAGACTTCTCTCAAGTTGTGGTACATCTTGTGGAGCCCGGAGTAATGGAGTATCTAGTGTTGTTGGCTTCAGCCATGATCCTCTCGCGGACACCATCAACATCAGGAACACATAGCCTATTCTGGTATCTCAACACCACATCTCTCCCTTTGGAGAAAGACCATCACTTTTTATTTGTGGACGACCTCCTTCAATTGGAGTATGATAGAATCTAGATCTTGCTTATCTTTTACCTCTGCTACTAGGGATGATGTAGACCTATTCTGAACATTGACTCCTCCCTCATTATTCTCCTCGAGTTGGACTCCCAACCGAGCCAACCTGTGCACTTCCTTCATTAGCTTCTTCTTCTCTTCCTCAACATGGGTTGTACTACACATTGACAACCTGGTAAGAGCATTAGCAAGAATGTTAGCTTTACCTAGGTGGTATAGGATGCTCATATCATAATCCTTGAGCAGCTCCAACCATCTCCTCTGTCCAACTATCTCCTCCGAATAGTAAGGAGGGCTCACCAATAACTGAACTCAGAATCTCCGAACCTTAACAATGCATCTACTGAAGTGCCCTACCTCCTGTATCTGCATCATGAAATGATGCAGCGCCGAGTGGCATCAGTACGTTGAATGTACAGTATGTAAGATGGCTGAATATAATAGTACATATAGAACAATATAGGGTCAACATCAACTCAACATCGTACTCCATCAGAATGTCAAATATCTATCTAGAGAAAGAATAAAGAGTAGACAAATGACTGTCAACATCTTATCAGTACATCAGACTCATCTCAAAGAATCTCGAATCAACTCAAAGGACTCTTACCCATTTAAGACAAGGATAAATAGTAGGTACTGAAACATCAACATCCATCAAGACTCATACCATCGCATCAACATCGGAGTACTATCAATGTAGGACCTGATTGAGAGTTTCTCTAATCGACAACCATCGCCTATGAGCTGGTGATGATACAATGAAGCGATGTTGTTGCCACATCCATCCAGTACCCTACCCAGGGTAGATCCACAAGAAATAACATTGGTCCTCTTTTGGGACCAAGGAAACATCCACACTGCGGTTCGATCCCCTTTTCCTACGCGGGTCACATAGTTAATGAATTCGAGTGGGACTCACTCTCACCCATTTTGGTGCTCAATACTCCTCCCAGAACTCGACATGCTCATAAAACATCACCATCAAGATTTCTCATCATCGGTCCCACAGGGACATAGTACATCAACATCAACACCATCATCAACATCAACTCATTTCATCAACATCAGTATCAACATCATCTCATCAACATCAACATCATGGACTCGACATTATTTTAGAGTTTAGTTTCAAGTTTTAAGACTCATGAACATCATTCTCATCAACGTCATCATCAAGACTCTCAACAATTTGGACCACAGTCACAACATCATAAACATCATCATTGTCAACGCTCTAAACTCATCCCCTAAGTTCATTCTTGAATTCTTTAGCAAAATAGACATAGAATTTTGTAAAAATCATTCATGAAAATAACTTATACAGTGAATCAAGTTTATAATGAGCATCAATTTAAGAAAAACACATGAATTAAGAAGAATCTTAGTAGATTACTCAAGGATTTTCACATATAACTCATAATCTTCAATCATAAACTTAATTTACTCAAAGGGGGCACATGGAAGAACAATCAAATGCTTTAGGTTAGCCTTACATGCCTGGGATGATTGCTAACAACAATTCCTCGTAGAATCTTCTCTTGACTCTTCAACCTCAACTCTCCCTAAGCCTAACTTGGTGAATTTTGCTAAGAAGAGGATTTTAGAATGGGTTTTGAACCCTTTCTTCATGAATACGACCTATACTAATCGTATATGAATTTTTGAAGACGCTATGAATGAAATAGAATGCCCCTCAAAATTTTAGAAATTTTCCAGCCGTAAAATAACACAGTCCGCAACGCGGACTGGTAGCAGACAGTTCATTTTTGGCAAAAATTTTCCTGAATGAGTTTTCTCAATCGCATCAAAAATTAACAAAAAACATAAGTATGCCTGTGTGATGGGTCCGCGACGCGGCTCTGTCGGGGACTCTCGCTGTTTCTCATTTTGGAACGAAAAATTATCTTTTGACTCGGTCACTCTAAAAACCGACCGAGACCCCCCCACTCAATTGTTTGTGTTGATCACAAATTTGACCTCAGATTTTCCATCCCAGCATTAGAACACGCGTTATGAGCACATCTCTCCTCTAGGGGTATTTTGGCAATTTTAACAGGCGTTACAAAAAGTGTTTATGATGTTCTAATTGTTGAACTTTAAATTATATTACATGGAATTATCTATTGAATCTCTTATGTAAAATATTGAGCTAAATGTATATGATGAGATACTGTTGGAAATTATGAACTAATTGCTTGTGAAGTAAGAACTTAAATGATGAATTGTCTTAAGTTATGATAACTAAGGGTAATTGAAAAGGTTAAACTATGTTATATTGTGATTATTATGTAACTTGTTAATGATGACTCAAATGTTGAAAGATAATAAAATGATTGATGAATTATGAATAAAAGAACTATGTGTACACCTTGCTTGTGTTCATGATTATGAATGTGATGTGATACTTGTGATATGATGATATTTATGTGCTTGATATTCCACTGTGATGAAAAGTTGAATGGAAATGGTTCTGGCTAGAAAAAGAAAAGAAATGAAAAGCCGAAGGGAAATAGCTTCGACTAGAAAAAGAAAAGAAATGAAAAGCCGAAGGGAAATAGTTTCGACTAGATATGAAAATAAATGTCAAAGGAAAATGGTTCTAATGGATACATGGTCCATGTGTGGCCCCAATGTGTTCTGGTCTGAGGTTATCAGTGGATGTGTATCGTAGGACAGACATGCATCATGATTACTTGACATTGCACCACATTGTTTACATTTCATTACATTCACTCCATCTTATATGATTCCTTCTTTGGCATTTTTATATATATTGCGAGTGAGACTATGAATGTTTTGGAACTTGTCTATTGTTAAGATTGGAATATTGAAAGACTGTGATATATCTTGATACTTGAGCCTTGTATATTGTGAAGAGAGATTATGTGGATATTGTAAATGCTTATGATATTGATAAACTATTGTACCACTTGACTCTGGAATTTAGTTGTATATTTTGAGATATTATTCTATGATATGTTGTTGTATATATGTATTATTGTGTTGGAATTTTTCTGAGTGCAGGGTTGTAGTTCGATGATTTATGGTTGGGAGTTAAGGAGTACTTGTATTCTTCATTGCTTTACTCTAGGTTAGTTCCATTTGCTGAGTATCCTGTTGTTTGGTGATCACCCCTTGCTATATTTTTGTAGGTTGTGAGCCTGATACCTCTTGCTAGATATTCTTCGTTACAAGATCGAGCTTCTCGATCACTTGTAAGGTAGTTGTTTGTACCTTCAACGGGCCTTTGGGTAATCCTTCTTATGTTTTGTCCTATTTGAGGCCTAGATACTGAGACTTATATTTTATTTGAGTATTCTATCATTAGAGACTTGTATATGTGACACCAGTTTTGGGAAGGTTGTAGTTTTGATTTCCTATGCTTATCTATCTTATTTAGACAGTTTATCTTCCGCTTTTATTATTATGTTGACTTATTTAGGTTTTGGGCTGACTCACCTTGGTGGGTTAGGTGAGTGTCATCACACCTGGATTTCGGGTCTTGACACTTGTTTTTCTAAAATATCCTTCTCGTAAATTTTAAATGGGTATTTCAGACTATTCAATAATTACGCTTATTTATTTTATGGGTAAATTTAGATAATTAATTTAATAGGTATGTAAAATGGTTAATTTATTATGTACCACTTGACCCATATATTAAAATAGGTTAGTGGGGTTAACAATTACAAAAAAGGAGAAAGGCACTATGTTCCTGATGATTCTCATGTGTTATCTCTTGGTTCAATGTAATTGAGTCTAGATTTAACCTATGAGGAAGTGCATGTGGCTATTCAGACAGGAAGCTTAGGGAGTTGAGGACCAAAGAGATAGCTTCAGTGAAGTTTTAGTAGCGCCACCGGCCTGTGAGTGAGGCTACTTAGGAGATGGAGTCTGATATATTGGCCCGATATCCTCATCTATTTTAGACTTCAGGTATGTTTCCTTGTCTTATGTTCAATGACAAATATTATTTCTAGTGTTGGATGATGTAATGACCATGAAGGTCATTTTTTGAAATTTTAGCTAAATTACTGTTTTGTCTCTTCTAGAAGTTGTTTCGGGTCATTTTTGGTTGAATAGAAAAGTTGAATTTCAAAAATCTTGTAAAAGTTGGAGTTTTGAAAAAGAAAGAGTTTTTAAAGACTTAGGTTTGAAAATTTTGAGTTATGGAGTCATTTTGAGTTTTGGATGTCGAAATTCAATTCTGTCGATTCCAGTAACTCCGAAATGCCGAAACTGGTCTATGAGAACTGAATTCAGAGTTGAATGAAGTTTTTAGACCCAAAGTTGTGTTTTTAGTTGTTTTCAAAACTAAGGTTTGACTTTGATCAATATTCTAAATTCAAAAGCTTGGATCGAAATTTAGAAAATTCCAGCAGTTCTGGATGGCCAAACTAACATTAGAAATAGCCTCGTAATAATTTTTGGAGTTTTTGAGGGCAGTTTTGGTATTTTAAGTTTCAAACTAATTTGATTGAGTTGCATTAGTAACTGTGTCGTGGAGCCTCGAAATCAAGTTTTGATTATTTTGTTGAGTCTGGATCTTCGTTTCATGTATGGATACATATGTGATTTGTGAAATTTAGACTCCGAATGAATCTTGAGGGTCCGGATCGGGTTTTGATCATAGATGGTTTTTCTGGTTCTGGTGTAGGTCACTTTCCTTCTCCATTTTCGCGGAGGTCAGGGTGACCTAACATTGTGCATTCACGGGGTACAATCTGCATACGTGGAGGTCACCAAGTACTTTGTCCACATTGGCAGATAAAGGTCCACGTTCGCAAAGAAGTCAACATTGGTTGACTTCCGTGTTCCCTGGTCCTAGTCTGCATTCATGAGGATCTTCTTAGACCTGAACCAGTGAACATTTTTAAAGACGGGTGTAAGCTTATTTCCACCATTTTTACACATTTAAGCTTCATTTTGGAGAGGAACTTCGAGGTTTTTTAAAGGCTAGTCGATTGGTAACTATTTAATTGATTTATATTGATTAATTAGTGTTTTTAACTTATAATTTTGGGATTTTAATGGTGGGATTTGGGGATTTTTTGGACTTTGATTTCTAAACTTTAATTGATGATTCCTCCCTTATTTTAGCTCCATCTTTTAATTGGTTTTCATAGTTGGAATCCTTATTACGAGGAGAATGTTTTTATGTAAAAAAATTCAAATTTTCTACTTTTTCTGGCATGAGATTTTGATCATTTTGCCCACTTCACCCGAATTGATCAATTTTAGTGTCATTGGATTCCTTATATGATTGTGATGCTATATTTGATTAGACTGGACGTTTTGGATGCAAATTTGAGGGGGAAAGCTCCAGTTATAGCTTGATTCGGCTACTAGTTAAGGCAAGTGGAATCCTAAACTTTGTGAAGCTTATTTGAACATTATATCTCCTAAGTTACAGTTTGAATAGATGGAAATTTGGTAAGTTGTGAACTTGTGGACTTGTACTACAATATTGGAAATCACTTGTGATATGAGGATATTATATATATATATATATATATATATATATATATATATATATATATATATATATATATATATATATATATATATATATGTATGTATGTATGTATGTATATATGGATTGTGTTATGTGGCTTATGAATGGAATTGAAAATAATGTGGGTGAGCTTCACTTGTGGGTCAAAGATCTTATTATAGGCTTGAGACAAACTCATTATTATGTCTTACTTCGGTATCATATTATGATTTGATTATAAGCCTGGATAATTGATGTACGTTTGACTTGAGATGATGATACTTATTAGAAAGTGGACTCTTATTTGCACATATCATTGTTGCATCATTTACATATGTTCCCGATGTGCATTGTGACTGAGTACCACTGATGAATACAAATGAGAAATAGGGGATGGGCCACATGAGCTGTGGCATGTGATGTTGATTCTATATTGGGTTTGGGCCACATGAACCATGGCATATAACATTGATTATATTAGGGTCGGGCCTCATGAGCCAGGGCAGGTACAAGGATAAATATGTCCCCCATGGACTCCGGACTGACCACGTCAGCGGATGCATATCATAGGACAAACATGCATTATAATTACTTGGAATTGTTGTTACACCCGGTAAAATTGCCAAAATATCCTTAGATGAGACACGCTTGTAAAATGCGTCTTCCCAAACTCCGATGGTAAATCCGAGGCCATAAATGCGATCATCATGAATAATTATATGGGAAACTGCTCTTGGTTGATTTTTAAAGCAATCGGATCAAAAGATAATTTTTCAATGCGAACACGCAATTCTAGAAAAGTACGTGACATGTCTGCGATGCAGACTTGTCGCGGACTTACACTTGGATGTGACCTCAATATTTTCTATGGGATTAGAAAACTTGATCGGAAATTTTTTGATGAAAAACTATGAAAACAAACCAAGTCCGCGATGTGGACTTGGTACTGTCACGACCCGAACCTAGGGCCTAGATGTGACAAGGCGAATGGGAACCCGAGAATCCCCAAACAAGCCTCAAAGTATCCAAATCCACATCATCGGTTTGAAAGCGCATTCAAATAGTAAACATATAGTTCTAAGGGATGGGAAAGTAGGACTCACGCTATGGGGATATCGAAGGGAAAGGGATTTGCATGGATTCACATAGCACATAGCACATAAGAATCAAGGGCAGGTAAGTATGACTCACTCTATGGGGGCAATATGGGGCTTAGGACCTTTCACATCTCCACCTCAAACACATATACATATCATAATCCCCATAATCAATCTATCATAGCCATATCTAATAAATAACTAAGTCATAAGCTTCACATACAACACATAACTTATCGAATCGATGAGAGTCTACAAGAAGTCCAACAATGCCTCTAGTCATAAGATGGGACGGGGGCCAAGACATGTCCTAGGCTCACCCTCAATTAAGAAGATAAATAGAAAACAACATAGGTGGAAGAAATGTGGCTTGTCCTTGGAAGATAGGACTCACCACAATATCAACTCTCCGAATTCGAGCTACCCGTCAAGTGGTGGATGATCATAACACACGGTCACTATATGGTAAAACTATGTAGGCATATAGTATGTATTAGTACGTTTGAATGTACTAAGTATGCGGGCATGCAATGCATATGACTTATCAACCTGCATTTCAATGTTAGATGACATGGGCACATAATATAGAAAGAATCATATATATATATATCCAAGGAAGAGTAGTATACAAGGTGCCATGAAATTCATGATGTGTGCAATGCGATAATGCTCCTATATAGCGGGGATGGACTATAACCGACAAACCAAATCCATGCACACTATTACATGAATTAGACCGATTGGGACCTCCCACCAGTAGGAAGAAGATTACTTGCCAAAGGTTATCTATATCACACGTTACGGAACACAGCATTTTGGAGGATGGTCACCTTTCTTACGGAAATCACCATTTCAGAAGGATTTACAAGAATCATGTCATAACATAAGCAAGATAGATGAATATCATCCATCCCTATGTTGGCACATAGTTCAAGGAAGGAGAGAGGACCCCAAATCCATCGGTGCTAAGTCACCCACATCCCACTAGAATACTTATATATATATATATATATATATATATATATATGCGTACTTTCAAGAGAGTCAAGTACCTATTTCAAAATATTCAATACACGTTTAGGCTAAAATGCCAAATCACAAGATCATAATCAAAATTCTCATGCAAGGAATAGTTCATCTACATGTACAAGGTGGTGCAAGCACCCAAGATGCTCAAAGAGCCAAAGCATAAGACATATATGTAATCACATTTTTGTCATAACCCATATTTTATCAAAATCATATCACAAAACATAATTGCGCTTAACCCACTTCATAATTTCCATAAAATCCATGTTCATGAATGCACATGTAATGAATGATGTAGGAGTGGCATGGGTAATGTAGAGTACATCTAAAATCAGCAATATAGTAAGAAATCTAGAAAATCCACAACAAAGTCCATATGAAAATCGTAGTATAGATCACCCATGCATAAAATCATCTTTAAGGGGACATGCATGTTCATAATTGCATAACTCAATGTGATTTATCATAATAGAGTTTCACATAACTTAAAATCTGGAATAATGTACAGCCCATGCATTGATCAAAGTTAACAAGATCAAATAATAAAAAGAATTCACATTTAATGTGACTAAAACTTCATGAAAATAATTGAAAGAATTTTGGGTCTTCTTGGTTGAAAGGGACCAAGAATCAATCTCACATACCTAACTTGAAGAGTAGAAATCGAACTTGAACTGATCCCAACCAGAATTCTAGCTTGAACATTTGAAAGAGGAGACTTGGAGAGAATTTTGAGAGCCAAATTCTAGAACCTATGTGTTAGTCTTGAATGAGGGTTTTAGAATTGTTGTAGGAGAAGTTTAGGAATATAAAAGGGGGTTAAAAGGGTCTTTAAAGCCTTGGGGATGGGTCAAGATATAAAAAATAACTCAATAAAACATTCCTTTAAATTTTACCCCGCAGTTCACACGGTAGGCTTCACGACCCGTGAAGCTCTTCACAGTTTTACAAAAATGGGCATAACATCTTGCTCCGAACTTGGAATGAGGTGAGACCAGATGCGCTAGAAAGATAATTCAAAGAGCTTCAATTTGATATGTTGTGGGATACCCAGTTCATTTTGTGCTAAGAGATATGCCCACTCAAAGTTGACCCTCCTATCGGTACGTGAGAAGAACTTAGCCAAGGGAATTCCTTTGAACTTGACTTGATGTAGGAGACCCATGATGATCTTAAACAACATAGATAAGCTTGAATTGAAGGCTTGAAAGTGAACTTAGCTTGAGCATGAAAATCCCATACTTAGAACTTTCCAACGAAGTCACTTTCACGGGAGGTCACACGGACCGTGTTGTGTCACACTGGCCCGTGACGCTGCCCGTACCCCTCTCCTTAGAAAATCCCACGACCAAGTTATGACATTGTGATTCCATACTTAGAAATATTTCACTTTGAAAGCCTTACGGATGACCTCACGGGCCGTGCCACCCCACACGAGCCGTGTAACCATACTTGGTCCCAAAGTTGTAGGATTTCAAGCCAAGGACATCACACAGCCTACCACACGGTCCGTGAAGTGTCACACAGACCGTGAGGGGTCCAAGTGTGGTGTGACTTAGTTTAAAACACCACATTTAAGGGCCAAACATCCTCCATGGGCCAACGGCCACTCCTTGGAGGCTCCATACGGGCCATGTGACCACACACGGACCATGGTGGCTCCCATGAAGTGTCACCTTGGTCCAAAACCTTTCTGAAACCAATTTTCATGCTTCATTAAGGTCGTACAAAATTCCAGGTCCTTACATCATCTCCTCCTTGGGAACATTCGTCCTTGAATATGGAAAAGCAAGGCTTGAAAGGCTTGACTTAGATAGAATATGAAACATCCGAACACAAGGTGCAATGCATAGTTCATCATTTGAAAATCATAAAGCCTTTAAAATTAATATCAAAACGTATTTAAATCTCTCAAAACATCTTGAAAATCATTTTCGTGCACATGTATGCATGTCATGTCATGAAACTCGAGAGTGAAAGAATTAGGACCACTGAGAATAGGAAGAACCTAATATTATAAGCTTAAGTAGATTGGAAAGGATAAAGGTATCGTCGCATCGTACTTGTTTCCACTCCCCACGTAGAACTTTCCACATGTTGATTTCTCCGAAGTACCTTCACCGAATCGACATCCTTGTTGCGAAGCCGCTTCACTTGTCTTACCTAAAATCTCACCCGAAGCTTCCTCTATAAGACAAGTTCTCCTCAACCCCAACACCTTCCAAAGTCAAAATAACACTAGAATCACCAACACTTCCTCAACATAGATATATGCAAAACCGAGTGACTAGAGCTCAATTCCAGAGGCAAATCTAACCTATAAGCTACATTCCCATTCCGCTTCAACAATCTCATAAGGACCTATATACCGGGGACTTAGCTTTCCCTCCTTCCCAAAAATGCACTACACCCTTCATAGGCGAGGCCTTCATAAGTCTCCCCCCCCCCCCCAATAATTACTACAAAACTCAAGATCCTTCTTTCAACACCCAAGTAAGACTTCGAACCACCGCCAACCTTTCCCAATCAACTTCACCTTCTCCATAACCTCCAACACTAAATCTGATCCAATTAATTTCATTTCCCCCTACTCAACCACCCCACCGGAGATCTACACATATTACTCTATAAAGCCCCAAACGGAGTTATACCAATGCTAGCATAAGGGAAATTGTAGTAAGCAACCTCAAGAAGTGGTAGATAATCACCCCAATTACCTTCGAATTGCAACACACAAGCCCTCAACATGTTCTCCAAAGTTCGAATTATCCTCTCAGTTTACCCATCGGTGTGAGGATGAATGGCGGTTCTCAACTTTAACTTAGTATCAAGTCCTCCTTGAGACGACCTCCAAAAGTAAGAAGCACATTAGGTACCGCGATCAGATATGATAGACCTAGACACACCGTGCACCCTCACCAATTCTTGGATGTACAACATTGCATGCACTTCGGCGCTAAAAGTAGCCTTGACTGGTAGGAAATGAGCTAACTTAGTTGTCCGATCAACAATAACCCAAATGGAGTCGAATTACCTTCAGTCTAGGGCAAACCAACCACAAAATCCATATTTACATTCTCCCACTTCCAAGTAGGGATCTCAATATCTTGAACCACACCACCGGGCCTTTGGTGCCCTACCTTCACTTGTTGACACTCGGGCACTTGGGTACAAACTCGATTATGTCCTTCTTCATACCATGCCACCAATACACCTCTTTCAAATCCCAACACATCTTAGTAGACTCTGGGTGAATCAAATAGTGAGAGTTATGGTCTCCACTCATGATCATTCTCCTAAGATCACCCACATCTGGAACATATAACTGACTTTGATACCGAAACGACCATCTCCCCCTTGGGGGGAAGCCTCTATCTTATTATTTTGGCAACAAATCTCATCAACCCAACCAATGACAGATCCAGATCTTACTTAGTCTTAACATCAGAAACCAACAAAGATTTAGCCCATTCTGAACATGAACATCAACATTATTAGAATCAGTCGACCTAACAACCAATCTAGCCCAGCGGTAAGCATCCTTTGCCAACTCTTTCTTCCTTTCACCAACAGACGCCACATTTCCCATAGATAGCCTACTCAGAGCATCGGCTATAAGATTTGTCTTGCCGAAAATTACATTGTACACTCATGTCATAGCCCCTTAGGAGTTCCAACCCTCTTCTTAGTCCCAAGTTAAGATTCCTTTGAGTGAACACATATTGCGAACTCTTGTGGTAGGTGAAAATATTGACATGCACCCCATATAAATAGTATCTCCCAATCTTCAAGGCAAACACCACCACCGCTAACTCCAGATTATGAGTCGGGTAGTTATGCTCATGCACCTCCAATTGCCTTGATGTACAAGCCATCACCCTAACATGCTTCATAAGTACACAACCCAAACCCAAACCGAGAAGCATCATAATACACTACCAACCTATCTAAGACATCCGGTAATGCCAAAATTGAAGCTGATGTACACTGACCCCTTCAAGGCATGAGAACTCACCTCACATTCATCCAACAATACATTTTGGCCTTCTTTCTAGTCAACTTGATCGACGGAGATGCAATAGAGGAGAAGCCTTCATAAAACCTTCCATCGTAACCAGCCAACCCAAGAAAACTTCGAATACTCGAAGAAGCAAGGATGTCAAACAATGGAAATCCTTCACTAACTCCCTTTTAGACCTCATCCATAAGATCGCTACAACACCTTCCTCTGGATTGCATTATGAGCTCAAGGTAATTCTCTCTATTCGACAAGGAAGGATGAAGATAAAGGATCTTAGGACATGCACCATGGCACGATTAGAATCATGAAAAGTGAGACATTTCCTAAAATGCCTTGTAGCCTCCTAGCCATAGATGTGGCGTGCTTCACACCCATGAATAAGACACTACTTGGCGCGACATGTTGGACTCCAAGGACCATTTGTAAACCTAGGGCTCTGATACCATCTTTGTCACGACCGGACCTAGGACCTAGATGTGACACGGCAAATGGGAATCCGAGAGTCCCCAAAAAAGCCTCAAAGTATCCAAACTCATATCATTAGTTTGGAAGCGCATTCAAATAGTAAACATATAGTTCTAAGGGATTGGAAGGTAGGACTCATGCTATGGGTATATCGAAGGAAAAGGGATTTGCATGGATTCACATAGCACATAGCACATAAGAACTAAGGGGTCGGGTAAGTATAAATCACTCTATGGGGGCAATATAGGGCTTAGGATCTTTCACATCTCCACCTCAAACACATATACACATCATAATCCCCATAATTAATCCATGACAGCCATATCCAATAAATAAATAAGTCATAAGCTTCACATACAACACACTACTTATCGAATCGATGAGAGTCTACAAGATGTCCAACAATACCTCTAGTCATAAGATGGGAGGGGGGCCAAGACATGTCCCGGGCTCACTCTCAATTAAGAAGATAAATAGAAAATAACATAGGTGGAAGAAAGGTGGCTTGTCCTTGAAAGATAGGACTTACCACAATATCAACTCTCCGAATTCGAGCTACCCGTCAAGTGGTGGATGATCATAACACACGGTCCCTACATGGTAAAATCATGTAGGCATAGAGTATGCGTTAGTACATTTGAATGTACTAAGTATGCGAGCATGCAATGCATATGACTTATCAACCTACATTTCAATGTTAGATGACAAGAGCACATAATATAGAAAGAATCATATACATATCCAAGGAAGAGTAGTATACTTTTAAGGTGCCATGAAATTTCTGATGCGTGCAATGCGATAATGCTCCTATATAGCAGACCGACAAACCAAATCCATGCGCACTGTTACATGAATTAGACTGATTGGGACCTCCCACCGGTAGATTACTTGCCAAAGGTAATCTACATCACCTTCCTTACGGAAATCACCATTTCGGAAGGATTTACAAGAATCATGTCAAACATGTCGTCATAGCATAAGCAAGATAGGTGAATATCATTCGTCCCTATGTTGGCACATAGTTCAAGGAAAGGAAGAGGCCCCCCAATCCATCGGTTCTAAGCCAACCACATCCCACTAGAATACTTATATGTGTGCTTTCAAGAGAGTCAAGTACCTATTCCAAAGCGTTCAATGCACGTTTAGGCTCAAATGCCAAATCACAAGATCATAATCAAAATTTTCATTGAAGGAATAGCTCATCTACATGTACAAGGTGGTGCAAGCACCCAAAATGCTCAAAGTGCCAAAGCATAAGACATATATGTGATCATATTTTTTTCATAACCCATATTTTATCAAAATCATATCACAAAACATAATTGGGCTTAACCCACTTCATAATTTCCATAAAATCCATGTTCATGAATGCACATGTAATTAATGATGTAGGAGTAGCATGGGTAATGTAGAGTACATCTAAAATCAGCAATATAGTAAGAAATCTAGAAAATCCACAACAAAGTCTATATGAAAATCGTAGTATAGATCACCCATGCATAAAATCATCTTTAAGGGGACATGTATGTTCATAATTGCATAACTCAATGTGATTTATCATAATAGAGCTTAACATGACTTAAAATCCGGAATAATGTACAGCCCATGCATTGATCAAAGTTAACAAGATCAAATAGTAAAAAAAATTCACATTTAAGGTGACTAAAACTTCATGAAAACAATTGAAAGAATTTTGGGTCTTCTTGGTTGAAAGGGACCAAGAATCAATCTCACATACCTCACTTGAAGAGTAGAAATTGGACTTGAACTGACCCCAAATGGAATTCTAGCTTGAAACCTTGAAAGAGGAGACTTGGAAAGAATTTTGAGAGCCAAATTCTAGAACCTAGGTGTTAGTCTTGAATGAGGGTTTTAGAATTGTTGTAGGAGAAGTTTAGGAATATAAAGGGGGGTTAAAACGATCTTAAAAGCCTTGGGGATGGGTCAAGATATAAAAAACAACTCAATAAAACGTCCCTTTAAATATTACCCCTCAGTTCACATGGTAGGCTTCACGGCCCGTGAAGCTCTTCACGGCCCGTGAAGCTCTTCACTGTCCGTGAAGGCCTTCCATCTAGCCCAGACAGGTTTTTATGAAAATGGTCATAATGTCTTGCTCTGAACTCAAAATGAGGTGAGATCAGATGCGTTGGAAAGATAATTCAAAGATCTTCAATTTGATATATCGTGGGCCACCCAATTCATTTTGTGCTAAGAGATATGCCTACTCAAAGTTGACCCTCCTATCGGTACTTGAGAAGAACTTAGCCAAAGGAATTCCTTTGAACTTGACTTGATGTAGGAGACCCATGATGATCTTAAGAAACATAGATAATCTTGAATTGAAAGCTTGAAACTGAACTTAGCTTGAGCATGAAGATCTCATACTTAGAACTTTACAACAAAGTCAACTTCACGGGAGGTCACACGGACCATGTTATGTCACACGGGCCGTGACGTTGCCCGTACCCCTCTACTTAGAAAATTCCACAACCAAGTTACGACACGGTGATTCCATACTTAGAAATATTTCACTTCGAAAGCCTTACGGATGACCTCATGGGCCGTTCCACCCCACACGGGCCGTGTAACCATACTTGGTCCCAAAGCTGTAGGATTTCAAGCCAAGGCCATCACACGACCCACCACACGGTCCGTGAAGTGTCACACGGACCGTGAGGGGTCCAAGTGTGGTGTGCCTTAGTTTAAAACACCACGTTTAAGGGCCAAACAGCCTCCATAGGCCAAGGGCCACTCCGTGGAAACTCCACACGGGTCGTGTGACCACACACGGACTGTGGTGGCCCCCATGAAGTGTCACCTTGGTCCAAACATATTCTGAAACCAATTTTCATGATTCATTGATGTCGTACAAAATTCCAGGTCCTTACAGGTACACCGAGGTGAAATTTTTTTAGTTTTTCGTGCGGACCATTTTAGAATTTTTCCAACCCCTTCTAAGCTTAAAACACGATCAAAATAGGTCATTTTAAGCGTAAAAGGGGTTCTGACACCCATTCTTAAGTTTTTCTAAGCTTCTAACGAAGACACGGGCTAAGGAAAAGAGAGGAAGACCAAGGGTTCAAGGGAATTGAGGCGAATGCTAGCAAAACTGATTATCAAACTCCATATCAGGTATGCAAGGCTAAACTAAAACATGAAAATATTCTTCCATGTGCCCTTATTGATGGTAATAGAAATATTGTGAATGTATTGAGTCCCCATGCATGTTTCTTGAATGTTTTCTTATAAATTATATATATCCTACGTACTTTCACATGCTGATGATTATCACAAACTTGATTGCTGATTTAAATGATTTCACATGAATTATTTCATAAACCCTATATATTACTTTATAAAAGAATGCATGAATGAACCTACGGATTGAGTATAGAGCCTTGGTTGAGAATGATGACTGTGATTGTGATGTGAGCATGGTGATAGGCTGATAGAACTTGATGGTTTGTGAGTATTCATAAATGAACTCTAAAGATCAGTCCAATTAATTGTCCTCTTAATGATTGGCCTGAGCTCCTTTGAAAGATTGATTGAAAGTTTAATTGATTAGATGATTGATAGCTAGAAGGCCGATTGTGATAGAATTGATTGATTGATGAGAGTCCTTATGAGACTAATTGATACGATTGATTTCGATGAATTGTCTTATGAGCATTGAGTCATGGGAGGAGTATCGAGCACCAAAATGGGTAAGAGTAAGTCCAACTCGAACTCATTAACTACGTCGCCAAACGTAGGTGAGGATTGAACCATTACATTAGATGTTCCCTCTTGATTGAAAGTCCTTGAAACAACAACAGACTTGATAGACCAGATCCCTTGTGGATCCGGTTCGTTCTTTACTTGGCAAGTACAGAATGGTTGTGGAAACATCAGCGGGATTGTTATACAATCACTGGCTCATAAGTGATTGTTATCGGATAAGAGAAACTCCTTAATAGTTCCCTTATTGACAGTACTCTAGTTGGATTGGGTTTGATTCAGATTGGATTAGATTGGTATTGATGGGTCATTGTCTATTTTTTGTTCCTGCTTTAGATAGACATTTGACATTCTAGTTGAGTATTTGCTAAGTTGATGTTATTATATATCATTCTACCTATGTCTGTTTCATTCAGCCATTTTACATACTCGTACATTCCATGCATAGACATCCATTTGGACTGCATCATTTTATGATGCAGAGACAGGTGCAAGAGATCATCAACAGGCGCTCCGTTGAAGATCTATTTCACACATCAATTGATTGGTGAGTCCTCCCCTGCTTCCGGAGGATACTCATTTATATTTTCATTTAGCTTTTAGCGTCAGACTCTGGATTGGTTTTATTTCGATTTGAGGTAGCTATGGGTCTGTCATTGGCACGAACTAGTAGCTGATAGAGGTTTCATAGACTAGAGTGTTTTGTTGATTGGATATTGTTGGAGTTAGTTCCTTTCATACTAGTCTCATTGACTTGAGTTTGACTATTTATATATTGAGATTGTCCACCCATTTACTATTTTGTCTTCCCCTGATATGTCGAATGTTGGTTGAATGAATGTGATGAGGCCAAGTGGTTTGCTTGGGGACTAGTAAAAATCTTTGAGTGTCGTCCATGTCTAGGGTACTCTCCCGGAGCATGACAGTTGCATTACATCACTTCATTCCATATCATTTCATCATTCATTGCCTTGTGTTTACGACTTGATTTAGTTATTGTGAATGGGTTACATGATGATTATATTTGGAATGAACATGTTGAGTATCTAAATTATCTGAGAATATTTATTGTCTGACCAAGCTATAAATTTGCCATAATGATGTATAATGGATCTATATCATGTGGCTTCTGTTGAGAGTGGACTTTCATAGATTTATATATGTGTGTGTGTATGTGTCTATTTATGTGTTGCGGGGATTTTTTTGAATGCAGATTTGTAGTTCGGTGGTGTGTGGCTGGTGTGAAAAGAGTGTTATGTTCTGTATGCTTTACTTGTTGTTAGATCCTCTTGTTGAGTGTCTATTGTTTTTGGTACTCACCCTTGCTTCTACATACGTGTGTAGGTTGTGAGCCTGGTTCCACTTGAATCTGCTTCTATCTATTTGGACCGAGCTTCTTGGATATTCGAGAGGTAGTGGCTTGTCTACTTGGAAGACTCTAGGAGTCCTTCTTATCT
The DNA here is from genome assembly GCA_029948455.1 of Solanum rostratum. Taxonomy (NCBI): domain Eukaryota; kingdom Viridiplantae; phylum Streptophyta; class Magnoliopsida; order Solanales; family Solanaceae; genus Solanum; species Solanum rostratum. The sequence continues at coordinate 33,934,643 of CM057048.1, read as the reverse complement.
TTCTTAAGTTCTATTTGAGGGCTGAGATTCAGATTTGTATTATTTTCTTCGTACTCAATATTTAGACTTGATATCCTAGTGCTTTTCCTCATTTAGACTTTCTCTCTTCTACTTTAGTCTTATTATTAAATTAAGCAGGTTTGGGCTTGCCTGTTTTGGTGGGTTACGCAAGTACTATCACGGCCATTTTCGGGTTGTGACACTACACGAGAATTAAAACCAATTTTATTTTATGAGTATTTCCAAAAGCAAAAAAGGACTTATTAATGACAAAAGTGTCTTTGATAATTTATTCTTTGTGGGAGGAAACGTTAAAGTAGAGATAGTATTTTCTTAATATATTTTTATTAATAGACGTATGATACACATGTAATATAAATATACTAAATTAATATTACTTTAAAAATGTGAAGATCCTTAGAAATATTGATTGAATTTTTCGCTCTTCATTAAAAGACTTTATAATAGAAAAAAGTTATATTTTACTATTTTCCTCAAATTATTATTCGATTATATTTAAAATTTTAAATATAAATGAGTTCTAAAATATATGATAAAAGAAAAATATATTTTTAAAAATTAAGAAGTCTCAAATATATGAGGAGAGGAAAATATAAGATAAGAGATACTACAAGATTTGATAATTAAAGAATCCTAAAATATATAACAAGAGAAAAATTGTAATAACCCGTTAGGTCATTTTGAGAACGAATCCTCACTTTTTCATAAAAGACACTTTCCGTAAATTCAAATTTAAAATTTTAGACGGTTCGATAATTACGATTATTTAGTTAATGGGTAATTTTGAATAATTAATTTAATTGATAAATTAAATTGATAATTTACTTAATAACCTATACCGTTTATTCTATATATGTTAAAATAAAAATTAATAAAATTAATCACTTTTAATACTTAATTAATTTAGAAAGAAATTTAAAAAAAAAGTAAATAGATAGATAAAAGAAAAGAAAGAAAGAAAGGAAAAAAGAATAAAAAAAATAGGAGGTTAAGTAAAGGGCAGCAGCCCTGAAAGCACAAATCGCAGAAAGCAAAACGGGGGAGCGACGCATACATATATGGAGGAAACAAGAAACGCGGGAAGGAAAAGAAAGAAAAAGAAGAGAAGAAAAATTATGATTTTCATTCCAAAACATCAAGGTAATTATTCTCATCCTTTCTATTAAGTTTTCATGAGATTATAAATAAAATTTTAGGGTAGAAACGTGTGTAATTTATGGTAAATTAAGAAAATATAGTCCTAGGGTTCTTAGAATAAAATTTTGATTTGGGAATCGAATAACGATCCGTTTTAGCTAAAATTTGACATATATGTTTAGTTTATTATGAATAAACATAATCTGAAAAAAAATCAGATTTGAATTTAAGAGCTCGGGGTGACTTTTTGACACGATTTTTGAGCCAAAAATAAATGTAGCAATATGGGTGTCATTGGATTCGTATTCTTATGTAGATTATGTATTTGAATAGATTTTGATCATCTGAAAGTGTTACGAAAGACTCAAGATTTGGAGTGTTATTCTATTAATTGAGGCAAGTGGATTTCTAAACTTTTGTTAAATATGTTGAACCTCGTGTGTTCTAATGTGTATAGAATTGAGTATTTTGGGATAGAGATAGATTAATGTAGGTTTGGCTATCCGTCTTTAAGACTGGGATTGAGTTATTGAATATTCTTATGTTATAATCTATGGGATGAGATCGTATCATGTGTTGGGTTGATAATTCTTATTGTGATGCTAGTGTGAGGGCTTTAATTATGTATGTGTTGCTTCGAGAGCATGCGAATCCTAAATTGAGAATAGTGTAAACATGACATGTTGGGAAAGGGAGATAATTGAGATATACATTGAGGATCATGGTTGGTTTGAGAAAATAAAGTTACTAAATAGGGTGAAATATTTTAAAAGAGAATTGTATCCAAATATGTATAAAAGAGGATGAATATTATAATTGCTAAACTCGAGAACTTTGATATCTATTGTACTTATTGAGAGGAATATTGTTTCCATAATTATACCTTGATTGTATGCATCCTCATACTACATGTCATGACATTGTGGGAAGTTATGAATGGTGATTCGTATCATGAGTCCTTGACCACGAGCACCTGGGTGGTGAGGTAGTTGATACATCGAGATTCTTATCATGAGTCCTTGACCACGAGCACTTGGGTGGCAAGGTAGTTGATATATTGTGATTGAGGTATATGGCCGGCGAGGTCCCCATGGGTCCCCTTAGTCTTGGAGGCTTGACTCGACGGGGGTATATACGAAAGGTCGTGCGACGCTCCTTATACCACCTTGCATTGCACGACATTGCATCTCATCCTTGCATATTATTATGGTGCATGATGTTATTCATGTGATTGATTATGTTATCACTTGTGAGTTATGGCTTGTGATTTGATAATTGTGATATACTGAAAAACTATCTTTATTGTGTATTATGTGTTGCTGGCTTGGGACTTTTCTGAGTGCAGGTTTGTAGTTCGGCGGTATGTGGTTGGGTGTGAAGGAGTTGTTTGGTTCTTCATTGTTTTACTCTAGGTTAGTTCCATTTGTTGAGTACCGTGTTGTTTTGGTACTCACCCCCTTACTACATTTTTGTAGGTTGCGAGCCCGGTCCCTCTAGTTAGAATTTTCTTATTACAAGACCGAGCTTCCGGATTATCCTTAAGGTAGCTGCTTATGTCACCGGTGGACCTTCATGGAATCCATTATTATGTTACGTTCTATTTGTGGACTAAACATTTGAGACATTTATTTTATTCGAGTACTATGTATTTAGAGGCTTGTACACGTGACAATAGTTCTGGGATAGTTGTAGTTTGGTCTTCCTATGATTATTTGTCATATTAGACTATTTTCTCTTCGGCTATTATTGTTATACTTGGATCAGTAGGTATTGGGCTGACTCGCCTTGGTGGGTTAGGTGAGTGCCATCACGTCCATTTTCGGGTCGTGACAAAAATATATGTTTTAAAAATTAAGGAGTTGTAAAATATATGGTAAGAGAAAAATATTTATGGTAAGAGGTATTGGGAGAATTAATAATCAAAGAATCCTAAAATGTATGGTAACAGGAAAAAATTAAAAATGAAGGAATCCTAAAATACATGACAAGAGAATTATATGGTAAGAGTTCTAAGGTTTTCTCTCATCAGAATGTATGAATGTTTTTTCTTATATTCTCAAGTAATTTGTTAATAGACAAGATCCCAAAAAAAAAAGATATTTTCTTTTACATTTGGTCATTTATATTTTTAATTATTTGAAGAAATATTATTCTCCATTAGTATTTTTTATGTAACACTTTTATTTATTTTAGAAAGTCAAATTAGATGAAATAGTTAAATTTGAGTTAAATATACTAATTTTTATACATTAAGTACAATGTAAAGACTCTTGGTAGATGATTTTCAATTTTTTTCGGTGCAACTTCAAGTTGTCCTTTTTCGTTTTGCCGCAATCATCTTTGTTAATGTTGATTTTTAAAAGTTTTATACTTAATAATATATCGTATACACCAATTTACTAACTTTTTATATATACATATATATTTATTATTAATTATTCTGATACACACATAATACAATAAATAAAATTATCATTTACAATTTTCTTCTCAAACTATTCTTTCATTTTCTAACAACATTTAAAATTAAGGAATCCTAAAGTATATGGTAAGAGAAAATATAGAGCATGAGATATTAGGTAGGATTAATAATTAAGGAGTTCAAAATCTATAATAAAATTAAAAATATTAAGGAAATTTTAGGCGTCTCAACAAAGACGTAATTGGTAAAAAGTTGTACTGGTTAGTTTTGTTATCTTTTTTCTTTCACTTATGAAAGTTATCTATATTTTCAATACTTCATGACTAATAGATCTTTAATTTATTTTCTGATTTTTTTTTGTCTAAATTGATCGACAAAAAACTCAATTATTTGTTCATTTATGGAAGTAAACAATACTCTTCAAATTATTTTTAATAATAAGAGAATTTAAAGTTTTTTTTTTAACTATCAAGTACAATAGGATGAATCACTTCGAGATTTTTTCCTTTATTATTTGAATAAGAACTTATTAATTCAAAGTACTATTACTCTCAAAGAAGTTAAAAGACTAATTTTTTTATTCTTATATTTCTAAAAAATCAAAGTGTCAATTTTTAAAATTATGTTATTTGCCAATATTTTTTTTGAAGAATAATGAAAAAAATGTATTTCAAAAAGTATTTAATGAAATTTTAGTTTTTCAAATTTACCTTTTTTCAACAAAATATGATTAATTAGTCTTGAATAAAACAAATAGAACTATACAAATTATTCATAAGATATACCATTTACATTATAGTTAAATTTAATATATGTTTAGGGTCATCCATTATTTTTCTATTTACTTAGAATTGTGTAGGCTAGGTATGGAAAAAAAACTTGGTAGAGAGCGTTATTCCCGAATGAGGTCTGTCGAGTGTGAATCTGAATTAGTTGCACATTAATACCAATTCTGAACATCGGATGAATAATAAAAAAAATGTATATTTTTATGAAAATATTAAGGATTTTCAAATATTTATAGTATTCAATTTAATAATATTGATATGACACACACGTGCAACACACGTACACTAAACTAGTACTTACTAAAAGATCAGACAACATTATTCATTTGTATATTGAATTTCTTTTTAGCATAATCATTTTTAACCTTTTTCTCTATTAGTTTCGTAGTATAATTTTATGTTGATCATTTTTAAATATAGTAAATAGTGTTATTTGATTCCTTAGGAAGTTTAATTTGTATTGCATCAATGAGATGTTGCCAAAGTTTAATAAATTATTATTGCGATCAACATAAGTATATTAGTTAATTATTACTTCAGTTGTAACTGTGAATGAAAGGAGAGGGGCTAAACATAAGAATTTAAATTGTTAGATGCTTTATTTTATAGATAAATAATTATATATATACATATATATATATATATATTATATCGTATCATTAGAAGCAATGACAACAGGAATTTTTACATAATTGATATATTTTATTGTTGTTATTGCACTTTTTAATGTTACTTATAATTAATTACGGTCTATAGCGTAATTATTAAATTAATAACACTTTTTAAAATAGGTAGGATGGGGCTAGGTAAGGACTCTGCAGTCCATCCCTTTTGTGCCAAACAAAAAAACAAACTTCTCCCCACGCTATTTTTCTCTCTCTGGTTAGTTTCAAAACACAAAGAAGAACCATTTTCTCCCTTTCTTCTCCGATCAAGTGAAATTTAGAAGTTATTCACGTATGCATTCTCTACACTCTACTATTATAAACAAAGTTTTTCATTATTTACTTCAATTTATTATTTCAGCGGTTTCGTTTCAGCCTTTTTTTTTTACATTTTTTTTGAAAATTTTTTATGTTTTTTGTGCATTTAAACTTGTTGAATCACACATTGAGTATGAATTTTGTGTTTAGTATTATATTCTCTTATTTGAACTTGTTTCGATTTATGTTTTCTTTTTCTGTGGTTTTTTTTTTTTGAAAATTTTCAATCTGTTTTGTGCATTTAAACTTGGTGAATCGCACATTGAGGATGAAGTTTATTTTTTGTATTATATTCTGTTATTTAGGGTTTTGTTTTGTTGAAAACCCTTATATATTTGTTGAGAATTTTGTGTTGTTTTCATGATTTTATAGTTAAAATCTTATGTGATGAATGAGACATCAACACCTCGAAGGAGTACTAGGATTCAAAACTCTCATTCAATTGAGGGATCAACTTTAATCAAATCTGTTTTTGAAGTTAATACAAGTAGGAAACCCCTAATATGAAAGCTTGAAAGTCATAGGAATGTTAGTATTGTGAATGTTGTTAGTAGTAGTTCTAGTGGTGGTTTGAACAGTGATATGTCTTCTTTTGATTTAGGGATTTCTCAACCTACAAATAATCTGCCATCTGATAAATGGACAAAAAGTGATACTGAAGTTCAGCAAAAATAAATAAAAAGAGTGTTGAAAAATATGTTAATAATGTGGGTTTGAAATCTAACAAGAGGAAAATAGATGTTGACCTAAAGTAGAAAAAAATTGTTGATGATGATGACGACTTCATAGATGATTTGCCTATTCCAAAGTCAACAAATAAGGCTTCATCTGCCAAGAGAAAACAGAGGAGGAATCGGCTCGCAAAAGATGATGATAACATGGATGATTTTGACAAGGTTTTATTTTATTTTATTTTTTTGGTTATTTTTGTGATTTTTAAGCATTGTGTGTGTATATGTGTGTAATACATCTGACTTTAATATCATTATAATACATTACTGTGATTATAATACATGATTATAATATAATTATAATACATTATTGTGATATTATAATAGTATAAATCCTATTCCAATATCACTATAAATATGATTATAATATATTATTGTGATATTATAATAATATAAATCCTATTGCAATATCATTGTTAATAAATCCTATTCTAATTCATTTCTAATATTATTCTAATATATCATAAGTGCTTTGGTAATATCTTAACTTATGTGTATGTGAGTGCAGAATCAAAGGTTTTGGAAGGTGCCTGATGAAAACTTTGTTACCAGTCGGTGGAATGCTTGTACAAACTATGAAGTTATCGGTCACTGTAAGTTAATTTAATGTATGTTAGACTGATTGATCACTTTATTTTTAAGAGACTGTGGGTCTATGTTGCTGCATTTGCTGAGTATGTTAGTGAAAAGCGACAGATTCCATATGAGTCCTTTGATGTTGAGTATCATCGAAAGAGATTTGGACCATTATTATGGGAGTATGCAACAAAAAAATAAGAGAGTGGTGCTATTAGTGATGAAGAGAAGGCATGGAAGGTTTATAAGCGTAAAGGATGTGCAACAAAGAAGTAGTTATTAGTTGTTTTTCTACTTTTGAAGTCTCAGGCAAACATGTAAAAAATGAATGCTAAAATACTGCTTAAATATTATTTTTTGTTGCTTTTGCTGTGAATATGACGCGAAGGATCTTTTGATGAACATGTATTTGAAGAACTATTTTTTTGAAGATTGTGTTTTTGTTATGAAAAACTACAATGCTTTTGGTGGCATCCTGTTTTTCGAATACATGTGACTTTAATATCATTATAATACATTTTTGTGATAATTATAGTATAAACATGATTATAATACGTTATATAATTATAATACATTTTATAACCCTTTTCAATATGATTATAATATAGCAACCTAAATAGTGTGGCTATTACTCCTACTATAATTTATTTTTAATATTATTCTAATACATGACTGTACTGTAACGCCCGGTAAATTTATCAAAATGCCCCTAGAGTGAGGGTATGCGCGTAACGCATCTTTCGATGCTCATATGGCAGAACCGAGACCAGATTTGAAATCAGCATGAAAAACTGATTGGGAAAATGGTCTCGGTCGATTTTTAGAGCGACCCGATCGAAAGATAAATTTTCGATCCAAGTCACAAAAACAGTGACGGTCCGCGACAGAGGCGCGACGCGCACAACATGAACCCCCCCAACCCTTTTGAATATGAGTTCATTCACCTAATACATTTTATAACCCTTTTGAATATGATTATAATACATGTGACTTTAATATCATTGTAATATATTTTTGTTATAATTATAGTATAAACATGATTATAATACATTTATAATCATATACATATGCCTAGGACAAAGCTTTTCTGAATATGATTATAATACATTTCATAAACTTTTTCAATATGATTATAATACAACAACCTAAATAGAGTGATTATTACTCCTATTATAATTTATTTTTAATATTATTCTAATATATGACTGTGCTTTGATAGTATCTTTATACAATTATAAAATACATAAGTTATAAAAGTTGTAATACATGCTCATAATATAAACCCCCAACCTTTTCAATATGATTTCATTCACCTAATACATTATATAACCCTTTTGAATATGATTATAATATAACAACCTTTTGATAATATATATAAGCTATAAAATCCTATGACTATTAATCCTATTATAATTCACCTGTAATATGATTATAATGCATATATAACTGATTATAATACAAAGGCTCCAAAGAAATATGAACCTGGTTATATGAGAAATGCATGTTAAATGTTAAAAATATTCTTGCTATATTTATAACTTGTGTCTGCCTTATTGTTTATTTCTAATATTTCTACAACTCTTTCGATTGTGGCATGCTTGTCCACAATTACTGCATGAATTTTTATATCTTTTGCGTTTTCTGCCCTCACCGGTTCTAGTTCTTGTTTTTCTTGGTTTTCCAGCGGCCCTTTTTCCAATTGGAGGTAGGACTATCTCAGCAGATACATGCAATGGCACATTCCAGGTGCTTGAATCAGGAAGACTTTCCACTTAAAGTTGGTATGTTTGCAACAAGTTTGCGTTTGTGTAGTATGGGGAGCAGTAGTCTTCATAGACAAGATATATTTCATATATAACCGCTAAAGCGTTTGCGCATGGTAGTTCATCCAATTGAACCTTCCACAACTGCATTTTTATCCTAAGGGTTAACTGTGAAAATTTGTAATGCCATCGATGACTGCATGCAAGTATTCAGTTATTTCTCGTACCTATAGTTTGTAAAAAAACCAACAGTTAGAAGATATATCAACAGTTTATCAATATGACGAGATGATACAAACCCTCATTTTGTCCGCTTCCTCTTTGTTACATTCCAAAATTTCATGATATTTCTTACAAAGGTAGAATGCTGAAAATGTAGCCTTTGATCGATTGTTGTTATTCCATTTTTGAATTAGCAATCTCATTAAATTTTGTAGTGGCAAAACTAGCAGTTCCCTAGCTTCCTTATTAACTGCATTTAATGATTCTGCAATATTCGAAGTCATTGTCCATGTTATGTTCACCTAGACATGCACACGTGACCACTTACTGTTGTCATGCCCGGGGATGATACCCTTGGTGTGGCCGGCACTCAGAGACTATTGCTAGTCCCTAAGCAAACCACTTAGCCTCATCACATCATTCAATCGAATAACTCTACTGAATAGTGGAAAGTATACGTTAGTAAGTGGGCACATCTCATCTAAAGGCTCAAAATAAATAGATAATAGTAAAGGCTAGTAGAAAGAACTAGCTCACAATCTCAATATCAATGCTCAACCATCGTCTATGAAGCCTCTATCACTACTCATGTGGTGCCAATGACAGACCCATGGCTACCCATATCAAAATAAAGAAATAGTCCAATCTAACTCTAAAGCATGATGAAATAAATGTAGGGGATCCTCCGAAATAAGGGAGGCTCACCAAATCAGCTTCGAATCTCAGTTCTTCAATGGAGCGCATATTGACAATCTCTAGTACCTGCCTCTGCATCATAAAACGATGCAGTGCAGAGTGGACACCTGTACTTGGAATGTAATGGTATGTAAAATAGCTGAGTGAAACAGAAACCGGTAGAATAATATGGAAACAACATCAACTCAAAGTAATCATCAAATAACATCAAATCGTCAAATGTCTATCTATGCGAGAATAAAGAATTGACAAGTGGCGCATCAACAACTCAAACTCATCAATCATCTCAGACTTATCTCAAAGGAGCTCGCCTCCTCTCATCACATCTCATCTCATCTCAGAGGAGCTCACCCCCTCTCATCTCATCTCAACTCTGAGTACTCAAGGTAGGAAATTTATGAGAGTTTCTCTTATCCGACAACAATCACTTATGAGCCGGTGAATGTACAACAATCACCCTGATGTTGCCACAGTGGTTCCAAACTTTCCAGGTCGGGAACGCTCAAAAATCATATCAGCTCACCCAGTATGGAGTCAAACTCTATAGGTCCCCAATTGCTTTCAGGGACCGTTACTCTCAAGGGAACCATAATATATGTGATAGTTCTATGCTTCACCTACGTTTGGCGATGTAGTTTGACGAGTTTGAGTTGGACTAACTCTCACTCTTTCGGTGCTCGATACTCCTCCCATGACTCAATGCTCATAAAACCTCCATCTCAACCAATCTCATAGAGATTAGAACCCCGTCAACGACTGGTACCTCATAGGGGCTTTGACCCTCTCATCAATCAATCTCATCAATGACTCAAGATTTAGAACAATCATTAGGAAGCAATTGAATATACACATCAGTAGAATTCATTTATAGAGACTCATAATACAATCAAATTCTATCAACTTATCATCATTCTCTCATCACAATCAACAATCTCAACTCAAGGCTCTAGACTCAATTCTCAAGTTCATTATGCATGCTTTTCAAATCAGTCATGTAAGGTTATGCAAATTCTCATAAAAATATTCAAATTCAAGGAAACAATTAGTATGATTATCATCAACACTATGTAATTTCAAGAAAAAAGTTTAAGAAAAAAAATCAAAGATCATGCATGTAAACTCTCCAAATTATCAACTCATCTATGACCATCTATAGGGCACATGTTTTTGGTTTAGCCTTCCATACCTGGGATGCAGCAATCAATCAAGCACGTCAAGAATTTCTTCTCGAATCTCTCGAACTCAAGCTCTTCTCTTCTCTCCTCAAGCCCTAGCCTTAGTAGAATACTGGAATATGACTTCGAATGGGAGTTTTAGACACTTTTTACGTCTAAACAACCTTATTAGATCATGTATAGAGTTTAGGAGGGGTTGGGAATTTCCTGAAATGCCCCTCATGATAATTTAGAAATTTTCAACTCGGAACAGGCCTAGTCCACAACGCGGACTGGTCGCGCACTGTGTATTTTCAAGAAATATTTCCGAACGAGTATTCTCAACCGCATCGAAAATTTTCAAAAAAAATAAAAGTGCTGGTCCGCAACGCGCCTCCATCGCGTACCAGCACTGTTTTGCGCTTCAGAGCGAAAAACTATCTTTTGATCGGGTCTGTCTAAAAATCGACCGAAACTATTTTCCCACTTAATTTTTGTGTTGATCACAAATCCGACCTCAGATTTGCCATACGAGCATTGGAAGATGTGTTACGCGCATACCCTCCCTCTAGAGGTATTTTGATAATTTTACCAGGCGTTACATCATTTCCCCCTTGGGATCATTCGTCCTTGAATGATGAGTATAGGTAGATATCAAGGCACGAATAGACTCAAAACTCATCTCGACATTCAACTCAATCAATCAAACTCTCGACTTAAGAATAGAAAGTCATATCAAGAATAGATACATCAATTTAGTGAAGGGTAAGAAATTTACCTTCAACACTCTCATTATTTGGAATGAATAAGTGCGGATGATATTGACCTTCATCTCTTCCTCAGCTTCCCATGTGTCTTCCTCAATGAATTGATTCCTCCACAGGACTTTGACTGAGGCTATCTCTTTGTTCCTCAATTCACGAATTTGATGATCAAGGATTTGAACCGAAACCTCTTCATATAAAATAGGCTATCATTCACTCCAATGCTATCAATAGGGATCACCAAGGCAGGATCTCCCAAGCATTTCCTCAACATCGACATATGGAATACCGGATGGACTCCATCTAACTCGAAAGGCAACTCTAACTCATAAGCAACCTTCTCAATCCTCTTCACAATCTGATATGGTCCAACATAGCGTGGACTCAAATTTTCCTTTTTCCCAAATCTCATGACACCCTTCATAAGTGACACTTTCAAATACACCCAATCATCTACCTCGAACTCTAAGTCTCTTCTCCTCGCGTCGGTATAAGATTTTTGGCAACTCTGGGTCGTCTTTAACCTCTCTCTAATGACCTTGACCTTCTCCACTGATTGGTGGACAAGATTAGGCCCAATCAACACCGCTTCTCCAACCTCAAACCACCCAATCAACTCTGCTTCTCCAACCTCAAACCACCCAATGGGTGATCTACATCTCCTCCCATACAAGGCCTCGTAGGGAGCCATTTGAATGCTAGCATGGTAACTATTGTTATATGCGAACTCAATCAATGGTATGTGATCATCCCAGTTCCCCTTGAAATCAAGAACATAAGCTCTCAACATATCCTCTAATATTTGAATTGTACGCTCTGCCTGACTATCTTTTTGTGGATGAAAGGTTGTGCTCAGGTTCACCTTAGTACCCAATCCTTTTTGGAACAATCTCCAAAACTAGGAGGTAAATTGAGCTCCTCTGTCCGAGATGATGGACAAGGGAACCTTATGCAACCTCACAATCTCCTGGATGTACAACTTGGTGTACTCCTCCGCAATGTTTGTTGTCTTAACTGCCAAGAAGTGAGCTGATTTAGTCATCCTATTCATAATCACCCATATTGAATCATGTTGCTTTTGAGACCTTGGTAGAATGGTAATAAAGTCCATATTAACCATCTCCCACTTTCATTTCGGAATCAAACTTCTAAGCCAATTCACATAGCCTTTGATGCTCAACCTTCACTTACTAGAAATTCGGGCATTTTGAAATGAACCTCAGCAATATCCTTCTTCATTCCACTCCACCAATAGACTTCTCTCAAGTCGTGGTACATCTTGGTAGAGCCAAGATGAATGAAATATCTAGTGTTATGGGCTTCTGCCATGATTCTGTCTCGAATGCCATCAATGTCTAGAACACACAATCTACTCCGGTATCTAAATACTCTATCTCCCCCTTCGGAGAAGACCATCACTTTCTGTTTGTGAACAACCTCCTTCAATTGGAGTATGACAGAATCTTGGTCTTGCTTCTCTTTCACCTCTGCGACTAAGGATAAAGCAGACCCATTCTGAACATTGACTATTCTCTTCAAGTTGGACTCCCAATCGAGCCAATTGATGCACCTCTTTAGCTAACTTCTTCTTTCCTTCTTCCATATGAGATGTGCTACCCATTGACAACCTACTAAGAGCATCAACAACAATGCTAGATTTACTTGGGTGGTCGTGAATGCTCATGTCATAATCCTTGAGCAACTCCAACCACCTCCTCTATCGCAGGTTGAGCTCTTTCTGACTAAAGACATATTGCAAGCTCTTGTGGTCAGTGAACACATCCACATGCACTCCAAATAAGTAGTGACGCCAGATTTTAAGTGTAAACATCACTGCTGCCAACTCGAGATCATGGGTTGGATAGTTCCTCTCATGAACCTTGAGTTGCCTGGAAGCATAGGCTATCACTTTCAGTACACATCCCAACCCAACCCTCGAAGCATCGCAGTAAATTACAAAGTCCTCCGTCCCATCGGGTAATGTTAGGACTGGTGCAGTAGTCAACCTCATTTTCAATTTTTGGAAATTCTTCTCACATTTCTCGGACCACTGAAACTTGACCTTTTTCTGAGTCAATTTAGTCAATGGTGTGGATAGGGAAGAAAATCCCTCAACAAATCTGCGGTAGTAGCCTGCCAACCCTAAGAATCTTCTTACGTTAGTCCGAGTGGTCAGTTTGGGCCAGTTCTTTAAAGCTTCAATCTTTCGAGCATCCACTCGAATACCATCATCGGAAATAACATGGCCTAGGAAGGCCGTTGACTTAAGCCAAAACTCACACTTTGAGAATTTTGCGTACAACTCATGGTCCTTAAGAGTTTGGAGGACAACTCTGAGATGGTTAGCATGCTCCTCCTCACTTCTCGAATATACCAAAATGTCGTCGATGAAAGTAATCACAAACATATCAAGGTATGGTCTGAATACTCTATTCATCAAGTCCATAAAGGCAGCAGGTGCATTCGTCAACCCAAAGGACATAACCAAGAACTCAAAATGGCCATATTTATCCTAAAGGTTGTCTTTATAATGTCACATTCCCTCACCTTCAACTGGTGGTAGCCATTTCTAAGGTCTATCTTGGAGAAAGAAGAGGCATCCTGAAGTTGGTCAAACAAATTATCTATCCTTGGGAGGGGATATTTATTCTTTATCGTGACCTTGTTCAGTTGCATGTAGTCGATACACATTCTAAGGGACCCATCTTTCTTTCGCACGAATAGAACAGGAACACCCCAAGGTGAAACACTTGGCCGAATGAAGCCCTTCTCTAGCAAATTTTTCAGTTGCTCTTTCAACTCAGCAGAGGCCATCCTATAAGGTGGAATCGAAATAGGTTGGGTTTCGGGAAGAACATCAACCCCAAAGTCGATCTCCCAGTCGGAAGGGACTCCAGGCAGATTATCAGGAAACACTTCTAGAAACTCATTGACAATCGGAATTGACTCAAGAGTTAGGGATTCAACATCATCAGATTTAACTCGCACGAGGTGATAGATACAACCCTTGGAAATCAACCTTTTTGGCTCTAAGATATGAGATAAACTTTCCTCTTGGTGTAACAGAATCACCCTTCCACTCTAGAATCGTTTCATTCGAGAATTGGAACTTAACGGTTTGGGATCTATAATCAACAGAGACATAACAGGCGTGAAGCCAATCCATACCAAGAATCAAATCAAAATCAACCATCTCCAACTCAATCAGATCAACAAGAGTATCCCTATGATAGATGGACACTACACAAGCTCTATAGATTCTCTTAGCTCAAATAGACTCACCCACGGAAGTAGAAACATCAAAGGGTTCAAGAAGACTCTCATGGGTTCTATTAAATCTACTGGTCACATAAGGAGTTACAAATGACAGTGTAGCTCTCTGAACCATCAAAACATAATAATCAAAAGTAAAGACTCGAATCATACCCGTCATAACATCTAGGGAGTTCTCCTGATCTTAGCGACTACCCATGGCATACAAGCGGTTTGTTGCTTCGCCTACGCCTGACGTAGTGACCCTCTGGTTTCCTCTAACTGGTGGGGTTGGTGTAGTAGATTGAGCCTGGGCAGCCCGCTTTGGATAATCCTTCTTGTAGTGATCTGCTTGGCCACATCCATAGCACACATCATTCCCGTCACAATATTTCCCCAAGTGCATTTTTCCACACTTATCACACGGTGGCTTACCCTGCGAACTTTGAGCCACACTAGCTTGTGAGTAGGACCCATGGGTTCCAACATTCTGAAACCTTTGATCATATCTACCTCTGGGCACAGGTGCACTAGCAGATGATGGCTGGAAATCGATTGCTATTGCCTTTCCTTCCAACCTCATGGCTGGATGTCTTAGCTTTCTTACGCTTGAACTCTTCCTTGTCATGTTGTCTTTCCTCATCAGCTTGTTGCACAAATGTAATCAGTCTCCTAATGTCCATATTACTTACAAGCATGGCTCCTCTCCCATCTCTCTGGGGTCCTCTATTCAACCCATCAACATACATTCCCATCCTTCCCCTCATGTCAGCAACTATGTTCGGAGCATAGCAAGATAGTTGTGTAAACTTCAAACCATACTCTTGCACAGTCATAGTGCCCTGTTTCATATTCAGGAACTCTCTCACCGTAGATTCTCTTTTCTCTCTTGGGGAGAAGCATCCTAAGAAGACTTCGTCGAACACTGCCCAAGTTAGACATAGAGCATCATCCCTTCTACCTTTCTTCCATCGGTCGAACCACAGTCTAGTGACACCCTTGAGTTAATACGCAGCCAGTTCAACCCTATCAACATCAGCCACACGCATCACTTGGAACACCTTCTCAAGTTCCTCTATATAGTTCTCAGGATCTTAAGTGGATGCGTACCCCGTGAACTCAGGCGGATTCATCTTTAAAAGTTCTCGGACTCTGAAGGTATTATGAGTGTCCTGTCTGCCCACTCTTTGTCTCACAGAAGGTGCAGCGATAGCCTGGGCTAAAGCTTGGATAGCCCGGCGTAGCTCAGCATTAGAGGCCTCATCTTGAGGGGGCTGCTCAACAGGGACAACTTGATCCACAGGCTCCTCGGGTACTTGAGGCTCGAGTGGATTAACAGCTTGCCTGACAGGACGTCCCCCTCCCTCTGACAACTCTTCTGGGAGGCATGATATCAATTCTGCACGCGTAGAGCACGAATTAGAAGAGAGTTTTCATAGAGCTTAACTCTATTGCACGAATTGGAATACGAAGAAAAGGGTAACAATTCCTAATGACCTATAGCCTTCTGCTTATGAAATGTGGTTGACAACACACCCATAAACAAGACTTTACTAGACATGGCTTCATAGACTCGCTAAGACACTTGAACTTTGTGCTCTGATACCATGTTTGTCACGCCAGGGA
Organism: Solanum rostratum; assembly: GCA_029948455.1. Lineage (NCBI taxonomy): Eukaryota > Viridiplantae > Streptophyta > Magnoliopsida > Solanales > Solanaceae > Solanum > Solanum rostratum. The sequence continues at coordinate 33,918,508 of CM057048.1, read as the reverse complement.
AGGGTACCCTTGGTGTGGCCTGCACTCAGAGAGACTATTGCTAGTCCCTAAGCGAACCACTTAGCCTCATCACATCATTCAATCGAATAACTCTACTGAATAGCAAAAAGTATACGTAAATAAGTGGGCACATCTCATCTAAAGGCTCAAAAAAATAGATAATAATAAAGGCTAGTAGAAAGAACTAGCTCACAATCTCAACATCAACGCTCAACCATCGTCTATGAAAAAACCTCTATCACTATTCATGTGGTGCCAATGACAGACCCATGGCTACCAAATCAAAATAAAGAAATAGTCCAATCTAACTCTAAAGCATGACGAAATAAATGTAGGGGATCCTTAGGAGTAGGGGAGGCTCACCAAATCAACTTCGAATATCAGATCTTCGACGGAGTGCATGTTGACGGTCTCTAATACCTGTCTATGCATCATAAAATGATGCAGTCCAAATTGGACATCATTACTTGGAATGTACTGGTATGTAAAATAGCTAACTGAAACAGAAATCGGTGGAATAATATTGAAACAACATCAACTCAAAGTAATCATCAAATAACATCAAATCGTCAAATGTCTATATATGCAAGAATAAAGAATAAGACAAGTGATGCATCAACAACTCAAACTCATCAATCATCTCAGACTCATCTAAAAAAAACTCACCTCCTCTCTTCTCATCTCATCTCATCTCAGAGGAGCTCACCCTCTCTCATCTCATCTCATCTCGACTCGGAGTACTCAAGGTAGGAAATTTGTGAGAGTTTCTCTTATCCGACAACAATCACTTATGAGCTAGTGAATATACAACAATCACCCTGATTTTGCCACAGTGGTTCCAAACTTTCCAGGCAGGGAAAGCTCAAAAACCATATCAGCTCACCCAATATGGAGTCAAACTCAATAGGTCTTGTATTGCTTTCAAGGACCGTTACTCTCGAGGGAGCCATAATATATGTGATGGTTCTATGCCTCACCTACGTTTGGCGACGTAGTTTGACGAGTTCGAGTCGGACTAACTCTCACTCTTTCGGTGCTTGATACTCCTCCCATGACTCAATGCTAATAAAACCTCTATCTCAACCAATCTCATAGGGACTCGAACCCCATCAACGACTAGTACCTCATAGGGGCTTTAACCCTTCATCAATCAATCTCATCAATGACTTAAGATTTAGAACAATCATTAGAAGCAATTGAATGGACACATCGGTAGAGTTCATTTGTAGAGACTCATAAGACAATCAAATTCTATCAACTCATCATCATTTTCTCATCACAATCAACAATCTCAACTCAAAGCTCTAGACTCAATTCTCAAGTTCATTATGCATGCTTTTTAAATTATTGAAAATGTTCAATTCAAGGAAACAATTAGGATGATGATCATCAACATAGAAAACATGTAATTTCAAGAAAATTTTTAAGAAAAACCATCAAAGATCATGCATGTAAACTCTCCAAATCATCAACTCATCTATGACCATCTATGGGGCCATGAGAGAACAATCTCATGCTTTTGATTTAGCCTTACATACCTGGGATGCAGCTATCAATCAAGCACGTCAAGGATTTCTTCTTAAATCTCTCGAACTCAAGCTTTTCTCTTCTCTCCTCAAGCCCTAGCCTTGGTAGAATATTGGAGTATGACTTAAAATGGGGGTTTTAGACCTTTTTTACGTCAAAACAATCTTATTAAATCGTGTATAGAGTAATTGATCGGAATGCCCCTCGTAATAATTTAGAAATTTTCAACTCGAAACAGGCCTAGTCCGCGACGTGGACTGGTCGCGCACTGTGTTTTTCAGGAAAGTTTTTGAATGAGTTTTCTCAATTCCGTCGAAAATTTTCAAAAAAAATATAAGTGCAGGTCCGCGATGCGCCTCCATCGTGCACCAACACTGTTTCGCGCTTCGGATCGAAAAATTATCTTTTGATCGGGTCGCTTTAAAAATCGATCGAGACCATTTTCCCACTCAATTATTCGTGCTGATCAAAAATTCAGGCTCGGATTTGCCATACGAGTATTGAAAGATGCGTTACGCGCATACCCTCCTTTTAGGGGTATTTTGGTAATTTTATCGGGCGTTACAACTGTACCCAATATAATAGTATTATGACTGAATTCAGTAGAGTATTGTGAAGGAATGTACCAAAGTGTTATATTTGAATCGTATAACACTATTATAATTTAAATAGTTGTGGAATGTACCAAAGTGTTATATTTGAATTATATAAACTCAAACAACAAAGTGAATTTAAATATAATACCTTCCACAATTACTTGAATTACAATAGTACTATAACTGAATTCAGCAGAATATTGTGAAGGAATGCACCAAAGTGTTATATTTGAATCATATAACTCAAACAATATCAGTGAATTCAGTAGGACAAAAGGAATACTGGAATACATTAGAGAATTATACTTTACAGACTCACACAACTAAAGTGAATTCAGCGAAAGAAAATGGAATGAATCATAGGATATTATAATCGGATCCCACAAAGTTGAACAATAAAATTTGATTGATGAAAATCATAATATTATATTTTGAATCCACAAACTGTAGACAATAAAAGTGAATCCAGATGTAAATTCGACGAGAAAAAAAATGCATGTCCTATGAATTAGTCAAAATCAATTAAATTGCACAGATAAATACATGAACGAAATCAAGCTGAATTACACAGATGAATACATGTCAAAATCAATCTGTAAAAAACGAGTAAACGAAATCAAAAGTATCTAAAGATTGAGTAAATTATAACGAATTCAATTGAAATTAATTTGAAATTGCACGAGCTGCACAACTCAAGTTGAATTTTGAATAAAAACAATTGGAATCGTATAACCTGATTATTACGAAATTGAATTGAGGATTTGTGAGTTGGAATCACAACTATGACGTTGGATCTGTTGGAGCGACAACGAGCATTATGTTTCTCGATTGAAAGATGAAGCAGAGAATTGAAGCTCAGATCCAGAAATTGCAGGAATTCTTCACTGCATGTGAATGAGCTGATGAGCAATTAAAGAAAATTTGAGAAATTTCAGACGGGAGAAGTAGCGAGAGAGTAAAAAAAACAGTATTTATTAATATGTTGCTATTTTTGGTAAGAAAAATATAATTATATTTGATAAGAGTTATAATTATGTCAAAACTCGTAATTTAGGTAAAATTGTATATTATTTATGTAAATGACCAATAATGATATTTCAAACTATATTAGAATAGAAACTATTAGATTATTCATTATAATGTTTGAAACTGGATGAATTTTTTTTAGTTTAAAAATTATGACATTAAAAAATATCTGAACAACCCCCACACCCGTACGTATACTAGTTTAATTTATTATCACTCAATAATTACGTATTCCAGTTTAATTTTTTATCACTCAATAATTTCCAATAAAATTGTGTAAACATCAAAGTGCGACACTTGTAAACGAATCCAAAAGGGCCAAGGGCGATGAACAAAGGTGTCTGTGACAAATCAGTTCCTTGTTCTTCGCTCACTGTTTCATAGATTAAGTTTTCCAGATTTGTGATAATTCCATAGTGTTGTTGGTTCTAAAATCATGAAGAGAGGTTACTCAGAATCTCCATCATCGAGTTCTTATGGATCTCCTCAATCCAAATTTAAGCCCAACCCGGAAGGTATTTTATCATCCTCTTGGTTTTTAGTACCTTTTCTTGGAATTATATGATGCAGCATAATGAATTAAGAGACTTAACTGTTATTTTAGCTAAACCCCAGATGGTAATTTTTCTCCTTTTTTTGTTTTCGAAAGACCCCATTTGGGATTTATCTATCTTGATATAGATGGATAAATCACATTCGTTTGTTTGTTACAGTATTACTCATAAAGTTACAAACTGTACTTTTGCATAAGCACGACCCAGAAGGTAATTTTCTTTTAAGACAAATTTCACTTGATGATTGACAATTCTTTGTATAGTTAATGGATACAGCATGTTTGTTCATGGCTGTGTTGTGTCCAGTCAGCTCGCACTCTCCTTCATACCTAGCACCTCTCACTAGCAACACGCACGGGCGGAGCCCGTGTAGAGTTTCGTGTTAAGTCTAACTCATAAATATGTATAAATTGTTTAGTTTTGAACCAAGTAACTTGAAAGAATTGAATCTTGAACCATAAGCTTCTAAGTGGGTGTTTGGATTGGCTTATGTTTTTGGCTTTTGGTTTTTAAGCACTTTTTAAGTTTTAGAAGTGTTGGAGTAATACAAAGAAGTGTTTTTAAGCATTTTCTTAAAGCTGAAAAGTACAAAAAAGTCGAAAGTGAAAATGAGGGTTTTCAACTTATGACTTTTAACTTATAAGCCACTTAAAAAAGGTCAATCCAAACACCCCCTAATTCTGGCTCCACCACTGGCTACATGTAATAGGTATGTTGTAACTTCGTCCACATATACTAGGATATATGGAACTTCCACGTTGGAGGTCTCAAGTTCGAAACTTTTTGCTAGCAAAAGCAAGGCGTTTGCCTTTTGGGTCGAGCTTGTAGGGTTAGAAAACGTAATACTAGTATTATTTTCCCCCAAAATTTCCAAAACATTGGCCTTCAATATCCTTTTGTGCACGGTGTCTCTGATAGCGCTTCAGGTAAAACATGAGGATTTTTTTTTATCCTTTCAACAACCTATTCCTGTTCAATCGATTGTTTTTGTTTTCAGCAAGTTCATACTCCACACTCTTTATCTTTCTTCTTTAGGAATGTGCTAATATACATTTGTGTGTGAGTAAGTGAGTGATTTGCGTTTCAAAATTTGTATGTCTCTGAGTTTCGAAACACTATGTTGGACATATACTTCGGTATAGCCAATATTAGAGGTGTTATTTGGACTTTTGTGGCATTTTACTCTGTCAAAATTCCCAAGCTTCGTAGCTGATAACTTGGAGTACTAAGAGAAATTGTTTATTTCTTGAAGTTGATAGCATTATTTCGGACATTCGATTGCATTATTTCAGACATTTTATTTTTATGATAATGGTGCCTTTTGGGTGTGCACAAGGTAAAACTCTCGCTCTTATGCTATAGCTCCCAGACCTCATTTGTGGGGTTTCGCTGGTTATGTTGTTGTTGTTTCCTCTGAGTTTAGTACTATTCTTTTCTTGTTTTATTTTCAGCTTTCTATCACTACTTATTGTTTTGCCTCAATATCTTATTCTCTTGTTGTTGTTTCTATTTGTTGATATGGCCTCTATTTCATTGTTTATTCATCTGAGCATTTTTCATAAACAATCTCTCTACTTTTTAAGTTAGGGTTAAGGTCTACATACACTCTACCTTCCCTAGACCCTACCTCTTGGATTAAACTAGGTTGGTTGTTGTATTATTATTATTATTATTGCTTCAAACTAGTGATACCACCTTGATCACTGCCAGTGATGACAATATCATCGACATAAACAACCAAATAAATACACAGATTTGGTGCGAAATGCCGCTAAAATACAGAGTGACCAGCTCCACTACGAGTCATGCCAAACTACTAAATTACTATGCTGAACTTCCCAAACCAGGTTCGAGGAGACTGTTTCAGACCATAGAGTGACTTACGCAATCGACATACAAGAATACTAGACTCCCCCGAGCAACAAAACTAGGTGGTTGCTCCATGTAGACTTCTTCTGCTAGATCACCATGTAGAAAAGCATTCTTAATGTCCAACTGATAAAGAGGCCAATGATGAACGACAACCATAGATAGAAGAAGACCAACATATGCTATTCTAGACACGGAAGCAAACGTATTACTAAAATCTAGCCCAAATATTTGAGTATATCCTTTTGCAACAAGGTGAGCCTTAATCCGATCAACCCAACCATTTGGACCAACTTTTATTGCACAAACCCAATGGAAACCAACAATGGATTTATCTGCAGGAAGAGGGACAAGTTCCCAAGTACCACTTGTATGTAAAAGCAGACATCTCATCAATCATAGCCTGCCTTCATCCAGAGTGAGAAGTGCTTCACTTATACTCTTAGGAATGGAAATAGAGGACAAAGATGATACAAAAGCATAATAGGATGATGTGAGACGATGGTAACCGCAGAAAGTATAATGTGGGTTAGCATTTCGAGTGGACCGTATACCTTTTTGAAGTGCACTCGGTTGGCTAGGAGTAGGCTAGTCCGCAGTAGGAGCAGGGTATGACGCATGACATGAATCATCTAGAACTGTTGCTAGACGTGGACGATGATGATAAGTCAAGAGAGGTGGAGGTTTGTTGGGTTTTGTCAGAGGTGACACTACGATTAGAGATTCCTCAAAAGTCGGTACAGGTAGGACCTGAGGTAGAGGTAAGACTTCAGAGATACCATGGTGATCAAATGATATATAGTAAGGTTGAGATTTAAAGAATATGACATCGGCAGACATAAGATATCGATTAAGGTCAGGGGAATAACAACGATACCCTTTTTTGAATTCGAGAGTAACCAAGAAAGACACATTTGAGAGCACGAGGGGCTAATTTATCTTTTTCTGGAGCTAAGTTATGAACAAAGCATGTGCGTCCAAAGACATGAGGTATAGAATGGAGATGTGACAAAGGAAACAGTATGGAATGTGGAAATTGATTCTGACTAGAAGATGAGGGCATTCTATTAATTAAATAACAAGAGGCAAGGACAGCATCTCCCCCAAAATGCAGTGGAACATGGGACTCAAATGAGAAGAGTGCGAGCAGTTTCAATAAGATGCCTATTCTTTCGTTCTGCTACACCATTCTGCTAAGGGATGTATGGACAAGATGTCTGGTGAAGAATTCCTTGGCGAGTCCTGAAATTGAGAGGACATGTATTCAAGGCATTATCACTATGAAGAGCACGAATGGAAACACCAAATTGGTTTTGTATTTCAGCCAAAAAACTTTTAAATATAGAAAATAACTCCGAACGATCTTTCATTAAGAAACCCAAGTATATCTTAAATAATCATTAATGAAACTAACAAAATAACAAAATCCTAAGGTCGAACTAACTCGACTAGTACCCCAAATATCAGAATAAACTAAAGAAAAAATAGACGCGGAACGACCCTCAGTACTATGTGAAAAGGTAGCGCGAGTGTGTTTCCCAAGTTGACACGATTCACAATCTAATGAGTATAAACTAGACAAACTAGGCACCATCTTTTGCAGTTTAGATAGACTCGGATGTCCCAAACGTTTGTGAATTAGGCCCGGAGGATCTATAACAGAGCATGCTGTGAAGGAATTTGAAGATGTAAGATAGTAAAGGCCTTGTGATTCATGTCCTGTGCCAATCATCTATCCCGTACTGTGAACCTGCATAAGGAAAAAATCATAAAAAAAATAAATGCCACAATGTAAGGCTTGCGTCAAACAACTAACAGATGTCAAATTAAAAGAAGAATCAGGAACATAAAGTACAAAATCTAAGGTGACAGAAGGTAAGAATTGGGCTTTTCCAACCCCTTTTTGTTTTTTATGGATCCCATTAGCTAAAGTAATAGCAAGAAGAGATTGTGAATAAACAATATCAGACAAAAGTGATTTGTTACTAGAAATATGATCAGAAGCGCCCGAGTCCATAACCCATGATCCAAGGGTACTAGACTGTGAAACACAAGCAAAAGAATTACCCGCAACAGGAAAAGTGGGTTGAGGAACTGATGCTATTTGTGGAGACATTTGCTTACTTGCTCGATACTAAAGGAACTCATCATATTCTACTTGAGCAATATGAGCATTATTGGATGATCGGTCAGACGGAGCAATAGAAACATTAGGCTGAGCATCATGTGCTACTTGTAGGGATGTTTGCTTATTTGCGATTTCTAAGGGATTCGTTGTATTCCTTTATAACAATAGGATCATAACTGGGCAATGGACCATGCAAAATATTACATATATCGCGAGTGTGTCCAGACTTGTGACAATAACTACACTTAGAGCGAGATCTTCCATTGCGAATTTCCTGGTCTTCTCGTCGTCGGTTCTCCATAGTAGATGTGTGTTTATCAATAGTTTGAGATGCAAGAATAGAGGAGTCAATGGTGGATGATGGAACTACTTTATGACGGGGAGGCACAACAAGACGAAGTAAACGAGAGAATAATTTATCCATTGTAGGGATGATATGACTAGCTAAGATTTGATCACGTACAGAATCATGATCAGCAAGAAGGCTAGCAAGTGTAAGGACTAAAAACAATGTCTACCTGTGCTCTTGTTGTGTTCTCACGTTTGCAGTGACTGGTGTCAACGTTTCAAATTCCTCCATGACTACCTGCACTTGTTCCAAGTATGTAGACATATCGAATTCTTGTTTCTTTAAGTTGGTCATTCGAGATATCACATCATAAAATCAAGATATGTCATTAGTATATAAAACACGAGCCTGTTCCCAAACTGAATAACATGTTTGGAATGGGCGAAACAAGGGCATCAACTTGGAATCAATTAATCGCCATAGGAGACTACACAATTAAGCATTAACCTTCTCCCATTGTGCTTTGGCTATTGCAGATTCCTCATTAGCCTTTCTCTTTTCATCTACCACACAAGCATTAGTTGTTAAGTGGTCGTGGACACCTTGACCTTTGCACCATAATTCAACTGAGGAAGCCCATGCTAAGTTGTTCGAACTACCCATTAATGATGCTGAAGTGATCATAGGATTTGAACTTCTTATTCTTTTACTTTTGGCGCCAAACGTATCGATCCCAAAGGACATCTTTTGAACTCAAACTTTTGTAGTAAAAAACTGGTCAAAAATAAAAACTGGTCACTAGAAATCAGATTTGTCCACACAGAGACTGGTCAAAAAATAAAAAATATATGTGGTCTGCCTCGGAATGCAGAGGGGAGCTCACTGAGTGAAAAAAACCTTCAAAAATTGGCTGGAAACTGCATGGAAACACCGAAAAAGTCGCCGAAAATTGCTTGAAATCGCTAGAATTAGGGTTCTGGCGATCAGATCTGGTAAAAAATGATTGGGGTTTGGTCAGAATTTCTGGCCGACCCCAGCAGAAGAAAAAATGTCAAAAAAAATCACCAGAGAAGCCACACGCGGCAGCGCATGACCTAGATCTCGTTGAAAACAGCCACCTTCGAGCGGCGCATGAGGGTGCGTGAGGGACTGTTTTTCGTGGTTCTGGTTGGGTTGTGGTCGTCCGAGCTTCTCGAGCCTAGTGATGGTGTTGGTTTTCGCACAACACTCACAGAAATGAAAGTGACACAAATCAGCTGATGCATAGTGACCTTTCTTTTTTCTCTCACCGATGCCCTGATTCCATGTGAGAAATATTGAAGAAAAATATTATTGACTTGTGTATTTGCACTACTACATAGAGACCCTATTTATAGATACTACAATAATCCAAGTCTAAGAACGAACGGCATACTACCTTATTCCAATTCTAAATAGGATTATATATTCCTATTCCTATCTAACATTATTGAATTGTTATCTCTACATTATTATGTTGAGACCCTATTTATAAGCACTACATTAGACTTCTTTACTAACCAGGACAATCATTTTTCTAGTAGGATTCTATATATTATTCCTATTCCTATTCTAAGTTGGATTGTATATATCATTCTTCTTCCTATTTCTATTCTAACACTCCCCCTCAAGCTGGTGCATACAAGTTATATGTCCCTAGCTTGTTACAAATATAATTAATATGCGACGGATGAAGAGCTTGGTGAGATATCTGCAAGTTGATCACTCAACTTAACAAAATTGACAGTCAATCTCAACGTGCTTAGTCTTCTCATGAAATAATGATATATTCCTAAATTGCAGTGTTGAACTTTCCTAGCCAAGCTTGAGAAGACTGTTTGGGATCATAGAGTGACCTATAAAATTGACATACAAGGCTACCGGACTCCCGCCGAGCAACAAATCAAAAAATTGCTTCATATAGACTTCTTCCTTAAGATTACCATGGAGAAAACATTCTTAATGTCCAACTTTTTCTTTTTTGGCAAAAGTAAATCTGAAATAAAAAGTGGTTTCAAAATATATGGATCATCTTAAAATCGCTCCAAGAAAGTCACTGTAAAACTGGTCGGAACTTGCTCATGCATTGGATTATTAGATTTGATGGCTGAAAGTGATCACAAATTGAGAAATAAAATTATATGAATTGGGTCGGATGATGACATGACCCTACTGAGAAAGAGAATTATATGGGTGGGTCAGAATGATGGTACGACCCTACTGAAAAATAGAAATTATATAGGTAGGGTTGTATTGACGGCACAACCCTACTAAAAAAGAGAAATTGTATGGATAGGGTCGAAATGATGGCACGACCCAACTCAAGTAAGAAAGTAGTCACCGGAAAGATGGCACAACGCTATGCAAATTGAATATGGAAAAAAGTAGTCACCAGAAAGGTGACACGGTGCTACACAAATCGGATATGAGAAAGTAGTCGTCGGAAAGAGACATGGAGCTATGCAAATTAGATATAAGAAAATAGTTACCAGAAAGATACTCGGTGACCCAACTTTTGCTAACACAATCATTGGCCAAACGGGTGACATATATAGGTCGTAGCCGCTCGCTGGCAGCGGAAGCTCTTTGATTTTCTACCAGTAATGTAAAAGCTCACATGTGAAAAATATTGAAGAAAAATATTATTGAATTGTTATCGCTATATTATTACATTGAAACCCTATTTATAGAGACATTAGACTCTTTTTCTAACTAGGATACTACAACGCAATCCTTTTCCAAGTAGGATTCTATATATTATTCCTATTCCTGTTCTAAGTAGGATTGTATATATTATTCTTATTCCTATTTCTATTGTAACAGATAGCACTTAGCTTATAAGCAGTTAGGCATTTTCCAAACGCGTAAGTTAATAAGTGCTTATAATCTGATTTGACCACCTTATAAGTTCATTGAAATACCCCCTCAGTTTTTGCTGTTTTAGTTCTGAAAGTAAAGAAGAAAATGGCTAAGTATGAGGCTAAACAAAGGGAGTCAATGAAAACTGTTTATCTAGTTCTATATTTATATTAACCCTCTCCTTAGTACTATTACCTTTAAGGAATTGCTGTCACTTCAACATGAATGACACATTTTCACCCTTGTCTTGTACGATTTCCTGTAAACCTGTATTATACTATTGAATGGGGCTTCACAGCCCAGTGAGATGTGTGTTCAAATTCAAGTATGGGGAAGTACCTGCTCTTTAAGATTTCTGATGTTCTTCGTTCTTTCCTTAAAACTGAACCCTTCGATTTACGACCACTTTGTATTCACTGAAAAGATAATTTGGACTAACCTGCTCCTATGCCAATGTGTGATTTCAGATAAAATGCTTCAGTTATTTCTATCTGAACCATCTTGGAAGGAAAATGCAACTGATGAATCAGTTGAGCAGAGAAAAGCTCTTCTGAATGAGCTAGAATCAGTCATCTGGTCACTGATGTTGGTGGAAGGGCGATCAGAGTCTCGTCTTTGGCTTTGTAACGCAGTGGCAGAGATGAGGTCTATAACACCACGTAATCAACGTGACTTATTCATGAGTTTACTGAGGTCTAAGCCTCTAAAACGGCCCTTAGTTGGACAACTTTTACAATTGCTTTTCCAGAAGGAACCTCAGAAAGCAGGGCATATCATTGCAAAGAACTGCTTTTTATTAGAAAAATTCTTCAAAGGCAAGGTTCTACTATTTTATTTGACTTAGTGGCTGGAGTTCATTTTGATTTTTCGTTCTCTTTAACGTGGTTGCTAAGCTTCTTTTTGCTTGATCCATGAGCTTTGGCTTTTCCATGAAGTTTCTCTGATTTTAGCTTGTTTTTCATGTCAAAGTTATCAACATCTTACGGAATTGATTGACTCTTTCCATGAGATATATTGTCTTTGACTTGTGGTAGCTGAATCAATATATTAGTCAAAGTTATCAATATCTTGCTGTGACTGCTAATTTTTCAGTATGTTTTTTGTCATGCTTCTTTAGCATTTTGTCTTGGCTTCTTCACTGCCTCTGTTTTCTTTTTCAAAACTACTTTGTAATGTTTTTACTTGAGCCAAAGGTCTAGCAGAAACAACCTCTCTATCTTGAAGGGGTAAGGTCTGCGTATGCACTACCCTCTCAGACTCCATTTGTTAGATTACTCTGGTATATTGTTGTTGTATCAATATCTTACTTACTGAATCGAATTGAACTGTTTCCAAGATATATTGACTCTTGTCAACTTTGAAGGGTGTTTTTTTAGAATGGTGACTTTGAATATTAAAGAAAAAGGCACTAGGATCCTGCAAAAACCATAAATATAGAGACAAAGGACAGCAGATTCAACTATGAAATCCAAACAGTTACACAGCACTTATTAGATCGTCTAAGGATACTACTCCTCTACAAAATGTTCTTACACCAAAAATGAAAATAAGAAAGCAATCCTGAGAGATGGAAGAAAAGTTGAGAAACTTAGAGGCTTGGAGTAGTGGCGGAAATGTGAACAATATGTGGGACAATACTGTTGGTTGCGTTAGAAAGGTAGCTACCGAGGTACTAGGGGTTTCGAGAGGGACCTTTGGTGGACACAGTCGATTGGTGGTGGAATGAGGAAGTTCAGGCCAAAGTGAAAAATAAGAAGGTTGCTTACACGAAGTGGTTGGAGTGTAGGGATGAAGATGAAAAGCGAATGCTTAAGGAGACATATAAGATGGCTAAGTCAGAAGCAAAGATGGCGATGACGAGTGCTAAGACAGCAGCGTTTGAGCGCCTATATGAGGAGCTAAGTGATAAAGGCGGGGAGAAGAGATTGTATAGGCTCGCTAAGAGAGAGAAAGGAGAGCTCGCGACTTGGATCAGGTGAAGTGCATCGAGGGTGAGGTGTTGGTGTATGACACTTCCGTTAAACTAAGGTGGCAAGCTTACTTTCATAAACTCTTAAATGAAAAAGGATATAGAAATATTGAGTTGGGTGATTTGGCACACTCCGAAATTCATCGTGATTTTGGTTATTGCGGGCGTTTCAGAGTTGAGGAGGTTAGAAGGGCTATTAGTAGGATGAAAATAGGGAGAGCGGTCGGACTCGATGAGATTCCGGTAGATTTTTGGAAGAACATGGTCAAGGATGGCAAATAGTGATTGACTAGACTGTTCAATGCCATTATGAAGACTGCCAAGATGCCTGATGAATGGAGGAGTACAATGGTTCCATTTTACAAGAACAAAGGGGATATTTAAAACTGTAATAATTACAGGGGTATCAAGTTGTTAAGTCACACTATGAAGGTCTGGGAAAGAGTGGTAGAGATGAGGGTGAGAAGAGTAGTGTCTATTTCGGAGAATCAGTTTGGATTCATGCCGGGGCGGTCGACTACTGAAGCAATTCATCTTGTTCGTAGATTAGTGGAGAAATATAGGGAAAGAAAGAAGGATCTTCATATGGTGTTCATCGATCTCGAGAAGGCCTATGACAAAGTTCTAAGGGATGTCCTATGGATGTGTCTAGTGGTGAAAGGTGTCCCAATGGCATATATCAGGGCGATTAAGGACATGTATGACGGAGCCAAAACTCGAGTAAGAACAGTGGGAGGAGACTCAGAGTATTTTCCTGTTGAGATGGGACTCCATCAAGGATTTGTGTTGAGCCCTTTTCTGTTTGCCTTAGTGATGGAAGAGCTGACGCGATCTATCCAGGAGGAGGTTCCATGGTGTATGTTATTTGCAGATGATATAGTACTGATTGATGAGGCTCGAATTAAAGTTAATGATAGGTTGGAGACTTGGAGACACGCCGTGGAGTCCAAAGGATTCAAACTGAGCAGGACCGAATTAGAATACTTGAAGTGCAAATTCAGTGTTGCGAGGGATAAAGCAGACATTGATGTGAGGCTTGCCACTCAACCTATCACCAAGAGGGAAAACTTTAAGTATCTAGGGTCCATCATCCAGAGTAATGGTGATATCGACGATGATGTCACACATCGTATTGGGGCAGCATGGACTAAATGGAGGCTTGCCTTTGGAGTATTGTGTGGCAAGAAGATACCACCTAAACTCAAAGTAAGTTTTACAGAATGGTGGTTAGACCATCTTTGCTGTATGGGGTACAGTGTTGGCCAATAAAAAATACACATGTTCAGAAGATGCATGTCGCAGAGATGAAGATGTTGAGATGGATGTGTGGTCACACAAGGAGGGATAAGATTAGGAATGAGACCATTCGAGAGAAGCTAGAGGTGACCCCGGTGGCTGATAAGATGAGGAAAGCGAGACTGTGATGGTTTGGACATGTGCAGAGACGGAGTACCGATGCTCTTGTTAGGAGGTGCGAGAGGTTGGTTTTGGGAGTTACACGGAGGGGTAGAGGTAGACCGAAGAAGTATTGGAGGGAGTTGATCAAACAATATATGGCAAAACTGGATCTCACCGAGGACATGACCTTAGATAGAAAGGAGTGGAGGTCGTGAATTAGAGTAGCAGGCTAATTGGTTGGTAGGGTTAGGTGGATGTCTCTGGCCTTGAGGTATAGTAAGGTAACAGGATTAGGCGTGTTTTATATCATGTGTTGTCATTATCTGTCGTATGTGTGTTACATATTGACATGTGCTTTTCGTTAATAGTCGCTCTTTCTGTTTCCTTTCCTTTCCTTTTTGTCATACCTAGTTTATTCTGCTTATGGGTTTTTGAGATGAGGGTTCCCAGGAAACAACCTCTCTACTTCTATGAGGTAGTGGTAAGGTTTGTGTACATTCTGCCCTCCCCAGACTCCACTTGTGGGATTCTGCTGGGTATGTTGTTGTTACTTCATCTTAAAATTCTGTCAAGAGCTACTTCTTCCTTCAAAATTTCTTAAATTTCTGTCTTTTCAAGCTGTCCACCACACACAAGCAGGGACCAAAATTCCACCATTTCTTTGATGGGCTACATCCTGTTGCAATTCCAATTGCTTAGCAGGTCACTAGTGGTGGAAGGCATACGCCATTGGGCCCGCAATGTGAGAAAAAGTTACCATAGAAGACCAGTGACAGAATTATGAAAAAACAGATGGCTATTGGATTCTGTCTCTTCACCACAAAAAGGACATCTGGAGCATAATTAGAATGCCGTTCTCCTTAGATTCTCGAGTCATGCAAGTCTCTCTTGCACTAATCAGGAAAAGCACAACTTTTGTTTGAACCTTAATTTTTACAAATTTATCCCTAGGGTCACTGCAGTATTTGCTGATCCAAATTACACAAATGTTTGATCAGAAAACTTTATTGAAAAAACGCCGTCTTTGCCAGGTTTCCAGTAAAGCTTATCACAAGACTCCGTTAACCCTTTGGATTCTTCTGGAGTCTTAAAAAATTCCACAACTCCTCATTCCCAGACATTTAGAGCCCTTCTAAAAGTAATATTCAACCCTTGAGGATCTCAGATTTGCATCAAATCTTGCTTTAGGTCGGGAAGCAATGTTGTAAAAGACAGGGAATAAATCTTCTAGAGTACCACTGGCCTAGCCAGTCATCAGCCCAAACAAAGTTTTTCTACCATTTCCCACCTTGATCTTGGAAGGCTGCAATAACTCCCCAATGCATTTGATAGACTTCCATACTCCAATCTCATAGGGACAACCAACAGTCTTTGAGCACCACGTCCCATCTTGTTCATGTTTGGATTTAGAACACTGTTGACCAAAACAACCCTACCACCAGTGATAGGTGTTGTCTTTTCTAGCTTGCCAGTCTCTTCTCACACCTTTCTACCACCCCCATTCCATAATTCCAAAGCAGTATTTTTAGAACCCAAATAGACTGTAGGTAGCGAGCCTACCACACATCCCAGAATGGCTGCCAAGGTTTGAATATCCTCCACTTCTTTGGTTGGATAAATCATAGTCTTCCTCCAATTCACATGAAGCCCCGAGACTGCCTCAAGCATGACTGGAATTAGTGTAAGATATCTTAATGGTTCTGCCTTTGCCTCACAAAAAATCAAAGAATGATCCATCCACATTTTCCATTCTGAGGTGTGTGCAAGCTAGCATGGACACCATGGTTACCAAAAAGAATGTATGTGTATATGTATATTTCAAAGCATCCGCCGTAAGTTGACTAAATTCGGTGTTGGTCCCACACCCACAAATCGTCTCATTGTGTTGGATCGACACAGGCGTGGCATGGATTTAGGGGGTTCGAGCAACACAGATAAAAACTAAATGAAATTGCCAGAGTGCATTCTTTCTAGGGTTATCTTGTTCTAGAGTTACCGAGCGAACGATAAAGTGAACTAATTTGTCTTAGTTTCTTCTATGTAATTTTCCTTGTCAAAATTTGAGGGAAATAAGAAGCTAATGTTGATAACTAGTTCCTATCATTGTTCTAATATTCTTTATATCGAATTGATTCCAGCATGATTTGTTTCCTTGTGATTTGGATTACTGTTGAGGTCAGTTATGTGGTATACCACCTCTGTTCTCACTTATTAAGACATTTTCTGGACTGATTATCTCATATCACTATCTTTTTGTGTGCGCACAAATTATTAATCATGCAGGGAACAGAAATCGTATTTTGCAGTGGTTCTCTAATTTTGCTGGTACTGGTTATGTGGACCATACAAAGGGGGCTAAGGCATTGTCCCAGTTTGCTTTTATGAATAGAGACATCTGTTGGGAGGAGCTCGAGTGGAAAGGGAAACATGGGCAGTCACCTGCAATGGTTGCCACAAAGCCTCACTATTTTCTTGATCTGGATGTCGTACGAACAGTGGAGAACTTTCTTGAGTATGTTCCGGAATTTTGGTCATCTAAGGAATTTGCCGAGTCACTAAAAGATGGTGATATTCTGACCATTGATAATAAATTTTTTATCAGTATGTTTGTTGACTTGATGTACAAGGATGGTTTGAAAGAAGTGTGGGAAATTATAGATGAGTTTCTGATTGGGCAATCTTTTTCTTTCTTATGTCAGCACCTTCTCATTATTCTTGGGGAACAAGATCTAATGGTTTTCTTGGATTTAATCCAAAGTTATGTAAAACCAAGGTTGCAACAGATGGATTGCCATGATTCTCTTGATCAATTGCTGGAGATCATCCTCTCCAAGTATGATGGCAATAAATCTCTTGATCAGTTGCTTCTCTTGAATGCAGTTGCTACTCAAAGTCGGCAGCTGATGCGATTTATACGTGAAGATGGTAGTCAGGAGCAAAAGAAAAAGGTTAAGCATGTTGTTTTCCAAATTTGTAAACCAACAAGCCCTAAAGATAGCTTTACACCAATTCTGAGAGAATGCTTTAGAAAAAAATCTTTTGAGTCTATCAAATGGTTGGGACTGCAATCTTGGGCTTTCTACTGTTATTTATCCGAGGATTTCCAAAATTCCAGTTCATGGGAAAATTTATTTGCTGGCAATGGCATAAGCTTTCACAAATCCAAGACTTATCCAATACTAGAGCACGATCAGCTTCTTGAAGAAAGTGAGTCTGAGCAGGACAATAGGTCAACCAGAAATAGGTGCAAGAAAAGGCCAAAACACAGAAAGAAAAAGAGCAGAGATCTTGACTTTGAGGAATTAAATGGGGATGAAGTTGCCGATGTAATTACGAATAGACTGGAGTTGCATTCGACATCTGTTGACTGGTTGCTTTCTACTGATGGTTATTCTACTACTTGGAGCAGCGTAAGTTCAAAATACATTGTTTTCATTCAAAGTCTAGCCATATTTTTGAGTTTTCCTTTGCTATCTTGACATTTGACTTATGGATCCAGGACCTTTATTACCTTTGCTGTCCATCTCTTCCAATATAGGCTCTTAGAGCATTTGCTGTTTGTCATGTATAATTTAAACTTTTACCTGGGAAACTAACAATTTTGAGGATTGTGTTATTCATTAGCAATCTGAATAAATCTTTTTGGGGTATAGTATATTGATTTTCTTGACTACTAGTTTTATTACACCCTATAGGGCTGCTTATCGGGCGAAGAATTTCACTTAACGGTTTGGCTTATCAGATATCAATTTTTAAATTTACCAATCTGCTAGCCAACCTATAAGAATTGATTGATTCAATAACGGATTAACAATTATTAGATGGTTATTGGGTGGTGTATCGGCTAACCTCTTATCTCTATGGTACCTATTTTTTGGAGAAACACCTGGTCACACCTTGCAAAAAAAGGACTTATTTTCATTATTTTAAATTCAGTGAGCGAGTGAATATTGAAAGAAAATATAATAGTACTAACAACACTTTAACACTTTCCTTACATAAAATGGACGAGGCAAAATATATATAATTATAAAAAAAATAAATAGGTTTTCCCTTTAGGAGTTAGGACTAACAAAGAAAAAATATATAATTATTCTTATATATTATGATAAAATATCAAATGAGGCTTATATATTTAAAATAAATAAAAATATATGTATGGTAATTTTTAACGGGTTAATGGTTTACGTGATAAGGAAATTGAATAATCCATCCCCCCACCAATAAGCTGTTGATTATAAAATTTTAATCCATTCCCCAACTATTTATTCGACAACCCAATACCAATAAGCCAATGTTGCAGTTGACTTATCGGTTATGGTTTGGTTTTGAACACCCCTAATATTGTGCTTCTTGTTTGGTTGATATACTTTAGTTCTATTTTTCTATCTGGCATCTGCTTATTGGGCCAAGGTATTTGTTCTCTTGACCCATAGCGTTGTATATTGCATAATTGTTGTGGTTTTTCTTGTATTAGAATTAGGTGTACATATTCTAGAGTGGTTGCTTCTATCTATCCATTACCTTCTTTCGTACTTACCAGTGTTGTCTTGATTTTCATTTCTCTTAACTTACTCTAATTGTTCTTGATTTCTTGTATTTGATTATTGGCTATTGCATGTGGTCTATACTTTATAGTTTATTGTTCTGTCTACTATTATCTTGTTGATTTCAAATGCTAGTATTTTTTGAATTTATTGTAATCTCTCGACTTATCTATTCTCAGTTTATCCTTTTTTGTGGCTTTAGGATCTAATAGTGGACTAAGGTTATGTCTTTGGTTGGGGTCGAAGACAAGAGGTAGTTAGGGAAGAGAGGATTGGAATATTTAAGTTGAGAGTGAGTTCGTGGAATATAGGATCACCTATGAGGAAGTCCATAGAGCTAGTGAAGAGCCTTAGGAGGAGAAAGAAGAATATAGCTTGTATTCAAGAGACCAAATGGGTAGGTACCAAAGCTCGGAATATGGATTAGTTTATATTGTGGTACTTAGGAGGCTCTAGGGATAGAAATATAGTAGGTATCCTAGTAGATAGGGACCTTAGGGAGAATGATGGAGGTTAGGAGGATCAATGATTGGTTGATGAAGATTTAGTTATAGACAGGCTTATTGTGAACATTATTAGCGTGTATGTGCTTCAATTGGGTTTGGATGAAGAAGTTAAAAAGTTCTTTTTGGAGAATTTGGATGAGGTAGTGCGATGTATATCGACCACCAAAAGATTTTCATTGGTGGAGATTTTAATGGTTATATTGGTATAACTTCTAGTGGTTTTAATGATGTTTATGGAGGCTTTGGTTTTGGGGAGAGGAATGAAGGTAGGACGTCACTCTTGAATTTTGCTAGAGCCTTTGAGCTAGTTATTGCTAACTCATATTTTTCGAAGAGGAAAACACCTGGTTACCTTTCGTAAAACAGTAGCTAAGTCTCAAATAGATCACTTGCTACTTCAAAAAGGTGATAGAGGCCTTGTAAGAATTGCAAGGTTATTCGGAATGAGAATATTACTACCCCCATAGATTTTTGGTGATGTGCATGGAGATTAAGAGGAATAGGAGGAAGAAGACCCTTCACGACCGAACAAAGACTAGATGGGGGAGCACGACTCCTGTCCTTTCTCGGGAGATAGGGGACATGTTGATTGATTTAGGGGCTTGGTGTAGTAGCGGGGATGCGAACAACATGTGGAACATGATTGCTAATTGCATTAGAGAAGCAACTACTGAGGTACTAGGGGTTTCAAGAGGGATTTTTGGCGGTGAGCAAGGAGGTTGGTGGTGGAATGGAGAAGTTCAAGGCAAAGTGGAAGTTAAGAAGGTTGCCTATACAAAGTGGTTAGTGTGTATGGATGAGGATGAGAAGTGGAGACTTAAGGATATCTATAAGACGGCTAAGAAAAAAGCAAAATTGCCAGTCATGTCTGCTAAGACAACAACTTTTGACTGCTTATATGCTGAACTAGGGGAAAGGGGTGAGGATAACAATTCGTATAGGCTCGCAAAGAGAGAAGGAGAAAGCTCGTGACTTGGACCAAGTGAAGTGCATTAAAGATGAGGAAGGTGAGGTGTTGGTGGATGAGATCTCCATTAAGCAAATGTGGCAAACATACATTCCCAAACTCGTCAATGAGAATGGAAACAAAGACATTGTGTTGGACGTTTTGGCGCTCTCTCATAGTCTTCGAGATTTTGGGTAATGCAGGTGTTTTAGGATTGAGGAGGTTAGACGTGCTATTAGTAGGCTGAGCAGTGGGAGAGCGATGAGACCCGATGTGATTCAGGTAGAATTTTGGAAAAGCACAAACAAGATAGGTATGGAGTGGTTGACTAGGTTGTTTAATGTTATTTTAAAGATAACTAAAATGCTTGACAAATGGAGGTGGAGTACAATGGTTCTACTGTACCAGACAAAGGTGATATTCAAAACTATAACAATTACAGGGGTATCAAATTGCTAAGCCACACTATGAAGGTCTGGGAGAGAGTGGTGGAGAAGCGAGTAAGGAGAGAAGTGTCCATTTCAAAGAATCAGTTCGGATTCATGCCCAAGCGATCGATTACTGAAGTAATCTATCTTGTGCGGAGACTGGTGGAGAAATATAGAGAAAGTAAGAGGGACCTCTGCCATGTAGTGTTTATTGATCTTGAGAAGGCCTATGACAAAGTGCCTAGAGATGTCCTTTAGAGGTGTCCGGGGGCTAAAGGTGTCCCGATGATGTATATTAGAGCAATACAGGATATGCATGATGCAACCAAGACTCGAGTTAGAAAGGTCTGGAGGAGAGTTAGAGCATTTTTCAGTTGAGATAGGTCTACATCAAGGATCTGCGCAGAGCTCTTTTCTTTTTGTCTTGGTGATAGAATGAGCTAACACAATTTATTCAAGAGAAGATTCCATGGTGTATGCTATTGGCGGATAATATAATACTGATTGATGAAAACCGGGACAGAGTTAATGATAGGTTGGAGGTTTGGAGACAAACTCTAGGGTCAAAAGGTTCAAATTGAGCGGGACAAAAAATAAATACTTTGAGTGCAAATTCAATATTGCGATGGATGATCCAGACACAGAAGTGAGGCTTGTCGCTCGACCTATTCTCAAGAGTGAAAGCTTTAAATATCTTGGATTTGTCATCCAAAGTAGTGGCAACATTGATGATGGTGATGTCACGCATCGCATTGGGCCAGCATGGATGAAATGAAGGCTTGCTTCTGGAGTATTGAGTGATAAAAAGGTACCATCAAAACTTAAAGGTAAGTTCTACATAATGGTGGTTAGGCTGTCTTTGTTGTATGGGGTGGAGCGTTGGCGAGTAAAAAACTTGCATATTCAGAAGATGCATGTTGCAAAGATGAGAATATTGAGATGGATGTATGGACATACTAGGAGTGTCAAGATTAGGAATGAGGTTATTCAAGAAAAAGTGGGAGTGGCCTCAGTGGTAGATGAAATGAGAGAAGCGAGATTGAGATGGTTTGGCCATGTGCAGAGAAAGTGTGTCGATGCCCCAGTTAGGAGGTGCAAGAAGTTGGATTTAAGGGTTACACGGAGGGGTAAGGGTAGACCAAAAAAGTATTGGGGAGTGGTGATTAGACAAGACATGACGCAGCTTCATATCATCAAGGACATGACCTTAGATAGAAAGGAGTAGAGATCGTGTATTAGGATAGAAGGTGAGTAGAGATAGAATGTTGTCTTACCTTGTGATGGTTAGTAGGTTTGTCATAGGATTAGTCGAGATATTATGATTGTGTTGTTACCTCTCTTCGATTATTCTTCTACTTTTATTGTTATTTTTTCTTGTAGAATTGATATTGTTTTTCGTTTTAACCGTTATTGTATATCTATTATTATTTTTATTTGAGGTGGATACATTTGAGCCGAGGACTTTTTGGAAATAGTCTCTCTACCTCCATGAGGTAGTGGTAAAGTCTGCGTCCGCTCTACCCTCCCCAGATCCCACTTCTGTGGGATTTCATTGGGTATATTATTGTTGTATGCTGATTTGCTCATCTTTCTCAGGTGAAAGAATATGATTTTGAGCAGTCAGTTACATGCATCATGTTACTTCTGTTAGATCTTTGTTTCATATCAATGGTAAGAGGAGAGTGGGTACCTACACAGCCTCATGTATAAATGTAGGTGGACAGCGTGCAATATCCTTGTTTGCTATTGTAAAAGCATATTTTGTTTGTGGTTTAATATCATAATTTATACAGGTGGACCTACCTGAGCATATATCAAAACATTGCTTCTTCACGTGGATGAAGTGGGTTTTTGCTGAATGAATAGATGATTTTTCACTCTTTGCATGGAGTTGATATGAAACGACAGAAGAATTATGGCCATATGCTTTCTGCATCCACCTTCTGATGGAAGAATTTGAAGGTTTAGTTGATCAGAGCTTCAACTGCTCTTTTTTCTGTCTCCATTATTTATTTATTTTCTTTAGGGACAGAATGAGTGGTATTACTCAGAATTTGGGATATGCTTGTTGCTATCACCTTAGCTTTGTTTTGTATTTGATTTTTGAGATTGCAGGTGGATTGGGCAAGTGAGGCAAACGTGTCAGTTCTTGATTTATCACTCTGCTTCTACATAGAGGAACAATCTATGAAAATGGTTTGCCACCTGTCGTGATTGCAACTTTCTATTTCCTATTTATATGAGTCAAGTATCTGGCCAAGTAGTGATTGTGAAGGCAATGCTAAATGTAGAATTATTTTATCCCATGTTTGATTGGAGTTATAAGGATAATTAATCTCAAGATAAATTATGCAACCATATATATGGATGTTGTAAGTTTCTTAGTTCCCATATATATGGTGGAGGTCCTGGAGACAGCTCATTTCATTGTAATTCGGTTATGCACTTAAAAATGTTGGTTGTGCGAAATTGGGTTCATATGCACTGGCTGGCTTCTGTATGTTTAAGTTTTAGGTTTGCATTGCAAGGATTGTTATATGTATGGTGAATAACACATTGTTGTTTAAGGATTGGAAGCCTAATCTATCTTCGCATTCCTATGCCTAAACTTACGCAGGATTTCAAACATATTTGTTTATTATTAGAGTAAATTAAGATTTTCATTCATGAATTAATCTCCATATTCTTATTCCACTTATTTGGCACAAACATAATACTAAAAAAATTTCCTTCTTGCTTGGTGTTTCAAACGGGAAACTGCTTCCGCTATAAAATTCAGCACAAAATATGCCATTTTGTTTTTTTTTTATATATATATATATTCTCCATATGTAATACCGGTACCAGTTGATAGAAATTCATGTACTTTTCGTTTTAAGAAGAATGATTTGTTGAGCATTTTGATACATTTGACATCATTTTAATATCGGATCACAAGATTAAAAAGTTTTATTTATTTATTTTCTTAAACTTTGTGCTAAGTTAAATTAGATAATTCTTTTTAAAATGGAGAAAGTATTATTTTATACAGTAGGACATGAAATTAAAATAATACCTATTTAATTAGTTTTAATTGCTGCAATTATCTTGTTCAGATTATTTAATTTTTTGGTATGAATTGTCATAACAGATGGCTAAACTATAAAATAAGTAAGCCTTTCCAGACTTACATATCGAGCCATGCGAATGTATGTTATAGGAAAAATGGTTCAAACACACAAATAAAATGTTGCAATTTATGTTGTTAGGGTCCTATGCCCCTCTCCGACTTATTTTTAGTGTATTCTTGGCTTAGTTGGTCTAATAAGTAAACACATGTATAGAAGGCACGCTAGGTGGAATTAAAGTTATATAAATATATCTTTAATTGTCATGGGGCAATCCGTATTTTTTTTAAAAAAAAATCATTAAGTATTTCAATTATAATCATTTATTGTTATTCCTCATATACCTCTACTAAAGACTATTCTCCATTGTCATTGATTTGAAGAGGTAAGGTTTGATTAATTTTTTTCCTTAAAATTTCTTCTCTTATTTGTCTTTAGAGCTTCTAATTATGTATGAAAGAGGTAAATTTTGTATCTGTATGGAGAATAGAGATGTAAAGTTGAATGCATAGGTGTGATGCAGTCATGGTCTTTTCTTCCTTTGTAGGCTTCATGGGAGAAAATTGATGTTATCCATGCGGAAATGTTTCGATGTAGGAATAATTTGGTTGATTATAAGGAGATGAATGAAGAATTAGTTTGGAAGGTGAATAAAATGAAAAAGATAGAAGAAATGATGTGAAGATGAAAGAGAAATTTGCGTTTAGTGTTGAGGAGATTAAAGAAGAATAATAAAATTGCTTGTGTTGTGGTAAGTTGTTCAAATTCTAAAATGAATGTAAAGTATGAAATGACTCATATGTTAATGAAACACTAAATTCCTTCATAAATTTATATAAGAGTAGTGTTTGCATTTCATATTAAGTGCGCCATCATAACTTCATACTACATTAGCTTGTTTCTCAAATCAGAAACAATAAATTTTCTTTTTCTTTTCTTTACCTTCATCTCTTCAAGTTGGCCTATTATGACTGCTACTTTTCCCTTATTTGTAACCAAGGTCCCCAGTAACATTAGCTGACCTTATAACCTCTCTTGAACCATGTTATAGACAAAGAAAAAAAGTAATAAACTGCATTTACAACTTTAAAACTTTACCCCATTTTCAACACTTACACTGGATGTTGTAACTCCATTTTCAGCAATAAATCACAGTAGCCCTAGGCCTTTGCTTCAATTTGTGCGTTGGAGCTTCTTGCACTAGATTGAGAAGCAACAAGTGGAGTAGGTGTAATAGGTGAGTGATGAATAGTTGAATTTTCAAATCACTCAAACTAGCAAGCGCCCTTCTTGACCTCTCCAGCCTTTTATATGTTCTTTAATACCTTAAGAATAAGTTGTTGCCTTTCATGACCTTTCCCTATATCTATGAGGTGCTTAAGTATTAGTTATTTCCTTTTTTGGCAAAAATTTTAAGTTAAGATTCAAATCATTTTCTACATGTGTATATATCCAAACTCGATGATTTCTAATTGTACACAGGTGTTATGAGTAATTCCTAAGTGTGGTAAGTCTATTGAATATGAGTTAAGGTAAGAAACCTCTAGCACGAAGTCGATTTTAGAGTTTTCCTTATGATTAAGTTTTTATGTAAGTTCTAACAATGGGTTAACTTTAAACAAATATATCTCCACAAATTTAAAGATTTATATGACCCATAACCTATCAAATTAAAGATATGTGAATCTAGTTTTCTACTCAACAAATCATTTATCAATCCATATTTGAGTAAGAAATTATACTCATTTTATTGAGCACTACGCTGAGGTCCATACTAAACTTCAGTGGCTGAAAATTAGCTAAGTCTATGTCACGATCCGAGACTATCCCTTAGTCATAACATGGTGCTTAGAATCATCAATGACACCAAGCTAACCCTTGATACTGGCATAGTCATGAGCACCTAAATATGAACATGTAAAAGAACTAAACTGACTGAAGCATCACTATGGAAATGTTAATTCACCATATTTCTGAACAAAGCTTTATATACAACAATTATAATCTGAAAATAATATGAAATAGAATAGACTGAATACAATAACTCTAACTGACTGTCTATGACATCTATGTTAATAGTGATTATAGTTAGTTGGGACATGACCCTTACTCCCTTTAATCAATACATACAAATAGTAATTATATACTAGAACTATAAATTGACTTGAGTACTCAAAATAAGAGAACTCATCACCTGTTGGCTGGAAGCTGCAATCCAACTGACTAAGATCTTGTATCTATATCACATGAATAATATAGACAAGAGGTATGCAATCATTGTTTTGAATATGCTAAGTATGTGAGATATGAATGATAGAATGTAAAGCTATACATGATGAATCTGAGATGCTTAATTGAATATGGAATTAAAATATATGAACTGATATGATGACCAAGTAGTAAAATATGCCATTGATAGATGCTGAAATTGAAATAACTGAAGTTGAACTATGGGAGATACTAAAATCGACATAAACTATGTGAGCTACTTCATGGATTTTAATTTTTAGCTCCCACACTGAAAAGAGAGTGTGCCATTTACTAAGGACAGGACCATGATATTTGAGCTAAGGTAGATCCACTAGTTAAAGCCTATAAAGACAAATTCTAGGGTGGCACATAGTTCTGGGACTTTAATCATTATACAGGTAGGTTTTATAACATGTCAGTAATGTGACTAAGCAACCACATATTACTTATCCAACTTTCAATCTCCTTTGTAATAATATATTAGTTCTCCTATAAGGTATAGTCTTATATCCATATTAAACTAGTGCATAAGCATTCTGACCTGATTGTTTAACAACAACATACCAGTGGAATTCCACAAGTGGAGTCTGGGAAGGGCAAAATGTACGCAGACCTTATTACTACCTCAGAGAAGTAGAGAGGTTGTTTCCTGGGAACCCTCGTCTCAACCCATAGGCGGACACGGAGAGACTATTACTTTATGTTAAAAATTAGTTCCAAAAGCTTTTGCATTGAAAAAAGCATGGGTTGAAAATAGCCCTGACAGATTAAAACGAGTTGAAAAATAGTCCTTGTGGATTAAAAGTAGCCCTTTCAAGTTAGAAGGGTAGCCCTTATGGGTTAAAAATGATATAGTAGCCCTTTGGAAAAATTCGCAGATACCGTAAGATCAATGAGGCTCTTAATACCACTATTGTTTTTTTAAAGGATGAATGAAGCAGCAAAAAGATTGAAAGAACCTCTCAATAAATTGAAATGGCTTTCAATAGCTTTTAATAGTTTTTTTAAGTATTGAGGGGCTTTAAGTAGCCAACACAAAACAAAATATGCATAATTTGAAATTCAAAACTAACTAAAATATCTCAACAAACTAAACTATCTAATAGAAATTTAAAATTCAAATTATCCTGAATTTAAGCAACTTATTTGACTAAAAAATTACTGCAGTAACTAAAAGCAAATTTCAACAAAATTCAATAACTAATTTCTTGTTCAATACATTTTGAGATTCTTGTTCCATATTTTTTATGCCCACCTTACGTTATTTGCTCACACAGAAATACAAAAGGCTAATCCACATTATTCGCTTACTAGTGTCATTGCATTATAATATAAAACTTTGAGACATTAACAAAACTAAGCCAAGTTTAGGCCAGCGCAGATCAGCTCATTGGTGTGGGTTTGGGTTGAGGTACGGATTCAGTCCCCTTCTCTTCATAGAAAAATTAGGCCTGGAAAATCACTTGACAAGGGACACAGGTCTGTTTGGGCCTCAGTATGAATGAATCTCTCTTGGTCCCACGCCAGCCCATTTGATATGCTTAGCTGCTAACTTACTTACAGACAAAAGATGCTACTTTAGAGACAAAAACACCTACAAAATATTACTGCGTAAAGAGTAGAGCTTTACATCGCAACCAGCAGAGTAGTTTACAACCAGCTAATGCTACAAGTAAACTAGAATCTTTCTATAACCACAAGAATAAGCCTAACATCATGAACAAAAAGTAGATAATCTATGGCTAACAACAATTTCATGTCTACCT
The DNA here is from genome assembly GCA_029948455.1 of Solanum rostratum. Classification (NCBI taxonomy): domain Eukaryota; kingdom Viridiplantae; phylum Streptophyta; class Magnoliopsida; order Solanales; family Solanaceae; genus Solanum; species Solanum rostratum. Next base: position 33,890,725 of record CM057048.1, on the reverse strand, counting down.
AAAAATAAAGACAATAATATCAAAGACAAAAAAAAATAGTAAAATGACATTTTATTTCCTAACCAGAAGATAGATTAACCTTACCTAATAGGCAAGATTTTATTTCTAACTAAAATAAAGAAAATTAAAGATAGAAAAAATGATAATGTGATATCTCATGATCTACATCACTTGAGGAAGATAAAAATCAATGTATCTAAGAGAGAAACAAGAGCGTTTACCTCTCAATCTGTCCTGATGGTTTAAAAATGTAAAAAGATGGCAGTTATCACCCGGATTGCAGAGAATACACTAAGGATCTCCTAATTATCACAGACACTTATTTCAAAGTTTCAGATTCGATTACAAGGCAGCTTTTCTTTAGTCCTCAACATATGATTCTTGTGTATGTTACCAGAGGCTGAGCTCAATAGCAACTTACTCAAAGACAAAGCATCAGTACACTAGTTTAAAATGACATAAATGTGCGTTTGCACACATGTGAGAGTGTTCTTTTTTTTCAACTTATGCAGAAGAAAAAACAACAAAATGGGATCGACTTTATTCCCATTTCCCATTAATAAATAAGGTGTTAGATACCTTTGATAGAATTATACTTTTAACTGAAACTAATTGGTGTTCAAATTCTTGAAATTTAGTCTAGAAGGGTCATTTTTTGTTGGAGCGTGCTTTATTACTACTCTTTCCCTCTAACCAATGGTGGAATCCATCTCAACTATTTGTTTCTCTAGTACATATTATACAAAATTTTATACAATCATAGTGTTTGATTAACCAAGCAAGGCAGTAGTCAAATGTAACCCGTAATAGAATTTCTTTCAAGCAACCCAACTGTTGAGATGGTGTCAAGGAGAAACAACAAACGTAACTAGGAGACAGAATATCAAACATGGAGTCCTATCATGGATTAGGATTATCAATCATGGACTTGACAAAATTTAACATCGACTTGTCTGAATAAGGCTTATAAGGTGGTCAAACGGACTTATTCTTCACATAAAGCAAGCACAAACACAGATGGAAGTAGGCATTGCATCCTCTATCCCATTTACTTTGAATTGGAACATTACCTCCAGCCTGCACCATTACATGCTTGGGCAGTGAGAAAATATTGACATAAAATGACCATTGCTTCACGGTTCTCGAAACACCTCCAACTCTCTACTCTAGTAGGGAACCCTTGAAATAACACTTTAAATAGTGTTTCATAATATTGAAACTAGAAACAAAAGAAACCAAACAGTTCTTTATGTTCATGCACCAGTATGCATAAACCATGTCGAAAAGTTACATTGATGAATTGGAATAGCATAAAAAGGGAACATTAATAATCTGGTTATTGATTATAGACCTGGAAAGTATAGAATGTTATTCATCCACTTGTAGATTTACACGTGAAAAAGGATTGGTTAGCTGAAACTTGTATTGTGACAGGCTTCACCACAAGGCAATAAAGCCGAGATCATCCGAATTATCTGATTAGACCAGAGAACATTCTGTAGACTAAGAGGCTGTTGTGGTATTGCCTCTAAACCCTGTAACCCAAAAGTCAAAACAAAAACTTTATCACATTGAGAACACTAATATGTACCTATTTTGGTAGGTACATATCTCTCTAGCAACTTTAATCTAGCGAATGAACAAACGGAACAAAGAAAATGATTGAGATACCCTATGGCAATGCATAGTAGATACATTAAAAAAAGACAAAGGAAAAAAGAATGGTGTGTATTTAAACATTCCACAGTGTACAACAACATACCTAATGAAATCCCACAAGTAGGCTCTGAGGAAGGTAAAATGTAAGCAGACCTTACCACTACCTCATAAAGATAGAGAAGTTATTTCAGAAAGACTCTCAACTCAAATATCACAGCCCAAAAAGCAAAAAAATACTAGATATAGACTAACGATTAAAATGAAAAGCAATTGATAATTTATAATATACACTAAAAGCAACAAAATAAATGATGGACACTAACAACATAATATATAAAGACGCGACTATTCCTACTAAGCTACTACATCACAAGGTAAGACAACCTCCCACCCCTACTAGCCTATCAACCTTCAATCCTAACACCTGATCTCCAATCCTTTCTATCTAAGGTCATGTCTTCAATGATATAAAGTTGTGTAATATCTTGTCTAATCACCTTCCCCCAATACTATTTCGGCCTACCTCCACCTTTCCAGGTAACCCCTAAATTCAATCTCTCCCACCTCCTAACAGGAGCGTCGGCACTCCTCCTCTGTACATGTCCAAACCATCTTAATCTCGTTTCTCTCATCTTGTCTTCCACAGAGGCCACCCCTAACCTATCTTGCATGTCTCATTCCTAATCTTATCACACCTCGTATGTCCATATATCCATCTCAACATCCTCATCTCCGCAACTTGCATTTTTTGAACATACGAGTTTTTGATTGGCAACACTTTACCCACATAATAAAGACAGTCTAATCACTATTTTGTAGAACTTACCTATAAGTTTAGGTGGTATCTTCTTGTCACACAATACTCTAGAAACAAGCCTTATTTCATCCATGCTGCCCCAATACGATGTGTGACATGGTCATCAATATCACCACTACTCTAGATGATGAACCCAAGATATTTGAAGCTTTCCCTCTTGAGAATAGATTGACTGGCAAGTCTCACTTCGATGTTCACTTCATCCCTCGCAGCACTGAATTAGCACTTCAAGTATTTTGTTTTGGTCCTACTCAATTTGTACCCATTGGACTCCAGAGTATGTCTCCAAACTTCTAAGCTATCATTAACTTTATCCCAAGTCTCATCAATCAGTATTATGTCATCCACAAATAGCATACACCATGGTAACTCCTCCTAAAGAGACCGTGTCAGCTCATCCATCACCGCAAATATTTCACAGTGTATGATGCCAAATTTCAAAAAGGAGTGATACAAACACCACTTTCCACACCCCTGGGTTGGTCTCGATCATTCGGTCTCATGATGGAAACAGTAAGAACTACACTTTCTGCTAATTCGACCAAACATGAAGTTTTTTTTGGCTAAAAGCAAAGTTGAGCCTGTCTTGTGGAGCGAGTAGAGACAAAAATTAGCAGTAAGAAACCAAAGCTCTAAGTTGATTCAACCAAAATGCTATTATATCCCCAAGACGCAGGAGGAAACCTTCTTGAAGAGCCCAGAATTCACATGAAAATGAACTACGTCATCAAGAGACAAAGGGGAAAGGAGATGGAAACAAGAAATTAATGTGTTATGTTCATTTACTCTTGAGATAAGTATTGAAAACACCCCTTGTATTTGGCGCATATTATTAGTTTTGTCCTTGAATTATTGACAACCTTAAAAATACCTCTTTACTTGACAATCTAAACTTATATACACCTCAGAGTTGTCACATGACATAGCAAGTGGTCTCACGCTCTTGTAGGAGCATGGGGAGCTTTAAAAAAGTCAAGAGAATTGTTGAAAAATGCTTCCACAAGGAAATCTGCAAATACCCACCAAATTCATATGTCATGTGTAAGGAGACAAAAACAGATTTCTAGGCTAAGGGGTCAACGTTCACAATTTTCTTTGTTTAATACACCGTCATCAAAAATATTTATAGGCCTGGTTCATCGAAGAGACTAGTATTGCACTTATGACTTGTGAAGGAATTGAAGTTTTACACGTATGGGCATTTCATTTTTTATTTTACATAAAAAAAAGTTGCTTACAATTGGTTCTCACTTCATGATACCAATAACGCAGCCCAATTTTTGACTATATTCCATTCTTAAAGAAAAGGAAAAAGGCCTGATATACCCTTTCAACTTTGCAATTTAAACCAGATATATCCCTCGTTACAAAAGTGGCTCGCATATATGCCAACCGTTATACAAATGGCCCAAATATACCTTTTTTGTCTAATGGAAGTGAAAAACCATTATCTTTTTACTGTGTTTTTATTAAAAAGTCCATGTAGTGGTATATTTGATCATTCTAGTAAATTTCAAATGTATATTTGATCTTTCACATACATGAATTTTTTTTTTTTTTGGACTTATTTGATTCAAGGGTAATTTGTTTCAAATATCTCCCTTGCAGATCTCTATTTGTTTCTCACTATTTAAGTTTCTTATTCTTATTTCATTTCTTATTTTTTTTTCATTCTCTAGTGTGAAAATATAAGAAAGAAGTGTGAATCGAAAAAGAGGAAAAAAGTAAGAAAAGATTTCAAACGATATCTTTTTTGCAGCTATATTGTAATTTATTTTTCGTATTTAGAAAAAAATCAGGGCATCTATGATAAATTTTACAAGAAGAAGAGTGAACAAAAAAAAGAAATTTGATCATCAAACTAATAAATGCAAATTAGTCATTGAGTCAAACAAGTCAAAAGAATTCACGTGTGAGCAAGACCAAATATACCTCTAAACTTTGCTAGAAGGATCAAATATAACCGGACATGGATTTGTTTTCTACAAAAAGTCAGAAAATAAATTTAAAATTATTCTTTCACTTCTGTTAGATGAAAAGAGTATATTTGGGCTATTAGTGTAATGGTAGGGGCATACACAAGGCATTTTTATAACGAGAAGTATACCAGCTTTAAATCACAAAGTTGAAGGGGTATATCATGCCATTTTCCCTTTATAAAATAATTTCTTGTGTGAATTAACTAAAAGAAATATGCACTAAAATATGTTAGCACTCCATCTACCAATGGTATACAATTGTAGTTCTTTGCAGTAGTAATTAGTTGTTTCTCATTCGAGTAATGTTATAAAATTATGTCCTAGTTTCTAGGAATAATTATCTTTTCAGTATTGTAGTTTAAACTCTACATCTAAGCAGAAAATTATTCCAACTTTTTAGTACTTCAACTTAAGAGATTGCTCTCTTAATGAATTAGTACCATCGTCATAGGAAAAGAACATCAAATTTCATCCTGCAACACCTCATAAATAGATTCGGGCCATAATAGCTTGTTGTCAGAGATGGAAGTTATGGGAGACCAAATCCAATAACAGGCACAATGGGGGGAACTTGTTCAAAGAAGAATGTGCAGCCAATTTAGCTAGACAAGAAGCCATAAATGGTCGGTTGGATGCATTCAAAGGATATAGCAAATTCAAAGGCCAATTCTGAATCAACTGAAAATGTCAGTCATAATCGAGGTTGGAAGGGTAAAGCTACAGGCAAAGGAGGGTCGAAATCAGAAACAAAAGGAAGTTGCATTATTCATAGATAGAAAGTTGGATTTTCCACAATTTAATGGTCAAGAGGATCCTTTGGGATGGCTTAGTATGTGGGAGCATTTCTTTCAACACCAACAAACACCAGAAGGTGAAAACATGGACTTGCTTCTTTTCATTTGGAAGGAATTGCACAACTCTGATTTCTTCAACTAGAGAAAGATATGCCACGATGCTCTTGGGATGAGTTCAAACATCAATGCAACCTTTGTTTTGGACCAATAACAAGAAGTCAAAATTTGGGAGCATTGGATAAGTTAAGCCAAATTGGATCTGTCGAAGATACAAGAAATGTTTGAGCTATTGGTTAAGTGGGTTGGTACCCTTACATGAATGCAGATTATTGAACTTTATATTAGTGGTCTTGCTGATTACATAGCAATTGAGGTAGAGCTGCATGGAGTTGTCTAATCTTCCAGATTTGACTATGACAATGTTGTGAAAAGCGATGCGCTTAAAGTGTGCTTTTAAGCGAAACGACTGGTTGTTGCTTAAATGGCTTGAAGCGACGCGAGAAAGCAGAAGTGTGTGCTTCTGGAACGGAAGCGTGAAGCACACTTTTTTTAAGTGAGAAAAAGTTCACTTAAGCACTAACTAGGTAATTTATATAAAAGACTTACCTACGTTTAAGTTTCCCAAATATTTTTCTCCCTCTTTTGCAACTGCTGCAAGCTACTACTGTGACTGGGACTTCTCTTCAGGTTAGTTCTTCTTCTTCTCTTCTTTTCTTCTTCTCAGTTGTCTTTCTGTTTCGCTACTGCGACCCTGTGACTGCACTAGGTTTTTTTTTTTCAATTTATGTTACTCTGTTTTTTATTTTCCTAGTTTCTGGGTACACTGTATTTGTAAGTGTGTAAGCTCTGTTTTTTTAAAAAAAAAATTATTTTGCTGCTCTGTTCTGTCTCTACTCTTTTTTTCTTTTGAGTTTTTGTCGTTCAGTGACTGAGTTACTGATCTGTTTTTGCTTGTAGTAAGTTGTATTTCTTATTCAATGGCACAAAAAGGAGATCCAGCTTAGGTTTATGGAAGTACAACGGGGCAGTAACTCAAAAATCATATGTGTCTCCTGTGATATGACATACAATGGCGGAATATTTCATCACAAAAAGCATCTTATTGGTGGTTATAAAGATGTAACAGTATGTCCAAAGGTCCCAAATAGTGTGAAGGAAGAAATCAAAGCGTATTTTATGTAAAAATGAGTTTAAAACTCAAATGAACCATGAAAAATCCATGGTTAATCTTGTCGATGATGAAATGGATGATGATAAAGTTGAAGTGAATATGTCAATGGATTCTCCTTCAAAATGTCAAAAGAAGCCTTCAACTAGTGGAAGTGGGTCATCCAGCGCTAGCAATGTCAAGGGTCCTCTCAATCTCTATTTCTTGCAAAAACAAATGAAAAGAGAAAAAGTGGACATAGTGATTTAGAGGCTTCTACGGAGATTTTAACGGATCGTGTTATATCCATTTTTACTAGGTGGATGTACGAGGTAGGACTTTCTTTCAATTGTATTAATTACACAGAGTGTTTGGTGAATTCACTGAGGCAGTAGGTCAATATGGCCTTGGAATGAAGCCCCCCACCTATCATGAGGTAAGAGTTCCTTGTCTAAAAGAAGTGGAAAAAGACAAACAAAATTGTGGAAGATCATAAGGTTCAATAAAAAACGTATGACTATTCCATTATGATGGATAAATGGACAGCCAAAAATGGGAAAATGATCATTAATGTTTGGGTGAATTCTCCAAAAGAGAGGGTGTTCCTTGAATCTATGATGCTAGTGACTCTTCTATTGATTTTAATAAAATGTTTAACTTGTTTGAAAAGACTGTCTTGAAGTAGGTAAGGAAAATGTGGTACAAGTAGTGACCAATAATGCAAGCGAGAACTAAAAAGTAGATGAAATGTTAAAGGGAGTGTAACCGCATATTTTCTTGACTCCTTGTGTTGCTCACTGTATCAACTTCATATTTGGTGACATCTTCAAAGAAGTCCCATATTCAACAGGTGAACAGTGAACTTGATATTTAATTAGCTTTTTAAAAACTTCATGTTTGTTTTCTTTACTTATTAACTATCAACTTTTTCGAACAATTTTTGGCAAGGTTATTAAGGTACATTCTTATATCAGTCAAAGGGCGTTGTTGAATATGACGAGGAGATACACAAAGCAAAGAAATTTGGTAAAACCCACCAACACAAGATTCGCAACAGCTTTTCCTGACTTTGTATAGTTTTTATCAGCAAAAGAAAATTTGAGAACCTTGTTTATGTCAATTGAATGGAGTGAGAGTGTCTATCTTAAGGAAACTCTTGGCAAAGAAGTTGCGAGACACATCATTGGTCCATGTTTTCAAAATGACATTGTTCAAGAACTTAAAGTTGGTGGTCCTTTTGTTAGTGTACTTTGTATGGTGGATGGGGAGATAAAACCACCAATGGGCTATATTTATGAAGCCCTGGATAGGGCCAAAGAAAGTATTGAAAGTCCATTCAATTATGATGATAGGAAAGATGAGTGTTCTTAAAATCATTGATGCAAGATGGACGGATCAACTTCATCAACCTTTACATGCAACAGGATATATTTTGAACTCGGGACTCTGTTATAAAGATAATGAGATTAGGACTTTAACCGAAGAAGTGTGGGAGGGATATCATAAATGTGTTGAGACGATCCCGGAGAAAAATTTGCCAGACAAAATAGGGGAGGAGATTGGAGTGCACATGAAAGTTGATGGCTTACTTGGAATTGGATCAGCCATTAGAGCTAGAACGAAATTATCACCAGGTGAGCATTTGAGCATCTCAACTTCTGCTTGTGTTTAACGCTTTAACTTTTAAGTCATACTTATTAACTTTTAAAATAGTTCTTCTATAGTGGAATGGTGGATGCAATATGGTTATAATGTCCCCAACTTGCAATATTTTGCTATTAGAGTGCAAAGTTTTAACTTGTCGCTCATCCGGTTGCAAGAGAAATTGGATCGTGTATGAACATGTGAGAAACTATATTACAATATTACTAAATTAAATGATATCTCAAGTGTCCTAAGTCCTCCTATTAATTACTTTCTATGACTTTTATGCAAATTCATACTAAAAAAATAATAGTCTTGAGTTAAAACGCCTCAATGATCTAGTGTTCTTCAAATATAATACAACATTGGTGTATCGTTACAATGCTCGCAATACCATTGATCCAGTTTTTTCGGATTATGACGCAAATGAATGGTTAACCGGAGCATCCCAAAATCATGAAGATGAAGAAGTATACGAAGGAGAAGGTCCCACTTATGGTGATATTGCAATGGCAAGTGGTGTTGAGGAGAATATTTATGGTTCTAGGGGTACTTTAAGGGGCAAGGAAAGAGTAGCTACAAGTTCAAGTTCATTAGAAGTAGAACCCTTGTTGATGAGCCCTCTGATGATGAAGATGATAAGGACCAAGTAGAACCCTTGGTTATGACACTTCAAGAGTTTGAGGATCTTGTTGAAGAATAGGATTTTGCCCACTTTGTGATTTGGTTATGCATTTGCCATTTGCTTTATATGTTACAACTTAAGAGGATTATTGACCATTTATTTATTTTTTTAAACCCAAGTTGAAATTTGAAAGATTTGCTTAATATGTTACCTCTATTGAGTTCTTGATTATTTATCTATGCATATTAATAATTTTTGTTTTTATACTAAATAGCTCTCTATTTGAAAAAAGTGTTTGCTTCCTTCGCGCTTCCCACTTCTATGAAGTGAGCCCTCGACAGCTTTTTCCGCTTCTCGCTTCTCAAAACACTTGGGTATGACGGTGAGTATTTCCCAACTTTATGAAAGCAAGGAACAACCTCTTTGTTAGTAGTTGTTAGATGTATTTACATCAAAGACAACATATTTCTCACCTCAACAACACGCCAAATTTGTGAAGAAATTAACTAGATTTGAAATGGAGGAAAGATGACTTAAGGGACTCTTTGTTTCAACTGTGATGAGTTCACCCAAGGTCATCAACAAAAGAAGTTATTCTAGGTTGACTCTATAAAAAATGAGGAACAATTTGTAGGCAAACAGGGAGATACAAGTAGTTTCCACCCTCAGCGCTTGAGACAAGTGGGATCTAGAGGAGGGGAGTATTGTTAGCACTCCTTGATCTCCCAACAATTTACCGTAGTAGTTTTTTGCAGTTTCTCATTCCTGTAATGTTAGGAAACCATTTCCTAGTTTCTAGGAGTAGTTATCTCATCAGTATTGTATTTAAACTCTATGTTTATCCCATGAAATTTAAGCGGAAAATTATTCCCATTTGTGTGTACCTTAACTCAAGAGATCGTAGGTACTCTCTTCAGAATCCGCTCCATAGGTCATAGGAAGAAAACATCTGATTACATCATGCAGCGTCCCATAACTAAGTCCATATGAGGGGACCATATTAAAGTATTTACAGAATGAGGCATCCTACACTATTGTGCATGCTCTTATATCAAAAGAAAATGAGGTCCACTGTTTCAGCTGGCAAATAGTTTATGAAGAAGGCATCCATTACCGGAAACAGTCTCTCAGCCCCACAAAGGTAGGGTGAGGTTTGCGAACATTCTACCTTCCCCAGACCCCACTTGTAAGATTGCACTGGATTTTTTGTTGTTGTTGTTGTATAAAGATGGCATCCATCACATCAATAACTAGGAGTACTCTCTTTTTGAGAAAGGCAAGTAGAGCAACAATGCCTAGATGTGCTCATTGACTCCATTCCTTGCTGCAATTCACTTAGTATGTAGCGAAATCAAAGAGGAGGGAGTTACCCATTTTCTACTGCACTTTACTCAGTATGCATATTTTTCTTACTTATGATACTTGGAACAATCGTAAGAATGGCTTCCAAAACTTCAAGTTTGTTGCGTAAGAGAATACTTTTATCACTTTTAGATCAATTAAGCTAAACAAATGAAGTAGGCAGCCAAAGGAAGAAAAAACAAAGAGAACTTACCCCATGATCCATGGGCTGGCAAGCTGACATACCGAGGACATGACCCTCTTGAGCTTGTATCATGTGCACAGTCACGAGGCTGTAAAAAGGATGGCATTGAAGCACATGTTTATTATTCACTTCTAATTGTTAAGGGGGAGATTAGGAGAATGATAGTCTACTAATAATAGAGAATCAAGATAAACATGAAATTAACTTTTCCCAGTAACTTGTATGATAAATAAAATCAGAATACTGAAAGAAAGCCCATATTCTTCCTAATCCCCTTGCTCTTAAAATCTAGGATATTGAATAAAGGGATGACTGGGGAGGATGGATAATAAAAAAGGTGATTGTTTTATGTTTATTTGTCTTATCAGTTGGCCTTTTGGCCATGCACAAAACCTGAGTAATTCTAGACATAAGAAGAACAAATACATCCTTAACGATTCATGTGATATCTACTGCTGAGGCTGTCCGGGATAGCAAAGAAGTTTACAGGCTGAAAGATACTTCATTGATCCAGACAAAGATTTCTTTTTTTGATCAGGCACTGACAAAGATTTCCGCAGAGGCAACAGAGTATGTGATATTTTTCATCTGATTGCTATCAGCATAACAATAAATGTGAGATCACAAAGTATCTATTGCATTATTTCTGTCAAATAATCAGAGAGAAGACCAACCTCAAAATTCTTATAGAAACATATACGAAGTTCCTCCAGGGCATCGCCTGAGCATACCAACTCGGGGGTTGTATGAAAAGCATTTTCAATGGCTGAAATGATGCCTCCTAATGGATACATTTCGGAATTTGATGGTACATATCCAGCTTCAACCAGAACTTCCTGGCATTGTGTTGAGTGCATTAATGTTGGTCAAGTACCACACATATCACTATTTGGTTAGTTGACTGACGGTGAAGAAAAACTTTTAAGTGTTCAACAGGATGGAGAAGGAAACAGTCGATACTAATCAACAAGCAACAGCATGTTCATATGCAATTATCAGGCATTAAATCAGTATATGTTTAGTTCATTGACATTAAAGAATTCTTGTTAACATTAAACTGAAAACAAAATGAAACTGAGTCAACAAGAATACCATTATAAACAGTTTATAATGCATAAACAATGATATCAAGAATGTTTTGATACAGTTGATTAATTGATAAGTTACAGCATATACGTTAGACAATGCATGTCCAAGTTAGGTCCCCCCCTTCTCCCCTTAATTCTGCTGTTAATTACTGAGTCACAAAGATTTCCCTCTTGATATGTTTTGCGTCAATGAGAACTAGGTATAATAAAAATCCATTACTAAGTTTTGACATATAATTATTCAAGACGCAACTTTTTCTGTAATTGATATCATCAACAACTTTATAGACTGAAAACATCCCAACAAATATTTTAAAAAAAAATAATGTATAAGCAAAAATAAGGAAAAGGGCACGAAATTGCTACGATAAAAAATATATTGATCTTCCAAGGATAGTATATCAGCACTAGAATACACAGCATGAAAAATCACTTACTGTGACGTTATACTTGAAGTAAATGTTCAATGTTGTCAAAAAGAACTCATATTCATCCCGGATAACCGGATAAGCACATGTCCCATGTTTTTCTGCAACCAATAAGCATGAATTTTATGTTATTTTTTGAAACTGGTTGTGTATTCCTCAGATTTAAGGACATGCTGGCCACATTCAAAAAGAGTTGGATAAAAAATTAAAAACAGATAGAAAAGAAGATACTTACATACAACAACATACCCAGTGGAATCCCACAAGTGGAGTCTTGGGAGGGTAAAATGTACGCAGACCTTACCACTACCTCACAAAGGTAGAGAGGCTGTTTCTTGGAACCCTCGTCTCAAAAGAAGATACTTACAGAGATCTTAATAAATCTACAAAATGACCTACATTCTCCAAACCTACCTCTTTACACCAAAAGTAGAAGGATATTATACAATTCCATTTAACTTTCTGAATGGGATTGGATCTATCTTCATAGTACCTCCCATTTGTATCTCTCCAAACTGTCCACCAGATGCATTGTGATATGATACTCCGCCACTTCTTTTGACAACTGTCCACCAGATGCACTGTGATATGATACTCCGCCACTTTTTTTGACTTTTGCTGCCTCCTCTTTTCATTCAGCAGCTAAGCAAATCTGCAGTATGCTCTGGCATAGTCCAACATGTCTTTATTATGTTGAGAACTAGAGGCCAAAGTTGTGCTGTAAAAGTGCAGTGTAGAAATAGATGACTATTTGTTTAATCTGTCTCATTGCATAAGAATCACCTGGGAACTATGATGGGCCCCTTTTTCTTCAAAACTTCTTGTGTCAGGCATGCTCTTTTAACCACCAACCAAGTAAAGCATTTTACCTTGGTTGAGGCTGGACTTCTCCATTAGTTTCTCCATATTTTTGGTTGCCGTCTATACTGTACCCTTTCTTCCATTTTATAAATCCTTTTAACAGAGAAATGCCCATCAATATTGTGTTTCCATCTTAATGTATCTGGTTCAGCAGTAGTGCCACTAAAGTCATCAATCCTACTAAGCAGATCAGCTACTTTATCAATCTCCCAGTCATTTAGCAATCTCTGGAAGGAGAAGTTCCATCCCTGTGCACTCTAAGTATCGTAAATGGTACCATCTGGCTTGTTGCTTCGAATAAACATGTCTGGGAAAATCTCCATTAATGGTCTTTGCTCCTTCTAAGCACCCTTCCAAAATTTTATTCTTTTCCCATCTCCAACTATCTTCTGCAAGTTCCTTTCCAAATTGGGCTATAGGACTCCAATGGTCTTCCAGACTCCAACCCTATAATTATCAATGCTCACATTGCTACACCATGGGTTGAGTTCACCAAACTTGTGTCTAATCACCTCCCTCCATAATGCATGATCCTCCTTATTGTATCTCCAAAGCCATTTCATCAATAAGCTGTTGTTCTGCGCTCTCAGATTTCTAATGCCCAAACCACCTTGCTCTCTACTCCGCATTGTTGTCTGCCAATTGACTAGTTTGTCTCCTCTGCCCTCTTTACACCCATGCCACAAGAAATCCCTATTAAGTCTGTCCAACTTTTTCATAACTTTGGAAGGTAGGGGAAACAGAGACATTACATGCATAGGAAGTGCATCAAGTATAGAGTTGACAAGGATGAGTCTCCTCCCAGTGATACGTATTGTGCCTTCCACCCAGCCAGACTCTCTTCAATTTTCTCATCCCAAATTTCCCCTGCTTTGGGTTCACAACCAAGAGGCATACCAAGGTATGTCGTAGGCATATTCTCCACTTTGCATCCTAAAATGATTGCAAGATTTTGGATGTTTGGCACCTCTTTTATTGGGAACAAACTTTTTTTCCCTACTTTCAAGCCAGAAGAAGCTTCAAAATTAGTCAAAATCATTCTGATGTAACCTATTTGTTCAACCTTTGGCTCACAAAAGACCATTGTATCATCTGCATACTGTAGATGACATACCTCCATTATTCCCCCCAACCCCCCACTATCTCTTATCTCAAACCCTTTAATCCATCTATGCTATCCTCATCAAGCTATCAAATCCCTCCATTGCTAATATAAACAAGAAAGGAGACAGAGAGTAACCTTGTCTAAGACCCATTTCAAAACCAAAAACAAAACTACAGGTTCACCATTCACCATAACAGAGAACTTGACAGTTTTATTGCAAAAGTCAATCCATTCAACCATTTCTCACCAAAGCACATTTGTCTGAGAGAATTCAGCAACAATCTCCTGTTGACATGATCATAAGTATTTTTTATGTCTAGCTTACACATGACACCTGATTCTTCCCCTTTAAATCTTGAGTCCACACACTCACTAGCAATTAGGGTTGCATCCATGATCTTTTATAAATGCCTTTTGATGCTTTTGATGCTTGTTAACTAAATTGTTAACCACCTTCTTGAGTCTTTTGGCTAGTATCTTTGCCACTATCTTATACATTCCACCTATGAGACTTAATAGGACTGAAATCTTTCAACTCTAAAGCTCCAACCTTCTTTGGGATTGTCATTCATAAGGTATGGAGAATAACTTGTCTATTACTCAAAGAAAACACTGGTATAAATACATGAAGAGAATAATCTAAGGTAACCAAATATTAAAATCTCTAAAAATAAGCTATACTATCTATATACATTAATATTCAGATTCTGTAACACTCCTCCTCGAGCGGGAGCATAGATATTGATCATGCCTAGCTTATTACAAAGGTAATCAATTCGGGTTCCATTTAGTGCTTTTGTGAACAAATCAACTTGTTGTTCTCCGGTCTTCATGTAGCCAGTGGAAATCACGTTTTTCTTGAATCTTCTCACGAATAAAATGACCATCAACCTCAATATGTTTAGTTCTTTCATGGTAACCAAATTTGCGGCAATATGAAGGGAGCAGCCTAATCATCACACCAGATGAAGATGCAAGTGAAACGATTTTTGAGTGTTAGAGATTTTTGGCAACAGGTAGAGATTATACTGCTGCAAGGTCAGGATGGATATGATTTCCCTGGTTCTATTGACTTATTGATGGATATCACACATTAAGTACATATACAAAGACATCTCATTGAGTTATTCAAGCCCATCCATAATCGTTTTTTGATTGGATAAAGAGTAGGCAAAGTAAAGCCCATCCCTAAGCTAGTTCTGTAAATCTCTCTAGATCTGGTCACATCATGATCCCTCATAATCTACCACTGATGTGAACTCTCAACAAAATGCATTGGTAACTGAATTTGAGAAACATCCAAGGGAAGGAATAGCATAACTTTGTATAGTGTACTCTTCATACTTCCTCAAGTTGTCTGATTACAAATATCTCAATTGAAATTATATGTATAAAAAAATTTAATAACGAAAACCATAAGTAAACCTTGCTAAGCTAATCAACACAAAATTTTCTTTTAGCCCTTTACAACAAAACAACAACATACCCAGTGTGATCCCACAAATTAAGCCCTCTGTTGGCACATTATTGTCATACCAAAGGGAGATTACGGCATGCTCTTGGTGTGCAAATTAAGTGCATACACAAAGACATCTCATTGATGCCATGACAAAAGCAAAAGCAAAAAAATACTTTATACCTCAATTTTAGAAGGATAAGAAGGAAATAAATTAATAGCAGTAATAATAATAAATTTTAAAAAAAAAAGAACAATACACAAGGAATTACATGTCAAATCACTTATCAGTATCCAAAGAGAAGAAGGGAGCTACTCTTAATTTTTTAAGAGATGTCAACAAGTACTTTCTAGGTGTTCACATCCTTGGCTCCTTGCTGCAAAAATCTAAAACCTTGCTTCTCAATGAAATTCTAAAAAATAGCAAGCTCTTAATCTTCTTTCATCTTGTACGATGAATTTTATTTTTTTGGTAATGAAAAATTTTATTACAGAAGTTCACATTACAATCCGGAAAAAGAAAACAGAAAAGTAGAGACCTGGACATGAAGCCCCAATCACTCATAAACTTCTAAGCTATGTTGTTCGGACTCTTCAAAAATGTCAATAAGTGCGTGTCAGGTTCTCCAAATATAGTGTATTTTTGGAGAATCCAACACGGGTGCGGCATCGAAAGTGAATCGTCTGCGCAACTAACCTTTTAAGTCCTTAAGTATCAGGTAGTAAACTATAGCATTACAGATGGTAGTTAGTTCATCCATTTTCCTAGTCAATCTTTTGTACGACTAATTTAATATAAATAAAGAATAAGGCAAGATAATTACCCCACTGTATTTGAGTATCTCCATAGTCCGCATACAGGAATGCAGGGAGAATGTGTCAGTTCCTTAGTTGTATCAAATTCAAACAATCAATGAGTAAAAAGATCATAGTGAAACCACCTCATGACCCCAGAATGGTCCTCTTTTATGATGGCAAGATCTGGGTGAACCGCAACTTAAGGAAGGCCAATACTTCCTCAATGGCTTGAGCAATGTTGAAATCTGAGATGACAAAAGTATGTGGCTTATAAATAAATAAATTTGACCTCAGTGAGAAGGAGAAATAGATAACAGGGAAGCACCACTAGGATTAAAGAAATCTAAGCTTTTTAAATGACCTCATTGTAGAATTTGCAAATATCCGAGCTAACCAATAAAGTTCAAAGAAGCTTGTTGCTGCTAAATAAAATCATTTGAAGCCGCTTCACAACAAAAGATGGTTCATGGATTAATGCTCTATTTGTATTTGCAAAAATACTTTGGTGTACATCACATAATCTCACAGCATATTCAATGTTGCCAATTTATATGTGCAAATCATTTCAAAGAATTAAGATCTGAAAAATTAAATTCATAAGTAGATATAAGGTCTTACAAGTTACATCATATACTTCATGATTAATAGTTAATATCATAGCAGGTAGACCAAAGCA
This sequence comes from Solanum rostratum, assembly GCA_029948455.1. Classification (NCBI taxonomy): domain Eukaryota; kingdom Viridiplantae; phylum Streptophyta; class Magnoliopsida; order Solanales; family Solanaceae; genus Solanum; species Solanum rostratum. The sequence goes on along the minus strand of CM057048.1, from coordinate 33,874,102 downwards.
TAAGTGTTCACACAAGAAGAAATGCTCAATATAAAGGTGAAATTTTGGGCAATCCTTAGTTTTTGAATGCTTAAACTTTATCAAAAAAACTGCACCCAAGGGTGTTGCTAGTGATAAAGCTGGAACGAGGACCACGTGAGACAAAGGTCTGAACCCCAACAGAAGTGAAAAATCTAGGTGATTTCTACCTGACACTACGACTATCACAACAAAAACAAAAAAGAAAATGGATCTTTGTGAGCTCCTGTGATTTAGTCATGGCATCAGAAGACACTGTCGTTCAAGTTATCAGCTGTTCAATAGCAATGCGGATAGTTCCACCAATCAATTCTCACATTCAAAGTTGGTCTCTCTTAGCAAAGGGGCAAAGAAGCACAATAAGCAAACATACCTCCCTCTCATCAAAAGGTCGACCAGAACAGCAGGCAGGCCAAGTTCCATCATTATACTCTGTCCAAAGTCCATCTAGAACACAACAAACCTTATTCAGTTCTATCTATCACTTCTTACCACATTAGAAATTAACGACACACCTTTCCTGGAACAGAGTAGGACTTACGAATTGTGAATACAGATGGCGAGTTCGAGCTGGAAAATACACAAAAATCACAGGTAAGCTCCTAATTTCAAACGCATCGTATATAACGAAATTGTGGCAAATAAAGGTATTTATAACCAAAAAAAAAACGAATCTTGTAATAATACTGGGTAACCCACCATTAAATACTACTAGACCTATATACTTATAATTTTCCAACACGGAAAACAACTAGCATCAAAGTAATTAACCATGTGAATCTACAATTCCATTTCCCCAAACATTTATCTAATCTAATACTAATAAAAAGGGAGAAAAGCAAATAGATAAGCGTGAAGAGGAAATAGGACATATACCGGCTACAACAGGCGTTGGAAGAGCAGCAATGGCGAGTTCTGCGGCAATAGGTGCCTGGCCATTGAAGAGATAGTTTGAAGTAATCGAACTCTCTCTGATACCCTCCTCCTCCTGATCTCAGTAATCCAACTTCCTCATTCCATCCACCGTTGACTCCAATGAGAATACAACAGATTCCCATTGATAGAAAAAGCATCCGCAGATTCATAATTGCTAGAAAAGACATGGCTCTACACCCCCTATTCTCTTTTTCTTTTTCGGGGGATTTCTTTCTTGTTCTTATTGATGAAGGCTAGTGGGAGACGGCAGTTTTTTGGATTATCTTCTATATTACAGCAACAGGAGAGAAGGAGAGTTGTAGCTTTGTAATTAAGCCACGTGTCATTATTTTTATTTGTCATTTATATTCATATTATTAGCTTATAAATTTAGTTCTTAACTTATTTTATCTATTCTATTTATTACTTTAATTGTAACAAATCTGCACTTTGAATGGAATTAAAGTTATTATACCTATACCATCATTTTATTCCCTCTCATTTACTCTTTCTTATTTTCTAAAAAAAGTATCTCTTGTCACTAATTTTCTCATGAATTTATTAGCAGGAACAAGATACAGCAATATATCATATCACATTTTCTTCTTGAGTTAATTTGTTGGACATGATTATTTTTATATTTCTCAATTCTCATAATTTGTAGAATAAATGGTGAATCTTTGTTCGTGTTGATTTATTAGTATAAGAAATTATACTATACACTAATCTTTTTCTTTCAAAAATTAAATTAAATCTTAATTATTCTTTAAAATTCTAAAAATAAGTGAAACACAATTTTCAAGGGTCAAAATTATTTTCACCTGAACTTTGCTTTAAATATTGAACTCCCCTTTTATCCTATGTATTGTCCATTTTACATTTGATATATCACTTATATTTAATACCTCTTTATATTATACTAGATACGAAAAGGCTCGTTACGGGCCCAATGTTACAATCTTAAATCGCATTTGAATGTGATTAATCATATTTTTAAATAACTTATAATTTGTTTAAGTTGTCACAACCAATATTAAAAGATTATCTAATTCAATATTCATTTAATATTATATCAGACACAAACATTGAATTGAACAGACATATATTGGATATAAAATATCACACTTTCTTTAATTATATGTATTTCAAATGAAATGAAGTATTTTATGTGGTTAACATAACTATATAACAGACATTTGTGAACATGTATACAGAAAAATTTTATTTTTCAAAATTTAAACAAAAAACGTCTCATATGAATATATATATCATGTATTTACGTGCTCATTCGAAAAAAAATATAGCTCAAGTGTCAAAATAAATTTTACTAACAATTTAATAGTGCTATTAATATATTAAGCCAAACAGAAATTTATTTTATAAAATAATAATACCAAAATAATATTTTTATCCGACACACAACCACATTTTCATTTAATTTTGTTGTATATCACAAATTACAAAATATTGGAACAAAAATATATTTATTTTGGTTATCTTAAGTAAGAAAATTTTTTTATTGGAACGCTATTAATTTTTACTTTGTTAAAAATATTTTAAAAATTATATTGAAAAAGCTAACTTGATTTTAAATAGTGAATGCTAAGAATAGGATTGATAAAAAATAGAGTGAAAATTGAATAACAACTGAGGTCCACATTATATGAATGAAGTTGGTAATGAATAGTAAATTTATAATAGACAATAAAATTAAAATGATACAAAAATAATAGGTCAATATGTATTACATGTGTTTAGAGACTATTGGTGGAGAAATAAGATAATGCCAAGTATATAGTACAATTTATAATGTTCATTGTACAACTCTTTATAGCCATGGTTGTCCTTCCATTGGCTCTTCTATATAATAGAAATAGAAATATAATTTATTTTTTGACTTATTATTTGTAACTTTTCTTTAAGTTCATTAGTACTAGTTAATATTAGGTGGTTGAGCTTTCCCTTCTTCCCGAACCTTCATCCTCCAAGAATTCTAAGGATCGAACTCGCCTATTAGTATAACTCTTTTGACAACCCTAGGCTATTAACAATCGTGTCTGAATCAAAGGAACCCTCTTCATGGCTTCTCTAAGCGAACCAATATACAAAGTATCAATCGCAATCTAATTAAGCCATCAAAAGGGGGTGATTATTGAATAAGGAACTAGCTCATGAGCCTATCTGAAACGAAATCCACTAAAACACAACATAGTCCCCCAGATTAACCCACTTTCCTCAGATCCACGAAGCAATGCTAAATAATACTAGACACACCTGCATTGAACCTAAACTAACCACCACGCAATCGTAATATACATACACCGCAACTTTAGTCATCTTCCATCCTCTTACATAACACTCTCTCAAGTTTAAGTTACACAACCTAATCTTCAAGAAACGCATAACAATTAGGCCTAATGGTCCTCAAGGTTAATCACATATATTTGAGCAGATCTTTACCGACAAGACAATCACCGAGTCTATTAAGGAACTACATGTAACACCCCTCATGTTGATGGGCTTGCAAAATGAAAGTTAAGGAATTCTTGAAATGGCTTAGTCATACGAGCTAGTCTACAGCTCGTAAATGGATTCACAGGTTGTAGAAAGGTTTCGTGGATTGAGTCGAACAAAGTTGGAAAATCCTGGAATTTCTGAAAGTTGACGTACAATTAACAAGAAGGGTCATCAATGAGACCATGGCCTGTGGATGGTATCGTTAAAGCGACCTCTAAAGGATGAAATTTTTCTAAGTCTGAAATTACTGTACAAAGCATTATGACTCGTAGAAGAACGATGGGTCGTCCTGCGTGTTCGTGGTTTTGAAAAGTGCCAGTTCTAGTAGCTCAACTTTTGGTGGCACTAGTTTTACGAGCCAAGGCACGAGCCATAGAATGAACCACGACCCATAGACTAGGTCTCGTGGTTAGTTTTGCCTGATTTTAATGAACTGCTTAATTATGGCTTATGTTCTTTGTTGCATTTGCACCCGTGTACTTAGTACATTCCAAGTACTAACCATACTTTTTGCCTAAACGATCTAACTATGTAGGGACCGAAGTTCCTTTCCATCCTCCTCTTCCTCCATGTGGCTAGATGGTTCGAGCGGAGATTTGCTATTGGTAAATCTCCACTTCTGGGGACAACATCCACTTACTTTCGTGCCTTATTTAGATCTTGTCTATTTTGGATATTATCTTTTGAAGGTGAGCCGGGAAGATGTCTTGGCCCTTATTTTATTCATGATTAGAAGTGTTGTTGCATATGATTACGCTATGTACTTTTTGAGCTTAACTCGATATGCTTTTGTATTATGAAGAGATTTCCCTTAGTCCCTTTCCCACTTTTGTGTTAAATTTTTGTTGTATGGATGAGATAAAAGTCCTAAGTCCCTAATTGCCCCCATAGCATGAGTCATACTTACCCGCCCCTTAGAAATTATTTGCTATGTGATTCATGTTAATCCCCTTCCTCACAACATCCCCATAGCGTGAGTTCAAAGCTCCTTCCCTTAGAAATTACGTGTTATTTCTTTGTTGTTCATTCATGCTTCCGCAAAATCAAAGATGTGCTATGTATGCTTAAGAGGCTTGTTTGGGATCCCTCGGATTCCCATTCGCCGTGTCACGTCTAGGCTCTTGGCTTGGGGCATGACAGGATTGCTCTACTACTCCTCAAATAACTATTCATATTCTTCACATTTATTTGTGGAAAAAACCCTACACCTATATAAATGATGTTTTCTTTCTTGTGTTGAAATATACAAAAATAGGTGAGAAGTGGATGAGAAGTATTATATTATATTTGTATTTTGTGGTTGGTGTAGTGAAGAGTTGAATAAAAAATAAATTCTATCTCTAATTTATTCATTGCATATATATAAAAAAATATATTTTCCATCTGATGTCGGTACCTACATTGGAGCCCGACTAAATCCGAATTTATGCCAAGAAGTCCCATATTGGAGAGTAAAGCACTCCTTAGCAACGATGACTTCGTACACAAAGGGACTTAAAATCTGATAGCCTTATTAAGGAGGAAGGAGTACTTGCGACTCTACCATAACTTTTATTGGCAAAAATAATTTTACATTGAAAGGTGTTTTGTTGGTGGAGTTTTCAACTCTTCAGCTAATTCAGGAGTTGTTTTGAATTATGTGGCGTTCAAGAGTTATTGTATCCTAAAAGGTTCAAGTATAGAGTTTGATTTTAATATATTTAATCACAAGAAGAAGCTCAAGTTATTTCTAACACGCGATGCTGCGGATTGAAGAATTTAAAGTACTATTGCAAGTTGATGAGTAAAGTTAAAAACATAACTTTTTTTTTATGAAAAGTTCGATGGAGTTTAATATCTTAAGAAAAAGATGTAATAACCCTTATCTTTTTAATGAAGGGTTAATTGGTAATTTTAAATAATAATTGTTATTAAAGATTTTTTTTTTTAAAAAAAGAGAGAAAGCAGCCAAACACTTTTATTTTTGTTGGTCAGTAGCGTAACAGAGAAAACAAATTGCGTAGTTTTTCACTCTTTTCTCTTGGAAGAAAACATGCTGTTCATCAAGGTTATTCGGAGAAATTCATACATAGAATCAACTTGATTTTTGTAACGCTGTTTGGGGTGATAAAGTACATGTATTTTCTTGTTGTTGTGTATTCTAGTTAGTTGAAAACATATTTTACCAGAATTTTCATCAATTAGGTATTACAATAAGATTAAGAATACCTTTACTTATAATTTATAGCCTAACATATTGGGTAATAGGGTTTAATCCTAAACTTCAAGACTAGGGATATTGAGACTTGACTTTGGCCAACATAATTGATATCGATAACCAATATATTTTTCAAAGATTGAGGCAAGTAGGGGTTGTTTTGGTGGGTATTCTACGAGTGCAAGGTTGTGGAACTTGTCACTAATAAGGTAAGTGAGCTTTAATCTTTAGTGTTTGCTTTTCAAACATGTTTTATATATATATATATATATATATATATATATTCTCTGTTTGGGTGCATATGTGGGACAAACATGTGCTTGACAGAGTTGGTGTTCTTTAATCAACTCTAGATATGCTATTTTTGAGAAGAATGACAAATATTTTTCCTGAGTTATATGTGTTGTAATGCTGAATTTCCTTCTTCATTATTGTGATGTGATTAGTAGGGGCACACATGGTTGCCTTAATATGTTAGGGGCATACCCATGCTGCCATAATATGTTAAGGGCTCTATACACACTACCGTAGTATATTTTTAAAGCATTATACATATTGTCATGGACTTGTCGGAGTGATGGGTTGATCTCCTGCACTGCCGTTTATGACAAGTTTTGAGCGCGACTTGAATTGAGACATGTAGTGACTCTTTTTGAACATTTGTTTAAACTTATTGACCTTATTAGGAAGTATATTCTTGTGTATATTATTTATGTATATCCATTGTGCAGATGCATTTTATAACTCTTGTTCTAGGGGTATTAAAGTAGCGAGTCGAGTATCATACTGGGTTATATTTATGTATAGCTCACTCCTTACTTGCATGTCAATGCAGATACTATTGTAGAGGCAAGATTGTGGCTGACGAGTTCATTTCTGGGGACTCTGTTGCTGAGGTGAGCCTTCGCATTGTTCGTGGAGGCTACTACTTTAGCTCTATTTATTATAGTTTATGTTTTTCTTTTTTTGGGGTTTGTATGCCCAACAGTCAAACTCATATCACTCTATTTGATGCTCCATGATCTTATTGTGGGATTTGGGCTAGAAATATTTTGTTAAGTGATTGTTTCTTTTCATAAAGTTTCTATGTAATATTGGTTTAATAGTTGTTCCATTTTAATGGGTATCGATGAGTTTTGGAGTTGCACATATTATATTCTTAGTGCTTGGATAGTTTGCGTTTGTATGGATATTTGTTCTCCCAACAAATGGTGTGAGCATGTGCCAGTCACATTTAGGGGGTATTTTGGGATGTGACAAAGTTGATATCAGAGCCTAAGATTTAAGTCCAGGCCATGGAGCAGTGTTTGGTAGAGTCTTGTTCATGGGTATGTAGGCGCCCATACTTATGACCTTGAGGCTAAAAAACATTTAGGATGTATTCTCCTTTTCATTTCTTATTTATGCGTTGAGTTGAATCAAGTTTAACTTTTAAATATTTTTTGCAGATGGCTAAGAGACGTGGCTCTTCCTCTAGTGTTCGGTCTAATGAAGCTGTTGGACATGGTGGGGGACATGGTATTACCTCTAGTGGCTTCTATGTGCATTCAATATTCATATCATACATTGCACGTTATACATGGACTTCGAGCTATAATTGGAGGTATAGGGCCTATTTTCCCAAATGATTATATATATATATATATATATATATATATATATATATATATATATATATATATATATATATATGGTACAGATGGCCACAAGTTAACAAATATGATGCCGGTCAGCTACCAGAAAGGACTACCATTGCTAGCATTTAGTTGGGTATGTCATGCATTTGCATCTATCTATATGTATTCAAAACATGCGATACTCGAGCATACCATGCATATTTGATCACTAGGAGGTTGATTATGCCATTAAGGTTACTTGAGTTTTGGTTACAGGTGGTATTTCTATTACCCTTTTTACTACTATTATCTATGGTTTTACTTTCTGTCTTACATACCAGTATATGTTTATTCGTACTAACATCCCGTTGCCTGGGGATGCTGCATTTTATTCATGCGTGCAAGTTCTGGTAGGGACTCTGATCGACCCCTTCACTAGGAGCCCAGTTAAGCTGTGAGTTGGTAAGTTGTACCTCTTCTTGGAGCTTTCACAAAATGCTTACTTTTGTTGTACAGTTGGGTATAGTTGCGGCCCTGTCCCGACAATATTAGTAGTTTTCTTAGAGGCTATTGTGGACATGTTATCATGAGTTGGTTCTTTTGTGTCTTTCAGTCTCTAGTCATAAGATTGGCATGTATATATAGTGTGTGCATGCACCTCTTTTGTTGCAGCCTTGTCGGCTAGCTAGTACTTAATCGTTTTGGTTTACTTATCTTGATGTACATGATTTTCTATTGATCCGGTCATGACCTAAACGGTCCATGCTTAGTTTTTTTAAATGTTATGCTGCCCAATTTTCTTTTGGTCCCTAGTCTAATTAACTAGCATGTTTAGTGGCTTACTCGACCAATAATGGTATAGGGTGCCAGTCGTGCCCCCCCTCTTTTTGGTGCGTGACAATATCCCTATCTTTTGCTATATCTTTAGAACGACGAGTTGAGACTCTTAATGTGCCATATATGATTATGACTCCAGTTAGAGAGACTTTATCAGTGGATAGAGTCTATAGAGATTGTGTTATATCTGTGCAAGGCAAGGAACAATAGTTGCTTTATTTGAGTTGTCGCTATCTGACATTGATGTAATTATGGGCATGGATTGGTTAGCATCATCTTATGCTTTAGTTGATTGTTATGCTAAACTGGTACATTTTAATTTCCCTGGAGAACCCTATTTAGTATGGAAAGGTATGACTCCTCTGACACAGGGAAAGATTATATCTTATGTAAAGGCACGCCGAATGATTAATCATGGGTGCTTTAGTTTTATTGCTACTGTCCATGATACTTGAGGGAAGGATGTTACTATCGATAGTGTTCTAGTTGTGCAAGAATTTGTTGATGTGTTTCTAGAAGACGTACTTGGGCTACCTCTAATGAGAGAAATTGAGCTCAACTTTGATTTAGTGCTAGGCACTCAACCTATTTCTATTCCTCCGTATTGTATGGCTCCAGCTGAGTTGAGAGAATTGAAGGTCCAACTCCAAGAGCTACTTGATAAGGGATTCATCAGGCCCAGCGCATCATCTTGGGGTGTCGTAATGTTATTTGTGAAAAAGAAAGATGGCATGATGAGAATGTATATCGACTACAGGTAGTTGAATAAGACAACAATCAAGAATAAGTATTTGTTGCCTCATATTGATGATCTATTCGATCAGTTGCAGGGTGCCACTCACTTTTCCAAAATTGATTTGAGATCAAGTTATCATCAGCTGAGAATAAAGACCGAAGATATCTCAAAGACAATCTTTCAAACCAGGTATGGGCACTCTGTATTTTTGGTGATGTTTTTTGGATTGACTAATGCACCTGTAACATTTATGGACCTCATGAACAGGGTATTCAAGCCATACTTAGACCAGTTTGTGATTGTATTCATTGATGATATTTTGGTCTACTCTCGAGATGAGGCTAAGCATGAACATTATTTGAGAGTTATATTGCAAACACTTAGAGAACAAAAGCTCTATGCTAAGTTCTCAAAATGTGAGTTTTGGTTAAGAATAGTTTCGTTTTAGGTCACGTGGTGTTGCGGGATGGGATTCAAGTTGATCCAAGAAAGGTAAAAGTTGTTCAAGAATGGCCTTAACCTAATACTCCTACAGGGATACACAGTTTCTTGGGGCTAGCTAGATATTACAAATGGTTTATGGAGGGTTTCTCAAAGATAGCCGCTCCATTGACACGCTTGACTCAGAAAGATGTGATTTTTCAGTAATCCGATGAATGTGAAGAGGGTTTTCAGAAATTAAAGGCTGCATTGACTACAACCCCTATTTTAACCCTACTTACAGCAGAGGGTGGTTTCACCATTTATTGTGATGCGTCAGTAGTCGGATTGGGTGGTGTCTGAATGCAAAATGATACAGTGGTGGCATATGCTTCTCGACAGCTAAAGATTCATGAGAATAATTATTCAACACATGACTTAGAGTTAGTCGCCATTATATTTGCTTTCAAGATATGGCTTCACTACCTTTATGGTTAGCCGTGTGAAGTCCATACTGATGACAAGAGTTTGCAATACATATTCAACCAAAGGGATCTGAATCTGAGGTAACGATGATGGTTGGAGCTACTTAAAAATTATGATCTTACTATCTTATATCATCCTGGAAAGACGAATGTGGTGCCCGATGCTTTGAGTAGAAAGTCTATGGGCAGCTTGGCTTGGATTGCTGTTGAAAAGTGACCTATGGCTAGGGATATTCAGTCTTTAGCCAATCAGGGAGTTCGAATTGATCATACATTTCCTGGAAGGTTTCTTGCAGTTATGGTGGTGAAATCATCCTTAGTTGGAGAAGCCAAGGCTTGCCAATATGACGATCCCCAACTTGCTCGATTACGAGATCGAGTGCATTACTGTGAAGTCATTCTCAATTGATGGCGAGGGTGTTTTGTGTCGACATAGTAGATTGTGCATTCCCATGGTGGTTGAGGTAAAACGGCTAATACTTGAAGAGGCTCATAGCTCACGTGCTTTAAAGATGTATCAAGACTTGAGTGGTTTGTACTGGTAGAAAGGTATGAAGGCTGATATTTTGAAGCATCTGACTAGTTGTTTGAATTGCCAACAGGTCAAATATGAACATCAAAAACCTGGTGGAGTGATGCAAAACTTGATTATCCCATAGTAGAAGTGGGAAAGGATTACGATAGACTTTGTTATTGGGCTGTCGAATACTTTCAAGAAGTACGACTCAGTTTGGGTGATTATGGACAGACTCACAAAATCTGTCCATTTTATACCGGTTAGGGTTACTTATACCACAAAGTAGTTAGCAGACATTTACCTCCGAGAGATAGTTCGGCTTCATGGAGTGCCAATTTTAATAATATCAGATCGAGGTGCATAGTTCACTGCTGAGTTTTGGAAGTCTTTTCAGAGGTCGTTGGGATCACAAGTTGAGTTGAGTACAATTTTTCATCCCCAAACTAACAGATAGTCTGAGTGGGTTATTCAGATCTTGGAGGACATGCCCAAACTAACAGATAGTCTGAGTGGGTTATTCAGATCTTGGAGGACATGCTTAGAGCTTGCACGATTGATTTCAGTGGACATTGGGATGATCAATTACCATCAGAAGAGATTGCTTATAATAATAACTACTAATCAAGTATACAGATGGCACCACATGAGGCTCTATATGGTTGCAAGTGGCGATCACCAATTGGATGATTTGAACCTGGCGAAATTATTAGGTCCAAATTTGGTTCAACAAGCCTTAGAGAAAGTTGCAGTGATACGAGAATGGCTTTGGACAACATAAAGTGTATAGAAATCTTATGCAGATAAGAAAATCTATGACGTGGAGTTCATGAAGAGCAAAAAGGTCTTTTTGAAAGTTTCTCCTATGAGGGGAATTATGAGAGTTGGTCGGAAAGGTAAGCTGAGTCCTAGATATATTAGTCCTTCTGAGATTTTAGATCGGATTGGATTAGTTGCATACCGACTTGTTTTACCTCGAGATTGTCCTTTGTACATCTTGTATTTCACGTGTTCATACTTCGACGGTATGTTTGTGATGATCGCCATAAGATTAATCTAGAAGATGTGGAGCTGGATGAGAATTTAGTGTATGAGGAGGTCCGATGTCTATTATGGATAGGCAAGTGAGACAATTGATATCATTGAGGATAACTTCAGTGAAAGTGTTATGGCGTAATCATCCAACAAAAGAGGCTACTTGGGAGTCCGAGGCGAACATGCGAGAGAGATATCCTCACTAATTTGACACTTCAGGTATGATTTTATACTCGTTCGAGAACGAACGTTATTTTAAGTTGGGGAGAATATAATAACCCTTAATTTTTTAATGAAGGGTTAATTGGTAATTTAACCAATAATTTTTATTAAAGATTTTTTCTTTTAAAAAAGAGAGAAATCAGCCAAACACTTTTATTTTTGTGGGACAGTAGCGTAACAAAGAAAAAAAATAGCATAGCTTTTCGCTCTTTTCTCTTGGAAGAAAACACGCGGTTCATCAAGGCTATTCAGAGAAATTTATACATAGAAAATCAACTTGATTTTTGTAATGTTGTTTAGGTGATAAAGTACAGGTATTTTCTTGTTGTTGTGCTCTTGTTAATTGAAAACATATTAACCAAAATTTTCACCAATTAGGTTTAACAATAAGATTAAGAATACCTTTACTTTTAACTATACTCTAAGGTATTGGATATTAGGGTTTAATCCTAAACTTGAAGATTACGGATATTGAGACTTGAATTTCGCCAACATAATTGATATCGATAATCAATATTTTTTTTCATAGAATGAGGCAAGTAGGGGCTGTTTTGGTGGGTGTTCTACGCGTGTGAGATTGTGGAACTTGTTATTAATAGGGTAAGTGAGACTTTAAGATTTAGCGCTTGCTTTCCAAACATGCTCTAAAAATATACATATATTTTCTTTCTGTTTGGTGTATGTGTGGGACAAACATGTACTTGACAGGGTTGGTGTTCTTTAATCAACACTAGATATGCTATTTTTGAGAAAAATATCGAATATTTTCCTGAGTTATATGTGGTGTGATGCTGAATATCCTTCTTCATTACTGTGATGTGGTTACTAGGGGCATACATGGCTGCGTAATATGTTAGGGACATACCCATGCTGCCATAATATGTTAGGGGCTCTGTACACACTGTCGTAGTACATTTTTAAAGCATTACACATGCTTCCATGGACTTGTCGGAGTGATGAGTTGATCTCCTGCATTGCCGTTTATGACAAGTTTTGAGTGTGGATTGAATTAAGACATGTAGTGACCCTTTTTGAACATTTGTTTAAACTTATTGAGCTTATTATGAAGTATGCTCTTGTGTATATTATTTGTGTATATCTATAGTGCAGATGTATTTTATAACTCTTGTTCTAGGGGTATTAAAATATCGAATCGAGGATCATACTGGGTTATATTTATGTATAGCTCACTCCTTACTTGCATGTCAATGTAGCTACTGTTGTAGAGGGCGAGACTTGTGGCTGACGAGTTCGTTTCCCGGGACTCTGTTGCTGAGGTGAGCCTTCGCATTGTTCGTGGAGGCTACTGCTTTAGCTACATCTATTATAATTTATGTTTTTCTTCTTTTTGGGTTTTGTATGCCCGACAGTTAAACTCATATCACTCTATTAGATGCTCCATGATCTTATTATGAGATTTGTGCTAGAAATATTTTGTTAAGTGACTATTAAAATCTTTCCATAAAGTTTCTATATGATATTGGTTTAATTCTTATTCCATTTTAATGGTATCGATGAATTTTGGAGTTGCACATATTATATTCTTAGCTCTTGGATAGTTTGGGTGTGTATGAATATTTGATTCTCCCGACAAATGGTGTGGGCGGGTGCCAGTCACATCTAGGAGGTATTTTGGGATATGACAAAAGATTTGAATGATATGAAAGAGTGATCGACTGATTGAGAATGCAAAGAGAGAGATCACAACATCTATTAAAGTTATTAATTTGATGTAATATATTCATGTGATACCATGGATCAAATGCAAAATGGTACTATGAATTTGTTTTCATCGAGATTCACTATTCTACTTATGATTCAAGTAATGGTTGAAGATGAGGAGAAATTATGTAACTATAAGGGTCTTTTATTATGATGATATCACTTGAAATCGACAAAATGGTTGACAAGTACGAATTATTTGACTTGGATCTTTCTTGGGGGGAGCAATTGTGACGCTTGTCTCAATAATCCATAAAATATAGGTTTTCGCATTACGTTTTTGAGTTTATTATATTTATAAGGTATTAGAATTTATATAATTTAATTAAAAGAATTATGATAATTAATTTTTTGGTGAAAAGCTTTTCAAATCTAAGTGAATCAATTAATCCTACTAATTTTGTTCAAAGATTTCTTTATAGATTATACATGTGGCTTGGTCCAAAAGAAAGACTCAATAACATTTGAATTTCACGTTTGATGTACATCTCCAATCTTTTGATAAAAAGAATTTAATGGTGTAAATTTACTTATAGGTATATATGATGATGAAGTTGAAAATTATGTAGAAGCAACATATTATCTTTGCAACTATCGTATTTAGGTCCAAATGATTATATCTTTTATAAACATTTTCATCTTTGCGTTAGCTTTTAATTGATCTGATTAATTCAAAAACTTACAGCTTGTTTGATGGTGGTTTGTCATGGTTTCATAATGTATAGTACTGTATGATATGGTATGATATCGTACAATACAATACCATACAATGTTTGGATAGACTGTATGGGTTGCTATTGTTTAATGATAATTTGTTGTTTGATTTGACTGTATGGTATTGTATCGTAACTTATAAATTTACAAAAATGTCCTTAATTAGTATAAATATTAAATTTATCAATATCTTTTTAATATTTTTTTTAAAAAATAAATACATAGAATCAAGTAGGGAAACATACAAGCTAATTTATCTCCAAACCATACAAACAACGTAAGAAAATAAAAAAAAGTAAGAACTTAAAAAAAAACGTGAAAGAAAAAACGGGAGACGAAAAAAAGTTTCAAAAATTGATGCGGAGAAAAATAAGTAATACAAAAATAATATGTATATTAGGGTAAAGTTTAATAAAAAATAAAGGATAAATTAGAATTATTTAGATTTAAATAAGGGTAAAATTGGAAAAAAAATAAGAAAACCATGGGATACCACCAAATTGGTGGTTTCAAAAAGTGAGGGGTTTCATGGTTACAAAACCATGAAACTAAACCATACCATAACATATAATTAATGAAACAATCAAAACAAACGTCGTTCTCTTGATAATCATACTATACCATACCATAAAAAACAAACGTCGTTCTCTTGATAATCATATCATACCATACCATCAAAAATCACCATCCAAACAAGCTGTTAATGTAAAAGAAATTGTGAATTGTTAATATTAAAATAAAAATAGTGACATGAAATAAGCTTTGTATTTTCTGAAATGACGGTAAGCTCCCTCGAGATAGGCCAGATGAGGGACTATTAACGTCAAATGAGGAAACAGTAACAAGACAGAATAGAATAGTATTGAGTATAATAATAGTTTGACAAGCAAAAGCAACAAGTCGGTTTTCTTCTTTCCTGAGCCAATCGCCATTCGGAATTAGGGTTTATTTTCAGTTCAAGCAAATATTGATTTGACGACGAAGCCTGTGCTCAATTGCTAAACCATAATTCCTAACTTTGAATTTCTTGCTTCAGCTGACCATTTTGATTCCAAGATCAACTTTATTGGATCTCTCTGTTTCAGCGAGTAAGCTCCTATTCCCTAATTTTCAGATTTTGTTTCCAGCCGTTGTTCAAATTCTCAGATCA
This sequence comes from Solanum rostratum, assembly GCA_029948455.1. Classification (NCBI taxonomy): domain Eukaryota; kingdom Viridiplantae; phylum Streptophyta; class Magnoliopsida; order Solanales; family Solanaceae; genus Solanum; species Solanum rostratum. The sequence goes on along the minus strand of CM057048.1, from coordinate 33,859,004 downwards.
AGATGTATCATTCATGAAGGAAATGATTTGGCATTTTATTGTGCTTTTAAAGTATTGATTTTGGTGTGTATTTGAAATTTGAGGGTAGGGCAAGAATCAGTACTGTGATTGCAACGGTCAGAACTTAAATTTATTGGTCTTGTAGCATTTCTGAAGCAATTTCCTGAAAGTGATGGAACTGTAGCTAATTGAAGTTTCTAAGTATATGAGATTTTGCTGAATGAGGAATGATATAATTGCTGTTAGCTATAAAACGGGAACACAGAAAGAAGAGAGTATAAGAAAAATCAATTTTTGGCATGGTGATCGAGAGTTTGCAGGTGAAGAAGCCTACTGTTAGTTGTTTAGTGGGGTCTCCCTTTCTGCATGTTTAGATAAGAGGCATATTTCAACCTTAGGATAAAATATTTTTATTTTCAGTACTTGCACTGCTTAGGTGATAGAATATTTACTTATTAAAAATGAAAAAAAAAAAACCTTGCCAGACTTTTGCAATTGGAAATTATGTTTATCATTAATTTTGTATAAAATTTTGATGTCTTGGTGTTTCCAATTCCTGTCGTGATTGTCTTCTAAAGATAAGTAGCTTTATCTCTTCTCTTTGGGACTTTCCTTGTCCCCATTAACAATCTGACTAGACATTCTGCACCACTTCCTTTTTTCATCTATTTCTTCTGCCTTGTCATCGCAGATATAGACATCATTGCCCAAGTACAACTTGCCTCCTTATTTACCTAAAAGAGGAAGAACCTTCTACGTCTTGTTAAAAGCATATGTGAAAATTGAGTAACTTTTTACCGACTTCATTTCTTAGTAGATATTTTTTTTTTAGTTTTTTTTGGTTCCAAGTTCCTTTGGAAAGAATCAGTGCATATTCCTAACCCCCTGGAAGGTGGAGCTTTAGAAATTGAAAATAATTGAAAATATGAGTGTATCTCTGTGTGAACCCACATTCTGGATTATCTATTAGGTTCACCCAAAAAGGTTGTCGTTTTGTTCTGGAAAAGCTTTGTTTTGGCACATTCTTTTTTCCGAGCTTCATATTTTGGTTTTGTTAGACCAGGAAAGCTTATGCAAAATGAGGGCATCAGGTAGCTTTTTTATGGACAAGGTAAAAGAAAAGGTTGATGAGCTCTTTTTTCTTTTTGAGAAGGTAACATGCATGTATTAGACAAGAAACAGTACATGGGTTGTACTGGAATCATATATACAAGTGATCAAAACATTTTACTGTTTTAACAGGAACATAATGTGTCTAGGATTGATATAGTATCCTCAGGGTGTTTCTGGTTGCACCAAAAACAAAATAGCTTAATACAGTTAAGTTGATCTTCTGCACTATGGGGCTGCTGTTCTCAAAGCATCTGACATTTCCAAACTGACCACCAAATGCAAGCAGGGACCAACCTCCATCTTTTAATACTTCCTTGTTCTTTGTGGTGGTGTCAATATTACTCTTTACATATTTTACTTTCTGCTTATTTTATCCATTTTTTTTTAGTTCCAGTGCTGTACTCTCACTGTTGCCTGGAGAAGACCTTTTCTAACCCATTAATACTTTCCAGGAGATAATGCATTAATGCTGTACTCACATACTTGTTGCTAATTAATGGATCCTGATAACAAGAGATTAGGAAGAGGTAAGACCCTTATATATTTTGCTTTTCCTTTGAAACAGAAGTTGTAACATGCAGTCTTTTTGCATGAATCCTTATTTTGACTACTGCAGATATTTGATATTTCGATGTTCTTTATGTGCATATCTAGCTTGTGTTTTACAGTAAAATGAATTTCATTTCATCAGTTTTCAGCTGGCTGATTTATTTGCCCTTATAATCCTTGTTTTGTGGCAGTTATCTCGTTCCGGATGTAAAAGTGATCTTTTACTGCTTTCTCATTGTTGTGTGCTTCTTCTGCACCAAAGGATGCATGTTCATTTTGGAGAAAAGAAAAGGACTAGTGATGCTAAGTTATTTTATCTTTGGGGCCTTACACGTGGCATAATTGTTTATCATAGAATGAGGTTTTGTAGAAGTTTGTCATTACAGAACAACGTATTCTCAAACATTTTCCTTCATCACCTGGATGATAATAGCTGTCAGATTATAATTCTGTCAGATTATAATTCTGACTTTTGATCATTGTGACTATTATAAGCCAAAATTGATTTAATCTTCACGTGTGAGGTTCTATAAAGATTACTGGACTGCTAAAGAATACGGGGTTCTCTTTTACTCATTTAAAAACAAAAGCTTATGGGTTCTCTTGAAATGCTTGGATTTATCTCTTGATATCTGATGATGGATTAACATTCAGACTGTGATATGGTTATCTTTTTGAGAACCAAGATAAGCCATACCAGAATCTGAATTTTAATCCAGCAGACTCTGATATGGTTAAGTCCGAATTTGAATCCATTATCAGACTCTGATATGGTTATCTTTAGAATGCCTATCATTTTTAATCAAGACATCTTTAGTTTATAATTGTTTTGGTTTGGTCAAAATGCACTACCAGGGCCCAGAGAACTTACAGGTGCTGTGGATCTTATTAGTCACTTCAAATTGTTGCCTCATCACGAGTTCTTCTGCAAGAGGTCACTTCCGTTGTCTATTTCAGATACCCACTATCTTCACAATGTGGTGGGAGACACAGAAATTAGGAAAGGGGAAGGGATGCAGTTAGATCAGCTTATACATGATACTTCCTTGTCAAGAGACGCGAGTTCCAGCATCCAGCCATTTGACCTAGATGTTCTTGGAGAAGCTTTTCAACTACGTGAAACTGCTCCAGTGGATCTGCCTCCTGTAAGAAACCTATTGATTGACACTAAAGTGATAATGATCCATTTGAGTTAAGTGTCTTTTATGTAATGCCTTAACTTCTGCTTTTTCATAGTCTGAGAAAGGCATCCCTACTGTAGCTGGGAAATCCAAAAGTGAGTCGAAAGACAAGGAGAAGAAGCATAAAAGGCACAAAGATAAGGACAAGGAGAAGGACAAAGAGCATAAGAAGCACAAACATCGTCATAAAGATCGAAGTAAAGACAAGGATAAAGACAAAAAGAGAGATAAAAGTGTTCATCATGATTCTGGTGCGGATCATTCGAAGAAACATCATGAGAAGGTCTGCTACTAGCAAAACCTTGAGACAGTTGGTGCAATATGTTGATTCTTGCTAAACGTATCATGTGCTTTTTGGGTATGATGAAGTTTAGATGACTGGTTCAAAGAACAACTCTTCAAATTAATTTGCTAAATATTGTCTTTTCTTTATAGAATTGTCTAAAGCCGGTGAAATATTTGTCATGTGCTAGTAGAACTTTCCTGAACGTTACCCTTACTTAAATTACAGTTCATCATACAATTCGATCGAATTTGTTATCCTTTCCAGTTGTCAGTTGCCTTTATTGGATTGCAGGGAGAAAAAGTCGAGGACATAAAAGTTTTACTGTTCTTAAAAAATGCAACCAGGACCCTGTGAAAAGATCTGTTGCTTGACTCTTTAGTTAATAGGGCAAAAGGTTTGAGTTTGCTCTATGTTTAGTTTATTAATATACTTCGACATCAGCATTGAACTCTTTCATGCTGCTGTAGCTTTCGCACAGGTTAAGCTATCCTCTCTCTCTGACCCATTTGAGGTAACCTGAACTTTGAATTTGTTAATCTCATTTTTTGAAAAGGTAACGTAAAATTTTATAAATGATACAACACAAAGACTGTGTTAGCTGTATAATATCAGCAGGGGAATATCAAAAGCAAAAGACAGCCTCAAAAGCCTATAGCATTATTTGCACCTCATTTACATATTATGATTACACCTAAAACAAAAGACAATAATACAATTAGCCTTTATTTAGTGAATAGAGTTGGCACCATCGTCAAAGCATCTTCTATTTCTCTCATACGTGTATAGTGCACCTTATGCAAGCATGTATTTGTACTGAATTAGATGAGAGGTTAATGTTATAAACCGTGGTTTTTGTTCCCCTTTCCAATTAGTTCCAGTGATGCTTATCTACCGTCTACTTGAGATGCTTTTTGAATATACCAATATTTGCTGGAGTTTAGGACTTCAGCCAGAAGCAACCGGTTGACTGATTGTGATATTTTCATTGATCCCAGAAAAGGAAGCATGATGGAGAGGAGGAAATTAATGACGTTCACAAACACAAGCGAAGCAAGGTAGAACTGAATAATTTTGAATTCATATGTTCCTTTATCTTTGGCATATTTCCAAACTTTAAGGTGGTGTATGAACAACTTTCTTTAAGTGTTTTCCTTGGAAATATTTTTGTGAGAAAGATGTCTAACTAGTTGTAGTACCTTCTTTTTTTGGGTGAAGTTGCGTGTTCTTTTATTTGAATATTTCTATTTTTTTTCAAAAAGTAACCCAGAACTTCTATGAAGAAACTTTACCAAACAAGTATCCAGAAAGTTTCAAGTTATTTTTCTGAACAAGGTACATAGGTAATCTTACATTAGCACCTGTATCTTCATCATTTTCTAACTCTTGCCGTATTCACATGCTGAAATATTGCAGCACAAGAGCTCAAAGATTGATGAGATTGGTGCAATAAAGGTAGCAGGCTGAAATATGTGTGTGGTTCTATCATTTGTATTATCCTCGGACTTTGCAATTGAGAATTTGGAGGGATCCTTTACTTAATATTGTGAAATTTTAGAGGTACAGAAGTTAATGTCCTGCTATATCCCATTAATTTGTAGAACTTATTGGCTTGCCCTGTTGCTTCAATCTTATATTTTTCACATTGGCAAGATTGTTCCATCGAGTTCACAATATAGTCAGATCACATCACCATTTTCTGCATATGTGGTTTTGCTTTATATAGGGGAACTTTGTTTTTCTTTTCTGAAATTATCAATTCAAATAACGGACAAATTAAGCATCTTTACTGTTTTAAAGGAGCAGCATATGAAACATCAGGTATACTTTCTGTCCTTTTTTTAGCATCTAAATAGTGTTTCTCCTCCTGAAAAACCAGATAAATTTATCTTTAGTATTTTTCTATATTCTATGTATATATGTATAGATAGATATGTAGAAGTGGGCAGGGAAGCAGCTGGCGGTTGTCCTGCCAGCTTGCTTCCAGGGGCTATTTTTGTCATTCTGTGTTGCTTTCTCCATTTTAATTTATGTATCTTATTTTTTAAATTAATTATATATTTTTAAATTCCGTAAAAAGTATTATAAAGTATAATAATTAGCAACATAAAATATTTCGAATCTTTATTGCTTTTTTAACTAGCAGCAACAATCTTTAGGATTGCCCTGCTGGACTAGCAATGCATGTTTTGATGGTTGCCAGCATTCCCTTATTGCTGAAGAATACAACTTTACCTTTATAAAATATTTAGAATCAGAAGACATGAAAAAGTTTGTTGACTCTGGAATGGCATAGAGAAAGTAACACATATTATTAGAAATGCCGTGAAAAAACCTATAACTCACAATAATAAACAACTTCAAAATTAAAAAAATATATAAAAAATTTAAATGATCCTCAAATTTGAAAATTCTGTAAAAGGTACTTTAAATCACACCAATTAATAATTTAAAATAGTTAAAAGACATATCAGAAATTTGATTGACCTTCGAAATTTTATCATTGTACATAGATTGAAACGAAAGAAGTAATATATATTATTTGAAAATGACATAAAAAGTATTATAAATTACAATAATTAACGACTAAAAAATTTAGAAGACATAAAAAATCCGGTTGACTCTTGATTTCTATCGGGGCCACATAAATTGGTACCGAGGGAGTAACATATATAATTAAAAAATTACGTAAAAATTACTATAAATTACAACTAACAACTTAAAATTGCTAAAAATCACAATTAAAAAATTGATTAACTCTCCAAATTTTATTTGTCAAATAAATTAAAACAAAAAAATTATATAAATTGGGCCCATGTTAACACCAGCTCCAAATCTAATATATCTAGATACATGTTCCTTTTTAAAATGCTAAGTATCTAGCAGGGTTCCAAATCTAGTATATCTAGATATATCTTCCCTTTTTAAAATGCTAAGTATATCATCTCAATAGATTATATCTTAAAAACATTGAGAGGCCAAAATATGGTTGTGGTAAGAGAAATATCAGGCAAGTTATGGCAAAACTCAACATGCATATTATCCCATTGCCCGACTCTATACTATATGAGTGTAAAATAATCATACTTGTCTACCTAGCTGTACATGTAAACGGGAGGATAAAAGGTGAAAGTTGCCAAAGTTTAGTTGGACAGGATTGAAATTTCTTAGCCATATTGGCAATATAAGCAATCAATTTTGTGTGATTCCTTATCTCTTGGGTTTTAACCATTATAGCATATTCTCTCATATAAGAGTTAGATATGCTTAAGATTCTTTGTTGTGTCACTAAAAACTTTGATCCATAGAGTATGTTTTCGACCGTATAAAAATGGAGTATATCAACTGACCTAGCGTCTGGGTAATTGTATTTTATTCAACTTAGATTATGAATGCTTAGGCAGAATGGTTTTGTGCATTTGCAGTATGATAGTTGTTCCTTTTGGACATTCATAGGTGATGGTGGAAACTGGACGCTCTGTGAAGGAATTGCATGAGCATTGTCTAACTTTTTGCTCAAGCACCCTTTTCTTAATTTTTTTAATTATATAGAGGGGAAGGGATTACAGGGTGTGGAATCGAACCCCACCAAAAAGGTGGAAGTTCAAGTATCCAACGAACAGGGGCCATGATGGGCTCAAGTACTTGGGTGCATAAAAACATCAATTTGAAATGTCCAACTATTGGTAAAACATCAATTTGAATGTCCAACTTTCTTTGGTAAATCTGTTCTCTCTTTGGTTGGTAAAGTTATCATTTAAGAACAAAACTGATGTAAGCGTTGATTTAAAGATGATGCAAACAGATTCAGCTTCATTACTTAGTTTCTAGTGTCACACTTAATTGAAGCCTCTGACGGTCTGACTTATTATTCCTCCCTACTTTTGTTTTCTAGACAAGGAGCAAAAAACAGTATCAGAAGAAAAAGAGAAGGAACAAAAGGGAAAAAGGAAAATAAGGACTTCATAAAATCCATTTTCCCTTATCGAGTATTAGAAGCAGGAACTTGACTTCACAGTATAAACTTGCATTGCATCTCAATATTAAGCACTGTATATATTTTACTAATTGTTAAGACCGGCTCTGTGTAACCAATTGGCAAGTATTTTGCTCCTTCCAAAAAATTGTGGAAGGAAGGATCCCAAAAGGAAAAGAATTTGCGTGGCTGTCTGCAGAGGTTTATAATCAGATGGGCCATTTCTTATATATATGGTCCATGTACTTGCATATGTTTTAGAAATCTTTTTTCAGGATAAAATGGAGGAGGAGCATGGTCCTTGTACTTTATTTCTCCACAAGAATGTTTAGATTGCATCAAAAGTGTTTGTAGCAGCCTAGTATGCACTTGCTTAAGTGCAAATGTAGGTAGTCCTTTGACTGCTAATCTGAAAAACAAATGCCAGCTACTACCACTATATGTTTGTCTCTCTTTCTATCCTGTCCCTAATTGTGTATTTATTTTTTGAACTGGAGCTGTGATAAGAAAAAAGGAAGATGGATCAGATGGTAATTTATAATTTGTTTTCAGTTATTGTAGAAACGCTAAACAAGACACAATTAGAAGAGTACTTCAGCATATGATATTGGACAATGCATCCAACAAAAAGATGCACTTATGTTTTCAGATGTCCCTGAAGGGACTCCAAAAATGCACATTTCGGCTTAAGAAAAGCAGCTACCTGTTCAGTTTCTGGAATTTTGTATTTAAGATGTTGTAGAAAGGTTAAACAAGATACAGTTTGGACAGTGCTTCAACATGTGAATATTAAATGGTTGGATTTGATAAAGCAGCTTCGTGCTCAGTCTCTGCACCATTCTGAATTTTCACTTTTAACAGGTATCCAAAGTGAACATCTGTGTATCTAATCTTATGATGTTAAACGTATGTTTCTCTATCTGCAACATATGTCATTTGTTGTTGAAATCGTGTTTCACTTTCTTTTGAAGTCGGTGTCTGCACCTACCTGAATTTTCACCTTTGAACTGGTATCTGTAATGAACTTCTGTGAGGGCTCTTTTGTACCTGCTAACTCTAAGGATGAGAAGTAGGTTCCTTGTTTTTGGTATGGCAGGAAGAGTTCTAGCTTTTCTGTTACCCTAATGGTATGAAAGCATATTTCTATTTACTTGATGCTGAGTTCTTGTTTCTATTTGGAAGCACTCTATAGATATTAAGAAATTTCTTTTTGCATGCTACCTAGTGACCTTATATTTGTTATAAGGGTCTAATTTGGGAATCAGTTTTTGATCTTTTTGTGCCTGGGGGGTGCGTAATATTTCAATGATAGGTTTTAGCTTCTTCTTTTGGGCCTTTGGGGTGGTGGTGGTGGGTAGGTGGGTGGGGGTGTTTATTTCCGGATAGGTTTATATGGTTCTAGTTCACATTTATCGTTATTATGTTTGTTCTGTAGTTGAAGGGTTTATGTGGGGCCTCTGTGCAATCCCAAGATTGAAGTGAAATGGAACAGGACATTGGTACTCTGGAACGTAGTGTTCATTACTTGTGTTATTCGGGCCCTTTAGAAATGTCATCTGGTGTGTGTTGGATCCTTCAAAAGTTAGTGTATTTTTGCAGGATCCACATGGGTGCGACAACATTTTTGGGCAGTCCGAGCAACTTAGTTCATTACAAGCGAGATAATTGAAGCATTAAGAGGAAGTGCTTATCATATAAATCTTCTAGTTTTAATGGAGTATAAAGTTTTTAATTTGTGAGCATTACTTTAGAAAAGTTTATTTGACATGAAGTTTATCCTTTTCATATCCTTCTTGATGTTATCAATTAAGAGTAGAGCAGTGTGGTGCCTGTTACACCACATATTGCATAATGCGCCTCTTTATTTTTCTATGCAGAATTGCCTTTGGACTTACTAAAGATTGCCAAGAAGGTGTATTCACTTATTGAAGTAGATTTTAGTGCATGTACAACTGTTGAAAAAGCACGTCTTTGGGTCAATATAAAAAGAAGTTTCTTATAGCTGGGCATTGTAACTAAAAACCTTGATCCCTTCATTCAACTTTAGTGAGTTACTGCATAGTGTGTTATGGTCATTTGTGTGCTCCCTCTGGGCTCTAATCTCGAGGCTTAGTGTTAAACAACATCTTCGGGTAATAAGAAGCGAAGGTTTGATGCAAGTGTTGGTGTGGTCATTTATGACTTGTCCTTCCTATTGAACGAATCACTTGAAGGTGATCCCCTCATCAGCACTCAAACATCCAACATAGGAGGGGACAATGTTTAAAAGGATGTCTATATGTACAACACTGGGAATTCTGCTTGTCGTGGCTAGATATTCTTGTTGTATATACTAGGGTAGAATGAGATGAAAGAATCTTTTACTAGAATGACATGACTTGGCTAGATATTCTTGTTCCATATGCTAATACAATTGTTTCATTCCTTAGACGTGAAGAGTCTGGGCAAATTACGTTTTAGCTTTATTTGATAACTTCCCTCATCAACAATGTTGTAATTCTACCAGTGTCGTATACAAAGGATTGATGGTACAGTTTCCAAAAAGATTAATGGTATTTCATAAATTAAGTAATGGCATCTGATGTGATGTTAGGGGATTGATAGAATTTTTTATGGAGACATGTATGAGTGGTGGCAGTTTGTTAGAATAGAGCAAATGCACTACTCTTACCTTTTTGCCAAAGATACATTTGGACCAAATATGCAGAGAGTATTATTACTCTATTTATTCCGAAAGAATATTATAGTTTAGACTCGAAACATACTATTTTCCAAGTGAATTCAAACATTAACTGTAACTGGGAAGATATAAAATTTAAGGAGCTATGCTACTTGCATTCTTTAAGGGTGTGTTTTGTATTGGAGGAAACGTTTTCTATTGCTTTATTAATGAATGATAATATTTTTTTTAATTTTTTTTTAATTTTTAGCATCTTTTAAAAAAATAATTTTTGACATGAAAATATTTTCATAATTTGAAATATTTTTTAAAAATAAATATTTAACTTTTTTTTGGGGGGATGGGGGTGGTGGTGGTGGTGGGGGTGGCGGGTGGGTGGGGTAAAAAATTAAATTTTTTTTAGAAATAATTTTTTAACTTTTTTTGTATGGGGGTGGGACTATGGAGTGGAGCAAAACAATTAAAATTTTAAATTTTTATTAAAATAAAGTTTTAATTTTTTTTATATGGAGTGCGGGGAGGAGGTTGAATGGATGGGGCGTGGGGTGGAGTTAAAAATTAAAATTTTTAAATTTTTAAATTTTTATAAGAATAATTTTTTTTTGGTATTGGGGGAGGGCAGGGGATGAGTGGAGACGAGGGAATGGGGTAAAAAATGAAAACTTTTATAAAAATAAATTTTTAAATTTTTTTGTATGATTGGGGGGCTCTAGGTGGAGTAAATAATTAAAAATTTTAAAATCTACAGTTTTTTTTTAAAAAATAATTTTTATTTTCTTAATTTTATTTTATTTTTAAAACAATAATAATTTTTATTTTTGGGGAGGGAGATGGTTTTATGGATGAGATAAAAAAATTAGTTTGAAATTGGATAAGAGTTTTGGAAAATGTTTTCGCTTATTTTTTAAAACAATTCATTTTCCTTAAATTTGAGAAAAAGAATTGATTCGAAAACTATTTTTTAAAAATATTTAAGCCTACTTTTTGAAAAATATTTTCCTCCGTATCAAACACTCCCTAAATGTCATTTTTTTATTGAACAAGTGGGGCCACAACTTTTTTGTGACGATGGAAGCAGAGTCAAATTTAGGGTTACTTTAAGGAAAGACGAAACAAAAGAAAGCTAAAAAGGGGAGAGAAATCTTTTAAGGCTAATCTTCACCCTTTCTTTTTCCTACATTGCTTTTTGGCATTGGGGCAATACTCCTTTAGAATCTCAAAAGCTCATAAGTCATAACAAAGGTTTAGTACTTTCTCTATTTCAAAATGAATGAATTATTGAGTTATATTACACATATTAAAAAAAAGATAAAATTTAATCATATTTTTAAAATTTTATCCTTTTCAGACTCTAAATACTCATTTATATTCAACTTTAAAAATTCAATTAATGAAGGACATGATAGACATATTTGTATAGCTAGAAGGATGATTTAGTCTTTTGTAGCATATTTACATGTTATAAATACTTTTGTAATTGTTTAATGTATCTATCAAGATAATTATTGTTTCATGATATCAAAACCCAGGTGCTCTCTACCTTTTTTTTGCCCTACGTTTCATCAGGGTTTCATCTGCATCCATCCATACTCAAACTTCTTCTTCCTCCTCTTCCATGGCTACTATCCTTGTTGCACCTCCTATTCCAAATTCAACTGTTTCTATTTCTAACATCAAAAACTTGATTCCTACTACCCTTGATTATACAAATTACATGCTTTTGGATATAGTTATTTCTTCCCGTGTTTAAAGGACATGGTGTCTATGGCTTCATCGATGGAAGTCATCCATGTCCAGCATCTACTCTTACCATGGAGAATGGTACTTCAACTGTTAATCCCTTTTTTCAACAATGGGTCTAACTAGACTCCATTGTTCTGTCATGGATACAAGCCACAATTTCTCAAGAGATTCTTCAGGCTATTATTCGTCCTAACCACACTCTTACTGCTCGTGAGGTGTGGCTACAAATTGAATACCTTTTTCGTGATCATGCTAGTTCCCGAACTCTCCAACTTAAGGTTCAATTTCATAACCTCAAGAAAGGTTCCCTTTCTAATTCTGATTATGCGCACCACCTTAAATCTATTGCGGATGCCTTGATATCAATTGGTAATCACATCTCTGATTCAAATTTTTTTCTCCAAGTTTTTTCTGGCCGACCTACCGAATATCTCCCTGTTAGCACTTCAATCTCTACCAGATGTCTGCTTCCTACTTTTCTTGAGACCATATCTCTTTTATTTCTTCATGAAACTCAACTAAATGGACTTTCCTCTACCGCATCAGATTTGCTTTACTCGCTAAACAATATTCATCTTCTCATGGACGTGGACGTGGAAGAAATTCTAATGGTGGTTGATCTGCCAATGGTGGCCGTGGTAGAGGCCGCAACAACAACTATAACAACAACAATGGCTACCAAAGAAATCATTCCGCTGCTCCTTCCCAATTTTTTCCACGTCCACCCGCTCCTTCGTGAAAGGCCCCGGATCAGGACATTGTTTTGAGGCCCACATGTTTGCTCGGAAATCTGCTAGGTACCATCCCACAGAAGGACCTACACGGTCCGTGTGAAGCCACACGGTCTGTGTGGCCTCCCGTGGGTTGACACTTGAGAGGTGTGGGGGTAAACGGGCCACCACACAGTCCGTGCGGAGGCACACGGTCCGTGTGGCATGTATACGGACGGGGTCACGGTCCGTGTGACCCCAGACGGTCCGTTTACCAGACCGTGTTGTGGCACTTAGTCCGAAAATCTTGCCTCTGAAAAATTTAAGTCTAGGGCCACGGTACCATAAACGGTCCGTGTGACGCTAGACGAACTGTTTACCGGTCCGTATGCCCCAGACAGACCAAATTTCTGGTCCATTTCAGTAATGGCATTTTTGAAATATTGGTTAATTTCAATGAAAATTTGGTCTTTTCCCACCCCTCCTAAGCCCCTATATAAGCTATACTTCACCATTTTCAGCCATTTCCTCTCATTTCACACTTCTCTCTAAGAAAGTGTTCTCTCAAGCTCTCCAAAAAGATTCCTCAAGCTAAGGCCTTCAATTTGAGTCCATTTCCTCTTCAAGTTTGCCTTCTACCAGGTATGTGGGGTTTGATTCTTGGTTCCTTTCAACCAAGAAGACCCAAAGTCCCTTTTTAAAATAGTTGTGAATTTTGCTACTTGTTCTTGGTAGCTTGAGCCATGCATGTGTTATTTAAGACTTCAAATCTTGGGTTATGTTAGTTCTACTGTAATGAACTATTTGGATGATGAACTTATGAACATACGTGTCCCCTTAAATATGTTATTATGCATGGGTGATTTATTCTATTATTTTCATATAAATTTTATTGTGAATTTCCTAGACTTCAGATTATATTGCTAATTTTACTATCATTTCTATTAAGTTTATTGAATTTCCTAGTCTTACATTATATCATGTTTTTGATATACTCTACATTGCCCATGCCATTCTTACATTGTGCATTGCATCATATTTGGTGACATTGGTACATGGAAATCTTGAAATTTAGCTCAATTTTGTCCTAAAAGGAATTATGATATGAATTTCGGAAAGACATGGGATAGGACAAGAAGGTGATCACCGGTATATCTATAATCTTGGCTCTTGGAGCATCTTGGGTGTTTACACCACCTTGTATCTTGTCTCTTTGAGCATCTTGGGTGCTTGCACCATCTTGTACTTGTAGATGAGCTATTCTTTGTATTGGCATCTTGAATATGATCTTGTAATTTGGCATTGAACCTAAATATGTCTTGAACGTTGTGAACTTGCACTTGACTCTCTTGAAAGCATATATATTTATATATATAAGTATTCTCGTGGGATGTGTAAGACTTAGCACCGATGGATTGGGGGCATTAGGGATATCCCCAAGGTCCCTCTCCCTTTCCTTGAACTATGTGCCTACATAGGGACGATGTAATTTGTCTATCTGTATATGACTATGACATGTCTTGCTTTGATTCTGTAAATCCTTCCGAAAAGCGGGTCGTAAGGAAGGTGACCACCCACCGAAAAGCGGGTCGTAAGGTGTGGTGTAGATTACCCTTGGCAAGTAATCTTCTCCCTACTGGTGGGAGGTCCATATTGGTCCAATTCATGTAAAAGCTCGCACGGATTTAGTTTGTCGGTTATAGTCCATCCCCGTTATATAGGAGCATTATCGCATTGCACGTATCACACATTCCATGGCATCTTGTATATTAAATTCCTTGATTATATGATTCTTGTATATTATGTGCCCTTACCATCTAACAGGATTATGCAGGTCCGGTAAGTCACGTGCATTACATACCCGCATACTTAGTACATTCAGAAGTACTAACGCATACTCTATGCCTGCATGATTTTACCATGCAGGGATCGAGCAGTTTAAGCATCCGCAGGACGAATAGTCCCTCCTTACAACTTTTGTTGTGGTGAGCTCCGTCTTCCGAGGGAAAACTTTATTTCTTGTGCTCCTTATGTACATTTGTCTTGCTGAGGGTGAGCCCGGAACTTGTCCTGGCCCCCGTCCCTTACCTAGAGGCATACGTTGGGAGTTTTTTTACAAACCTTGTTATTTTGTTAAACTAAAGAAATGCTCTTTTCTTGGACTTGAATCTCCGTTGTTTATTTATTCATTTTAATAGCTCTTGATTTAAACCGCGTATACTCTGAGATTTTGAGGCTTGTTTGTGGGCTTTCGGGTCCCCATTCGCCGTGTCACATCTAGGCCCCGCCCCTGGGTCGTGACACTTCGATTCTAGGTCCTGCTCCGCACATTAGTCCTTCTCCTTTCTATCCTATTTATCCAGCAACGCCTTCTCGTTTTCAATGCCAATTATGTTTTCAACCTACTCATACTGCAAGAGATTGTCCATCTCTTGGCTCTAAAGCACTGTATTATGATCTCCAATTTTCCTTCTTTGTACATTCATATACTCCGGCAAATAACACTCCTTGGTATGCTGACACTAGAGCCTCCTCGCACATGACACCCAATCCTTTGCATCTCTCTTCTATTCATCCCTACAATGGCACTGATCGTGTTATGGTAGGTAATGGTAATCAACTCCCCATCTCCTAAACTGGTAATAACACTTCCTCTACTCATTCTTCTACTTTCTCTCTGAAAAATGTTTTAGTTGTTCCAACTCTTTCTTGTGATTTATTAAGTGTTCGTAAATTCACTTCTGATAATCAATAACCAATTCACTTTGATGCTTTTGATTTTTCAATTAAGGACTTAAGATGAAGAGAATTCTTCTCAGGTGCAATAGTTCGGGTCCTCTTTGTTCTTTCTCTCTATCAACTCCTACCGCTGCTGATCATCATGCTTTTGCTGCTTCTCATGCTTCAACTCTCTGGCATCATTCCCTAGGCCACCCTAGTGTAGGTGTTCTTTTGTAGGTGTTCTTTCATGTCTAGTTAGAAATAATAATTTGCAAAGTTCTTTTCCCAAGAGATTAGATTTTCTTTGTAATGCTTGTCAACTTGGGAAGCATATAAAACTACCGTTTAAGGAATCTAAATCTTCTTCTACGCCTTCATTTGACTTGATCCACACTGACATTTGGATCTCTCCAAATTCCCTCTTTTAGTGGTTTTCGGTACTATATGTTATTTCATGATGATTTTACTAAATTTACGTGGGTATTTTCAATTCGATGCAAATCAGACGCATTTTTAATGTTAAAAAACTTTTAACCTTATGTTTTAACTTAATTTTCAGTTAAAATTAAATCTGAGGGAGGTGCCGAATATGTCAAACTTGCTTCGTTTTATGAGTTTTTAAATTCAAATGGTGTTTTTCATGCCCCCATACTCACCAGCAACAACAACATCAACAACAACAACATACCCAATGGAATCCCACAAGTGGGGTCTGGGGAGGGTAGAATGTACGCAGACCTTAACACTACCTCACAAGAGTAGAGAGATTGTTTCCCGGGAACCCTCGTCTCAACAACCCATAAGCAGAATAAATTAGATATGACAAAAAGGAAAAGAATAGGAAGAACGACTACTAATGAAAAGCACATGATATTATGTAAATACAATAAATTTAACTCATATAATATAGGTAAAGACAACACATGATATACAGACTCGCCAAAACCTACTACCCTACAATGCCCCACGGCTAGACATCAACTTAACCCTGCTAACCTATTAATCTTCTACTCTAATTCGTGACCTATACTCCTTCCTATCTAAGCTCACATCCTCGGTGAGATCAAGTTTCGCCATATCCTGTCTAATCACCTCTCCCCAATACTTCTTCGGTCTACCTCTACTTCTCCTAGTGACTCCTAAATCCAACCTCTCGCACCTCCGTACAGGAGTATTGGTACTTCTTCTACGCACATATCCAAACCATCACAGTCTCGCTTCCCTCATCTTATCAACCACCGGGGCCACCTCTAGCGTCTCCCGAATGGTCTCATTCCTAATCTTATCCCTCCTTGTGTGCCCGTACATCCATCTCAACATTCTCATCTCTGTGACATTCATCTTCTGAACATGTGCATTTTTTATTGGCTAATACTCCACCATATACAACAAAGATGGTCTAACCACCATTCTGTAAAACTTACCTTTGAGTTTAGGTGGTATCTTCTTGCCACACAATACTCTAGAGGCAAGCCTCCATTTAGACCATACTGCCCCAATACGATGTGTGACATCATCATCGACTTCGCCGTTACTCTAGATGATGACCCCCAGATACTTAAAGTTTTCCCTCTTGGGGATAGGTTGAGTGGCAAGCCTCACATTAATGTCTGCTTCATCCCTCACAATGCTGAATTTGCACTCCAAGTATTCTATTTTGGGCCTGCTCAGTTTGAATCCTTTGGACTCCAAGGCGTGTCTCCACGCCTCCAACCTATCATTAACTTTAATCCGAGTCTCATCAATCAATACTATATCATCTGCAAATTGCATGCACCATAGAACCTCCTCCTGGATAGATCGCGTCAGCTCATCCATTACTAGGGAAAACAGGAAAGAGCTCAACACAGATCCTTGATAGAGTCCTATCTCCACAGGTAAATATTCTGAGTCTCCTCCTACAGGCATGTCCTTAATCGCCCTGATATATGCCATTGGGACACCTTTCACCTCTAGGAACCTCCATAGAATATCCCTTGGCACTTTGTCATAGGCCTTCTCGAGATCAATGAACACCATACGAAGGTCCTTCTTTCTTTCCCTATATTTCTCCACTAATCTCCGAACAAGGTGTATTGATTCAGTAGTCGACCGCCCCGACATGAATCCAAACTGATTCTCTGAAATAGACACTACCCTTCTCACCCTCATCTCCACCACTCTCTCCCAGACCTTTATAGTTTTGAATATCCCCTTTGTTCTTGTACAATGGAACCATTATACTCCTCCATTCATTAGGCATCTTGGCAGTCTTCATAATAGCATTGAACAGTCTAGTCAACCACTCTATGCCATCCTTGGCCATGTTCTTCCAAAAATCTACCGGAATCTCATCAGGTCCGACCGCTCTCTCTCTCTTCATCATACTAATAGCCCTTCGAACCTCCTCAATTCTGAACCACCTACAATAACCAAAATCATGATGACTTTCGGAGTGTGTCAACTCACCCAACTTAATGATTCTATCTCCCTTTTCATTTAACAGTTTATGAAAGTAAGCTTGCCATCTTAGTTTAATGGAAGTGTTATCCACCAACACCACACCCTCATCATCCTTGATGCACTTCACTTGGTCCAGGTCGCGAGCTGTCCTTTCTCTCTCTTTAGCGAACCTATACAATCTCTTGTCCCCGCCTTTATCACTTAACTCCTCATATAGGCGCTCAAAAGCTGCTGTTTTAGCACTCATCACCGCTATCTTTGCTTCTGACTTTGCCGTCTTATATGTCTCTTTAAGCATTTGCTTTTCATCTTCATCCCTACACTCTAGCCACTTCGTGTAAGCAACCTTCTTATCTTTCATTTTGGCCTGAACTTCCTCATCCCACCACCAGTCGCCCCGACATCCACAAAAGGCCCCTCTCGAAACCCTTAGTACCTTGGCAGCTACCTTTCTAATGCAACCAACAGTATTGTCCCATATATTGTTTATATTTCTGCCACTACTCCAAGCCTCTATGTCTCTCAACTTATCTTCCATCTCTCGGGAAAGGGCAGGAGTAAGGCATCCCCATCTAATCCTCAGTTGGGCATAAATAACCTTCTTCTTCTTTTCTCTCTTGATCTCTAAATCCATCACTAGAAGTCTATGTTGAGTGGAAATATTTTCACTCGGAATAACCTTGCAATTCTTACATAGACTTCTATCGCTCTTCCGTAGAAGTAGGTAATCTATATGAGTCTTAGCTACTATACTACGGAAGGTAATCAAGTGGTTTTCCCTCTTCGGGAAACATGAGTTAGCAATTACTAACTCAAAGACTTAGGCAAAATCCAAGAGAGACGTCCCCCCTCCGTTCCTCTACCCAAAACCAAAACCTCTATGAACATCGTCAAACCCGCTACTGGTTGCTCCAATATGCCCATTAAGTCACCCCCCATGAAGAATTTTTCTGTCTCCGGTATACCTCGCACAATCTCATCAAGATCTTCCCAAAAGAGCCTTTTGACTTTCTTATCTAGGCCTACTTGGGGCGCATAAGCACTAACAATGTTCACTACATGCCTACCAACCACAAGTTTTATAAACATCATCCTATCATTAACCTTCCTAACCTTGACCACATAATCCCTAAGGTCCTCGGCTACTAGGATACCTACACCATTTCTATCTCTAGAACCACCCGAGTACCACAACTTAAACCCATCCACGTCCCGAGCTTTGGTACCTACCCACCTAGTCTCCTGAATACATGCTATATTAATATGCCTCCTCTTAAGACATTTTACTAGCTCGATGAATTTCCCTGTTAATGATCCTATATTCCATGATGCTATCCTTAACTTACAAAAGCCCGTGACCCTCTTCCCACCCCTTCCCCTTACCCCCGACCCCAAACCCAAACGGACGACATGTCCCTAGTCTATCATTCGATCTTGACGCCACTAAATTTAAGGAGTAATAAACTATGCAACCCAATACACTACACAAGGAAATATGATATACTACTTACTAAACACAATATAAAAAATAAGTAGAAGGTACCCACTATACTAAGTAGGAATATAAAGGCCACGCACAAAGTAACTCAATAATATAAAATAATAGATATAAGGTAATACTAATTGGATAACCAACTACATAGAACAATCAAAGTAAACAAGAGCAACCTAAAAGACTCTCTAACAAATAACTTCTACACCAAATAAACAACAGTAAGAACCAACAACAGAAACAGTGAGCAACAATTGAACAAACAGAATAATAGGCAACAACCCACAACACCGAAATGCAAGGAGGTGTGTTAAAAGCAACCACAATATGTAACGAACAAGAAATAGAAAGTAAGTAGAAGATAAAATTGATTAAAAAAATCATAAGTAGATAAGACTATGGAAGATATCATTGGAAGAGGTTTTGGCCGAAACGTTGCTGAAAAATACCAGACTCACTGGAAAATAGTAGACGTCGTTGGTTGTATTCTGATTTGTGATGTATCCTGAATCTCGCGTCGTCGAACCCTCAACTGTCCTTGCAATTAGAATTGCAATGTAAATTCGAACCAGAAATGAAAAAACCCCGAATACAAGATTTCACCGGGAATCGCCGGAGAAGTAGAGTTGGCTCATCGGAGAAAGGTTGCTGGAGAAATGGAGTTCTTGGCTAGTCAGAAAGGGTCGCTGTAATTTCCAAGAATATGCATTGTGTGTTCCTGTACCTATTTAGAGATCTCGCAGGTGATGTCGCCACAAAAAGAATTAGCGAGATCGAAGCAATAAATTAAATCGGAGAAAGATTTGGAAACAATGGGTGACATCGTCGCTAGTCGAAGGTCGTCGCCGGAGAAATTGGTACAAAGTCACGATAACACCCGCTGAATAGTAAAAGAAGGTATCACTGGAGCAGAATCACCATGAAGAGTTCGTCGAACCGACTGTGCAAGGATTAAAGAGGAAAAAGAGGACAAAAAGTTGTAGAAGAAAATTAAAGAGATTTCACCGAGAAAGAGATAGAACCGTGCAAATGCCCCCATACTCACCAGAAAAATGGTAAATATGCTTGGGTCTTTACTTTTTCAATCTTTTCTTCCATCTCAATTTTGGGTTGAAGCACTAAATCTCTTCTAAGCTCAATACTACCCTCATATCGTGTCTTTGGTTGTTCTTGTTTTCCTAATCAAGGTTTTAGGTGCTTTAGAAAATAAAAGTTTTTATTTCCCATCATGAGGACTCTTTTCCATATCCCTTATTAATCTCTAACTCTACACATCCAAATACTTCATTCTCATCCTTGTCTCACATCTAGTCTACAACACTTTAGTACATATAACTACTTCTCCTAGTTTACATGGACAATTCCATCTGTATCACAGGCACAAAAAGATTCTTCACTCGCACATCTCCTATTTCATCTCAATCTTCTCTTCTTTCTGAACCCAAATAAAAATCCCATTGTTGCCTTCTACTAATGTAAATTTCTTTCCAACTATTTTTGCTTTAGCGGGGATGGCCAATTCATGAATGCATTTTTACAGGGCACCTACTGGTTTTGTCATCCCTAATTTTCACATCATGTTTAAGTTTTTTATGGCTTAAAACAAGCTCCAAGAGCATGGTTTCATCGCTTCACCTCCTTTCTTGTCAAACATAATAGTTTTTCTGATAATTCTCTTTTCGTTTACGAATCTGCTTCTGACATTTTCATCACTTCGTGTTCAACTTCTTTACTTCAATCAACAATCAAGACTCTTATTTTCTTGGGATCTCTTCTAAACCAGTTAATATTCCTCTTTCTCCTGAATCTCTCATTGCTTCTGATACATCTCCTCCATTCTCTGATCCTTCATTATATCCGTGGACTTCAATACTTAACTTTTACTCATCTCGACATTGCCTATATCGGTCAGGTTGCCTAGTTTATGCATTCTCCCATGGACATTCATTTTACTATAGCGAAACGTATTCTCTGTTACTTGCGTGGTTCCATTAATCATGGTTTGTTTATTCCAGGTGGCTCAAATAGTTCATTGACATGTTATACTGATGCAGATTAGGCAGGTTGCCCTACCACCTGCAGCTCTACTTCAACATACTGAGACGGAATATTGTTCTATTTCCCATGCTACTGCTGAAATATCTTGGTTGCTCTCTCTTCTTGGTGATCTTCATATTTAACCATCTACTCTCATAACGTTAGTAGTATATACTTAGCTCACAATCCTGTTCATCATGCTTTCACCAAACACATTGAAATTGATATTCACTTTGTTCGTGAGAAGGTTGCGTCTGGGGTTCTACAGGTTCGCTATGTGCCAACTGCGGATCAACTTGCAGATTTACTGACTAAGCCTCTTACCTATCCTCGATTTTCCTTCTTGCTTGACAAACTCAGCATTTCTCAAGACCCAGCATCACTTGAGGGGGAATGATAGAGTATTTGTATAGGTAGAAGGATAATTTAGTCTTTTGTATCATATTTACATATTATAAATACTCTTGTAATTGTTTAATGTATCTATCAAGATAGTTATTGTTTCATGGAAAAATCATTTTTTTTAACATATTCCTTGAAAAATGAACAATTTAATTATTTTGAAAATTCAAAAATCGTTCAACATTTCATCCATTTTAAAATAGAGGGAGTATATAACATCATTAAAAGTTGAGAAAATAGCAAATGCCCCTCTAACCTATTACTAGATTTTCAATTATACACTTCAACTTTACGGGATCCTATCAAGTAAATTATTACATCCTTAAAAAGCCACAACCATGTTTATATTGTTTGGTGAGGTCGCATATTTTTAACGTCAATTGTCTTTTTTAAAAAAATAAAATTATTTTACCTTTTAATCTTATATTTTCATCATCCCTTCAAACGCCACAAGTCTTTTCACCATTTTTTTGCTCGAGTGTGAACACCAAAACTCCATAAATCAATCTAGCACCATCCACCTGCTAATTAATGCTTCTTTTCTTTCTTAAAATTGCCTATAAATTAATTGACATTGTTAGTATACATGACAATGGACACTACTTTCATTCTAAATCACATGTGGATTTCACCGAAAAATCCAAAAATTCATTTTGGGTTTGGAATAAAATAGTCAAATTGGAGTGATAACAAAGACAGAAGTTTTTCAGCCCAATTGACCTCGTGGGCAGGCATATTAAATGATGATTGACAACTCAAAATTTTCTAATCTCATGTCCAAATTGAAAAATCCAAGGAGGGAGGGGTGTGATATGACCTTTGTAAAGTTATGTATGTAGTTGAAAATCTAATAGTACATTTGGGGCAGAGGTATATTTGGCTAATATCTCTTAAAACTTAGGTAATTATCGAACGAGCCACTCTATCTTTTAAAAAAAAAATTAAAATTGTGTGGGGCTAGTCCATACATATGACCATCTCCGGTTCTCTTTTTTTTCCCGTTATTTAATAAGATGCTAAATTGAGCAACTTACGATTGTCGTGTCTGCTTCAACTATTTGAAGTAGATTACTAATTATTGATGTGTCTACTTAGTTTTACTATGTCATTTCTATTAATTATTTCTTCAGTTGCTGTTGCTATGAATTTTCAACAGTCCCTTAATATATGTAAGCAACAATGAAGTTGTTCAAACAGGTAGCCAATCACCACGCCAACTTGAAGGTATATGTGTAATTTTGTATGCTTTTTCCATTTTAATCTATTTGTCTAATGTTAAATTTAACATATTTAAAAATTGCATAAAAAGTTTAGGGGTGATTTGGTAATTTTTCGTGATTTTTTGGGAGCAGGTTGTCAAGCATGCTTAAACAACTTAAGGCGTATATGTACTTTTTCGGTGGTTCTTTTTCTTGATTTCTCTATTTTTAAATTACATTTTAAAACTGTGAAAATTTAACTTAAACTATGATAATTAACAACTTTAAATATTTAAAAGATATGTAAAAAAAATTGATTAAGTTTTAAAATGTTATCGATGCCACATAAAATGGGAGAGAGAAAGTAATACATATTTGAAAACTGCGTAAAAATATGATAAATCTTAATAATTAATTTTAAATGACATGAAAAAGAATTGGTTGAGTCTTACATTCTTATCGGTGCCACGTAAAATGGGACAGAGACAGTAACATGTACTTGGAAACAACACAAAATACTGTAAATCTCAATAATTATCAATTAAAAATATTTAAGACATATGAAAAGTTCGATTGATTTTCGAGATTTTATTAGTGCCACATAAATTGAGACAGAGAGAGTGACATATATTATTTAAAATTACATAAATAATTTATAAATCACAATAATTAATAATTTTAAATATTTAAAAAATATATAAAAGTTTGATTGATTCTCAAAATTCTAATAAGGCCATATAAATTGGAGGAAGGGAGCAATATGTATTATTTGAAAATTACTTAAAAATACTATAAATCAAATAAATAACAACATAAAATATCTAAAAATTGTATTACAATTATTAACTCTTCAAATTCTATCTGGATCACATAAATTGAGAAATATATATATATATATATATATATATATATGAAAAAGTAATGCAACATACAAACTTTGTCAATAGTAATTTAATAAGACTAAAGTGACCAGGTTGGTGCCATAAGGGCATTTTGGTCGTCGAAGTTGCAAAATATGTTACATTGGTCGTCAAAGTTGCCAAAGATGTTATATTTTGCATGTGCTGGTTTTTTTTGTCATTGTGGATGCGTATGTACTGAGAGTGAAACTACTTATCCTTTTTTGTGGGTTCCAATCTCACTCTTCAAGTGTTGTTTTATTCTTCCATGTTTCTCTTTAATTAGATAGTTTTGCTTGCCACTTTTTGGTCAACATTATCATTTAATTTCTTTTCTCTATATTTTTCTGTCACGATCCAAAACGGATCGCAACTAAAAGAAAAGGGAATAAAGCGAAAATTATCTCAATATAACATAACAAATCTCCCGAAATCTGGTGTCATGAGTACAAGAGCATCTAAATAATATAGAAGTGTAAATATACATGTCTCAAATGAAATACAAGGCTGTCTCATAGAATCTGATACAAGTATGAAAAGAAAAATAAAGGACATCCCAAGGATCCACGATGGCTCAAATTCTAAGCCTCATCTGTAAGATCGGGATAGATGGAGAAAAATCCAAAAGAGTGATCAGCTACCTTGTGCGGGTCCCTTTCTAAAAGTGTTAATCCATGACTTATCAGACGACCCGTAAAATATTATACGACTCTTATAAGGTCAACCAGATACGAGGTGAGAATTTTGCTAAGTGTGGAAGGACTTTACGAGTCCATCCACGACTCGTAGAAATTAGTACATCCCATCCTGTTTGTCATAATTCTCAATTTAGAAAAAAGTCATATTTTGAAACTCTCAGGTGAGCCGCCAAACGAGGGGGTCTACGACCCGTAAAACTATCTTCGGCCCGTAGACGGGGTTTCATAGATAACTTTCGATAGTTTTAATTGAGTGGCAGTTTGGTCATTTTTCCTAATTTTATTCCTAAACTACATCATTTGGGAGAAAAAAAGGGGACCGATATTAGTCTTCAAACCCTAAGAACACCACTCATTCTCTCATTCTTCTAATTCCAAATTTCTAAGGTAAGACATTTCAAGAAGAAGGCTAGGATTTTCCAAGTTCCTTCCTCAAGACTTCATCTCTGGTTATATCTAGTATCCCAGGTATGCAAGTTGATTTATGGGTATCCTTTCACCCATAAAGTTTCCTATTATGCATTTTTTCTTTTCTTTAAGTCCTTAAGTTTTAATGCATGCTTATGAGGATTTTATGGTTTCCATGCTATTATATGATGTTCTTAAAGTTAATGACTATTTTTCTAAGTAAATGTGAATATATTTTGAAGTGTGATTGATTCTAAGATGGGTTTTGTTATGCTTAGGGGTGGACAATTTCGATGTTCATTTATATGAAATTTTCTTAAACTTATGTGATTTATGGTTGCTCCATGCATCAATTAAGCGCACCCGATTTTCATGAAAGCTTCTTATAGATTATGAATATGAATAGGGTATTTATGAAGAGCTTTAAAGTTAATGTGAAATTGATTATTGCCCTAAATGACGGCTCTCAAGTTCGAGCTACTCCTATTGATTGCTACTTATGATTCTAAGTTATGGTTAAGATTCTGTGGGATGACTTAGCACCGAAAGGACTTGAGATTGGGATTCATCTTGTTAGTTGAGGCATGACCTACTTGAAGCTAAATTTCAATGTCCCTAACTATGTGCTACCATAGGAGCCTTATAGGCTAGGCTAGTGGATCCATGTAGGCCCCCAAAGTTACGAAAGATACTAAGTATCTACCTTGGCAAGTAGATTCCTTTTGCCTAATGGAAGGAGAACATTGGCCTTTTTCTAATGGAAGGAGTTCATGACTTCATGTAGTAGCTCACATGGTCTTACTGTCGATTATGGTCTATTCCCACAAGTTATATGATTCCATGATATGCCTTAAATTAATGTTTTAAAGGTGCATTGTCTCATATTGGCCTGAGTTGTACTCCCTGTGCATGTTTAATCCTATTTCATGTCTCATCATCCTTATGTACACTTGTATGTTATGTTTAATTTTGACAGCATTATAGTTTCATCCATGCATTGTATCTCACATACTTAGTGCATTCAAGTATACCAACATATATTTGCCTGCATGATTTAACCATGTAGGGATAGGTACTCCTTCATCGACTCGTGGCTATTATCCAATTTCTAAGGCTAGCTCTACTGTTGTGGTGACCCCTTAGATTAGGACTCCTCCACCCTTTCTTTCTAGCTTGTATTTTTTTTGATTTTAAGATGATGTTTTGTAGCCTTTTTGAGGCACTTATTTCAGTATTTTACTATCTAGACTTTCTTCTATTGATGGAGACTGTCTGTTATCGGTCCCATCGACTTATAATGTAGTTGGTATGCATATGGACAAAGTAATGATCTAGTTATTTCCACTATTGTAATGTTGTTTCATTTCCAAAGTCCCATAGCCTCTTTCCCTTATGTTTTTTCCGCATAATGTTTTGTTTATTTCCTTTGAATGCTTGAGATGCTTAGATGGCTTGGATGAGGTGCCTTCGACTACCTTATTCGCTGTGTGATGGCTAGGCCCCTAGGTCAGGTCGTACAAACTTGGTATCAGAGAAAAGGATTTTAAAATGTTCCTCGAATGTCTATGCATACCCTGTAATGTAGAGTCTCATTCAAGGTTGTGAAGCGCACCACTATCTTGAATGAGAGGCTATGAGACAGTTTAGGAAAGTCTTCCCTTAATTCTTATTCAATGTCGTGCCTTAGAGTTGAGTAAGATTTCCTGCTAACTAATGACAAGCTTTTGTTTCTTTCTAGATTATGCCGCCCTGAAGAGCTCCCCACCAATGAGGCACTCTGGAATAACAAGTCTCTCCACTCTAGCAGGATGAGGGAGTGTCTCATGTTGAGTTTAGAGCCGCTTTCATGTTGTTGGCCGAAGTGTTGACTAGCCAAGACAACAGGGAAATAATAGTACCTCCCCAAGTGCCTATCTCAGTAGCCAGAGTCCGTGACTTCATGTGAATGAATCCACCAGAATTTCCTATGTCAAAGGTGGATGAGGACCCTATAGACTTTATACAAGAAGCCTACCGGTTTTTGGCCGTGATGGGGTGCCGTTAGAGGACAAATCTAAGTTGGTGGCTTACCAGCTTTAGAGAGTCGCCAAGGTTTGGTATGAGCGGTGGTTTGATGAGAGAGGCCAAGAAGTGGGTCCCATTAGAGAGGAAAAGGTCCAAAAGTTCATCAACTTGAATCAAGGGGGTATGAGTGTGAGGGAATATGCCCTCAAGTTCACTAAATTGTCCAAATATGCTCCGTTCATGGTCGCGGATCTGAGGGCTCACATGAGAAAGTTCATTTCGGGTGTCTCCGAGTTGGTCTCCAAAGAAAGCAAGATGGAAATGTTGGTCAAGGAGATGATTATTTCCCGCCTAATGATGTATGTCGAACAAATCAAAGAGGAGAAACTCTGAGAAAGGGAAATGGAGTCCAAGCGGGCTCATGTGGATGGTGGAAACTATTCTTGTCAAAGGAGTAGTAGCTAAAAATCTCAAGGTGGCCCAAGGCAAGATCCGCCAACACTCCTCTTTCCATCAAGGACAAAGGGGTTACCTTAAAGCCCCAAAGTCCTAATTGCCTAACTGTGGAAGACCCCATAAAGGAGAATGCTTAGCTAGGTCCAATGCCTGTTTCACCTATGGAAAGCTCGGTTACCATGCCAAGGACTGTAGGAGTCAAGGAACAAGGCCCCAAGGCCAGAGGGGTCAATCCCATGGTGCCTAAGGGCCAGCCGATTCTATGCCCTTCATGGTCGTAAAAATTGTTGAGGAAGTCCAGATATGGTCACCGGTATGTTACAAGTTTATGATTTAGATGCATATGCACTTTTAGATCTGGGAGCAAACTTGTCTTTTGTAACCCCATTCTTTGCATATAAGTTTCATGCATGTCCTAAAGTCCTCCATGAGCCTTATGAGGTGAGTAACACCGTGGGTGAATCTATTGTAGTCCGAAGAGTCTATAAGGGTTATCCTATTTCCATTCTGCATAAATTAATCCGATGTGATTTAGTTGAGCTTGCTATGGTAGACTTTGATGTAATTTTGGGGATGGATTGGTTGCATGCCTCTTATGCCTCTATTGATTGTAGAACCCGTAGGGTCAAATTCCAATTTCCTGATGAGGCCGTTCTTAAATCGGAGGGTAGCTGTTTTTCATGTAAAGGTCAATTCATTTCTTTTGTCAAGGCCCATAAGATGATTTTCAAGGGGTGTATCTACCACTTGGTAAAGTTCACAAACATCTCTTCCAAAATTCCCCCTCTCAAGTCGGTCCCCGTTGTAAGTGGATTCCTCGATGTCTTCCCAGATGAGTTATCGGGTGTCCCTCCCGAAAGGAGATAGACTTTGGTATAGGCCTATTACCCAATACTCAGCCCATCGCAATCCCTTCGTATAATGGCTTTTAAAGAAATGAAGGAGTTGAAAGAACAACTAAGGGAACTATTGGAGAAGGGTTTCATCTGTCCTAGTCGGTCTCCATAGGGTGCCCTGGTGCTATTTGTAAGAAATAAGGATGGGTCGCTCTGTATGTGCATTGACTACCGAAAGTTCAATAAGGTCACCATCAAGAATAAATATCCTTTCCCAAGGATAGATGTTTATTTGATCAACTACAAGGGGCCAATCATTTCTCCAAGATTGAGTTGAGATCTGGTTATCACCAATTGAGGGTGACCTAAAATGACCTTTCTAAGACGGTTTTTGGACTAGGTATGGTCATTTTGAATTTTTGGTGATGTCCTTTGGTGTCACTAATGCACCGACAATATTTATGGACCTCATGAATAGGGTATCAAGCCTTACCTCGACATGTTCGAAGTAGTGTTCATTGATAACATTCTGATCTACTCAGAGGTGAGCAAGAGCACGTCGAGCACTTGAGGGTAGCATTGCAAACCCTGAGGGAACAAAAGCTCTATGCAAAGTTTTACAAGTGCAAGTCTTGTCTAGATGAGGTTTCCTTCCTTGGGCATGTCGTAGAGGGAATCAAGGTTGATCCTAAAAAGACGAAAGTAGTAAGAAACTGGTCAAGGCCATTGACTCCTATTGACATAAGGAGTTTCTTAGGTTTAGCCGGTTACTATAGGCGATTTGTCCAAGACTTCTCCACAATGTCATCTCCACTCACCAAGCTAACTCAAAATAAGGCTAACTTTATGTGGATTGATGAATGTGAAATGAGTTTTCAGACCTTGAAGGATCAGTTAACTTCATCCCCCATATTGATATTAACCAAGGGGAGTGATGTTTTTATCATGTATTGTGATGTATCTAGGATTAGGTTAGGTTGTGTGCAAATGTAACATGGTAAGGTGATTGCCTATGCTTCACGGCAGTTGAAAGTGTATGAGAAGAATTATCTGACTCATGACCTTGAACTCATGATGGTGGTGTTTGCCTTAAAGATTTGGCGATAGTATTTGTATGGAGTCCATATGGATGTTTTCACCGACCACAAAAGCCTCCAACATGTGTTCACCCAGAAGGATCTCAACTTGAGGCAACGGAGATGGTTAGAGCTACTCAAGGATTGTAATATGAGCGTGAAGTACCACCCCAGAAAAGCCAATATGGTAGCTGATGCCCATAGTAGAATTTCAATGGTAAGTGTGTCCTATATAGAAGGTATTGGAAAAAGAGAGTTGGCTAGAGATGTTCATAGGTTAGCAAGGCTGGGAGTGGCACTGAATGAGTCCAGGAATGGTGGTACAATGGTTCTTCATGGGTCAACATCTTTTCTGATCGGCGAGTTAAGGCCAAGCAAATTCTTGATCCCACTCTGGTTGAGTTGAAAACTTTGGTAAAAGATGGAAAGGTAGAGGTCTTCTCCCAAGGGGGAGATGGTGCACTCTGTTATCAAGGTAGGTTATGTGTACCTAGTTATGATGAGTTAAAGAAACTGATCATGCAAGAATCCCACAATTCCTCCTATTCCATTAATCTCGGCACTACCAAGATATACAAAGATTTATTGGTGGAATGGGATTAAAAAAGACACCAACTTCCAGCAGGTAAAGGTTGAACACCAAAGGCTGGGTGGCTTAGCCCAAGATATCAAGATTCCTACTTGGAAGTGGGAAGAGATCAACATGGATTTTGTAGTTAGGTTGCCAAGAAACAAAAAAACATTTTGACTCCATATGGGTGATAGTTGACCGCATGACTAAGCCAATTCATTTCTCACCAGCGAAGACCACATTTAGTGCTGAGGACCATGCCCACTTGTATATTCAAGAGTTTGTGAGGTTACAAAGAATTTCATTGTCCATCATCTCAGAACGTGGAGTTCCATTCACTTCTCACTTTGGAGGTCCTACCAAAGTGGACTCGACACTAGGTTGAAATTGAGCACAACTTTTTATCTCTAAACTGACGGGTAAGCTGAAAGGACTATTCAGACCTTGGAGGATATGTTCAGAGATTATGTGGTGGAGTCGAAAGGAAGTTGGGAAGAACATTTGCCTCTTATCGAGTTCGCCTACAACAATGCTTCCATGCAAGTATTGATATAACACCATTTGACGCCTTGTATGATAGACGATGTAGATTGACCATTGGGTTGTTTGAATGCAGTGAGGTGACATTAATAGGTACAGAATTTATGAATGCTATGGACAAAATTAAAAGTATAAGGGAGAAATTGCAAACAACCCAAAGCTGACAAAAATCCAACTCGAATGTAAGGAGGAGGGAGCTTGAGTTCCTAGTTGGCGATTGGATTTATTTAAAGGTATCCCCAATGAAAGGTGTCCTTTGGTTCAGTAATAAAAGGAAATTGAGTCCTAGATATGTGGTAGCCTACAAGGTGTTAAAGAGAGTGGAGAAAGTAGTATACGAGTTGGACCTACCCAATGAACTGCATTTAATTCATTAGGTCTTCCATGTATTGATGTTGAGGAAATTCATGGGTAACCCAAGTTCCATAGTTCCCTTGAATGATGTGAACATTGACGAGGATTTGAGTTATTGAAATCCTAGACCGACAAGTGAGAAAGCTAAGGAACAAGGCTCCGTGAAAGTACTTTGGAGGAATCAAAGAGTTGAGGGTGCTACATGGGAAGCAGAAGTGGATACGATGAAGCTTTACCCATATCTATTCCACTCCCCTCAAGCCTAAGGTACTAAAAAGTTCTTCCAAAATACCCAAACTCCATGCATATTAGGTTCTCATGGTGTATGCATTTAATTTGATGTTTATGAACTGTTTTGATATATATTTTAAAGTGTAAGACTAAAAATTTTAAGATATGACATTTGAACTGCATTTTTGCATGCATACTAGGTTATTAGCTACTAGTTTACTCTTTATAGTCTGCCCTTAAGTACATTCGGGGATGAACGTTCCCAAGGGGGAGATATTACAACGACCCCCAGTTTAGGAGCCCCGAGTGTAGGAATGTTGGTCTGAAAAATGACTGGGGACTTGGTTCACGAGACTATCTACGACCCATGGAATTTTCTATGGCTTGAAGAGTGGTTCATGAGTGGGGTTTCAGCCATGAGAAAATTTGAAGTTTTCAAGAAATTAATCCACGACTTATCAAACGACCCATAAAATATTATATGGATCTTATAAAGTCTCATAAAAGGGTATCAAATATGAGGTGATAATTCGGCTAAGTGTAGAAGGACTCTACGAGTCCATCCATAGTCCATAGAAAATAGTACGGCTCATCATGTTTGTCATAATTCTTAATTCAGAAAAGGTCATATTTCAGGACTCTACGGTGAGCCACCAAATGAGAGGGTCTACGCCCGTAGATGGGATTTCATAGATGAATTTTGATAGTTTAGTTTGAGGGACAGTTTGGTCATTTCTCATAATTTTATTCCTAACTATGTCGTTTGGAAGACAAAAAATGGGACCTATATTAGTCTTCATACCCTAAGAACACCCCTTGTTTTCTCATTCTTCTAATTCCAAATTTCTAAGGTAAGAGATTTCAAGAACAAGGCAAGGGTTTTCCAAGTTCCTTCCTCAAGACTTCAACTCTGGTTCTCTCTAGTTTCCCAGGTGTGTGAGTTGATTTATGGGTATCCTTTCACCCATAAAGTTCCCTATTATGCATTTTTCCTTTTTCTTTAAGTTCTTAAGTTTTAATTCATGCTTATGAGGATTTTATGGTTTTCATGCTATTATATGATGTTCTTAAAGTTGATGACTATTTTTTAAAATAAATATGAATATATTTTGAAGTGTGATATTGATTCTAAGATGAGTTTTGTTATACTTAGGGGTGGACGATTTCGATGTTCTTTTTTATGAAATTTCCTTAAACTTATATGATTTATGATTATTCCATGCATCAATTAAGCTTACCCTATTTTCATGAAAAGTTCTTATGGATTATGAATATGAATAGGGCATTTATGAAGAGCTTCAAAGTTAAAGTTTAATAAATCTATATGTGAAATTGATTATTGCCCTAAATGACGACTCTCAAGTTTGAGCTACTCCTATTGATTGCTACTTATGATTCTAAGTTATCTTTAAAGATTCCATGGGATGACTTAGCACCGAAAGGACTTGAGATTGGGATTCATCCTGTTAGTTGAGGCATAACCCCCTTGAAGCTAAATCTCAATGTCCCTAACTATGTGCTACCATAGGAGTCTTATAGGCTACACTAGTATATCCATGTAGGCCAGTTAGGAAAGATACTAAGTTTCTGATATCTACCTTAGAAAGTAGATTCCCCCTTTCCCAATGGAAGGAGCATTGACCTTTTTCCAATGGAAGGAGTTCATTGGATTCCATTTAATAGCTCACATGGTCAACTGTTGGCTATGGTCTATTCCCACAAGTTATATGATTCCATGATATGTCTTAAAAATTCATGTTTTACAGGTGCATTGTCTCATATTGGTCTGAGTTGTATTCCTTGTACATATTTAATCCTATTTCATGTCTCATCATCCTTATGTACACTTGTATGTTATGTTTAATTATGATGGTATTATATTTCATCCATTTATTGCATCTCACATACTAAGTACATTCAAACGTACCAATGCATATTTTCTTTCATGATTTAAACATGTGGGGACATGTACTCCTCCATCGGCTCGTGGCTAGTATCCCACATCCAAGGCTAGCTCTACTATTGTGGTGAGCCCTTAGATTGGGACTCCTTGACCCTTTCCTTTTAGCTTGTATTTAGTTTGATTTTAAGATGATGCTTTGTAGCCCTTCCGAGGCACTTATTCTAGGGTTGCACTATCTAGACTTCTTTCTATTGATGGAGACTTTCTGTTATCGGTCCCATCAACTTATGATGTAGTTGGTATACATATGGTCAAAGTGATCTAGTTATTTCCACTATTTTAATGTTGTTTCATTTCCAAAGTCCCATAGCCCCTTTCCTTTATTTTTTCTTTCCTCATTATGTTTTGCTTATTTCCTATGAATGTTTGAGATGCTTAGATGGCTTAGATGAGATGCTTTTGGAAACCTCATTCGCCGTGTGATGACTAAGCCCCTAGATTGGGTTGTTACAATGCCTTTGACTCTTACCCAGGTCAAAGGATGATACAAGCAACACATAATAGATGTAAATCAAAAGTGCAACCCAATTATGCATTTAAACAGGTAGAATAGCATTACAACAGGAATATCGAGGCATGAAACTCATAATAATCATATGCACTCAAGGAGTAATATCAAGTGTCACAGCTAATGCCCAAACCATCATCATATTTAAATTATCATAGTTATATCAATAATCAAGAGTGTCAATAATATCGGACCTGACTCGTCGTAAGTATGTAAGACTCACCCCAAATATACAGATATATCAATACCAGACCTAACTCTTCCCAACAATACAAGTATATCAATAATACCAGAGTTACTCGTCCCCATTATGCAAGCATATAAATAATACCAGACCTAACACATACCAATTAGTCTCAAAAGTTTCTCTTAGTCATATTTTATCTTAAGTCCTTATCATTCCATCAATTAATCTCAATTCATTAGTAGGATCAAAATTATACATTAAGTCGGCTCAACCGAATTCACTTTCCCGTCATATTTCGACACATCAACTCAATCACATAATTATCTATCTAAATCTCACAATTATCACATGAACATACTCAATAACTCAAATTTAGTCCCAAAAGGTTAGCCGAATCTATCTTGATGCTGAAACCATACTCGAACAAGTTTTCAATCAACTCAAGTCCTCAAATCAATCCCTTAGTGTGATCAATCACTATAAACAATAGTAATTACTCATCAAGATAAACATTTTGATATCCATATTGACATAAATTAGGCCTAGGGAAAAATAGTCAACTTTAGGAATAACATTCAATGTTCTCGGATGTAAAAAATAACTTTAAAATCATGTTCTCTATGAAAAATTGAGTTCATGGGTGAAAATCTCATTAAAATCAAGATTAAATCGAATGAGAAATTTGTATTTAAAGTTTGAAAATCATGGTCTAAGAATTCTCAATTTTGGTGTTTAATTTAATGAAATCAATGATAAAATCAAGATATAACTCATAGAAAATAATTAGTTTAGTGTTAGAAATGCTTACCCAACAAAAATCTTCGAAAATCTTTCTTCAAAATCTCCCAAAGAAGCTTTGAAGTTCCAGAATGGATTAAAAATAGTATTTTATGAGTTTAAAACTGTCCAGGTATGAAAACTACTTCGCGTCCTCTTGTAGATTTTGAATTAAAATGGTGGTTGGGTGTGGGACCAATATTTTGTTAAGATGATAGCTGTTGAAAATTTTAACTGCAATGTTGAGTTTGGAATACTGAACTTAGTGGGATAGCATAGTTTGTATGTGTGCATGGAGTTCTGAATGCATCCCGAGTATCTTGTAGGGAATTAGTTACTTGGCCTAGATCAACTGAGGTTCCAGCTACTGGTGAGGCCAAAATGGCCTTGGGTTTGAGGAGGTGTTCCCTTTTTCCTTTCGTGTTCTTGCATGTCAAGCCGTGTTCTCGTGTTCCAGGTTGCATTCGCAGAGGTCTAGTAATTGGTCCTCCACATCTTTGGGCTAGATGCCGCATTTGGAGCTTTGTGGGTTCAACCTCCATATTTGCAAGGCTTCTTTTATACGGCCCCACTTGTTGGAGGGTGTAAAAGTGCCTAAGAAAGTAAATCTGAAAATTTTCCAGGTACCAGTGAGTTTTACGGAAGAGCTTTAGTGGTCCCATGGACCGGAGCCAGTGCTTGTGGAGTGATGGCCAGATTTGGTGAAGATATGGGTGTCCAAAGTTAGGAGTACTAGTTATCAGACGGATTGCACAACGGTCAACAGTCCATAAGTCTTATCATAGGTTGAGGATCAAAGAAAGTGTCTGAGGGTCCAAATTCTTATTAGAAGAAACCCTTTTCCTATGACTCGTAGACTAGACCACGACCAGAGTCAAGTTCTCGTGGTCTCGTTTGATAGAAATTTATAAAGGAAAAATTCAAACTTTCCTATTATTTAATGCCTATACTACGTCGTCTAAGCCTCCAAACGACCCTTTTCAACCTTAAAACAACCTTAATCTCGTCTAAGCCTCCAAACGACCCTTTTCAACC
Organism: Solanum rostratum; assembly: GCA_029948455.1. Classification (NCBI taxonomy): domain Eukaryota; kingdom Viridiplantae; phylum Streptophyta; class Magnoliopsida; order Solanales; family Solanaceae; genus Solanum; species Solanum rostratum. Next base: position 33,823,933 of record CM057048.1, on the reverse strand, counting down.
TTAAAACAACCTTAATCTTTTTCATTCTCCTCCATTCAAAATACGCTAAGTCTAAACCCCTCCAAAAACACTCTCAAGTCTCTCAAAACTTTCAAGAGAAGAGAGAAAGCTAGGGTTTTAGATTCTTCACCTACAAAGTCAAATTATCCTCCATTAAATCACTAAGGTATGCAGGTTTTGATTGTGAAAGCCTTTCATCCACAAGTTCAACCTTTCCTCTCCTTCATCTATTTTCAAGTTATGGATATTTATGGGTGTTTTTATGAACCCTTTTATATGATAATATTATGAAGAGATGTATGTTTTTTTCCTTGTACATGATTATGCATTGAAAAGCCATGTGAAATTTATGAATTTTAGCAGGATTTTGATGATACTCTAGCCAAGTTTTATTATGCATTGGTAGGTTAATTTGAATAACATTCAAGTGGTTCCATTATACTCTTCTCATGTCATTTACTCTTGAATTGCATGATTTTAATCTTATATATATGTACCCACTATTAAAGGTGTATGACAACCGTTTATGATGTTGAGGGCCTTATGATAAGTTATGCAAATTATCAATGTCGTAAATTTAGAGGGCTACTATGCATGGTATGAGATATGAGAATATTGTGAAAGTTATGAAGCCCTATATTTGATATTATGAAGCTTTGGTTTTGATGTGCTACTCTATGAAAATATTATGATGCTTTGCATATTATGGCTATAAGTATGACTTGAATATTCCTTGGGATTGTGACGTAGAACCGAAAGGACCTTAGTAGATAACCATTGTCCCATAACGATCTTGCCAACATAGGTTTGTGAATTAGCTAATGGATCCATATAACTCATGTTACATGATTAACCAAAAAGGGTGGTGTTCCCGTATGACACATGTTAACTAAATACTGAAAAGGATGGTGTTCCCATAAGGTTGTTATCATAAGTTAACCGAAAAGGGTGGTGTTCCCATAAGGTGTTTATGAAGAACTTTCCCAAATGGGGGGGGGGGGGGGTTTCTTGTAAGGTGGTTGTTTGGTTTACCTTGGCAAAGTAGACCTCTCCTAGTGCAGTGTGGAGTGAACATCGGGATTCCAAGTAGTAGCTCGCTTGGTCTTATATGTTGGTTATGGTCCCTTCCCATCTATGTATGATATGTTATTCAATTTGATGATTTCTCTTGCATATTATGACTAAGGCGTTGAGCATTCATGACATATTGAGCTTATAACCATTGATTATGATTATGCATATTATTTAATTATGGCTAATGTTCTTGTTGCATTGCACCCTGCAAACTTAATACATTCCAAGTACTAACACACACTTTTTACCTATATGATCTAACCATGTAGGGACGAAAGCTCCTATCCATCCTCCTCCGTTACGTGGCTAGACGAAGATCACTTTTCGTGAGTCCTCCACATTCGGAGACAATAGCCATTTACTTAATTGGTTATTTAAGACTTGCATAGTTACAGACATTTTTCTTTTGAGTGTGAGACTAGGAGACATCTTGGCCCCCGTTCCATTCATGTTAGAGGTGTTGTTGGATATTTATGCTATGAGCTTGACTCTAATTATATTTATGTATTGTTGAAGACTTTCCCATAGTCCCTTATTCCCTCTTATGTGTTGGATGCTTGTTGTATTTTTGAGATGGAAGTCCTACGTCCTTAATTTCCCCTATAGCGTGAGTCATACTTACTCGCCTCTTAGACTTTATTTTCTATATTATCCATGCTAATCCTCTTTCCTACAACATTCCCATAGCGTGAGTCCAAAGTCCTGCTTCCCCTAGAATTATGTGTTAATTGTTTAATTTTGCTTCCGCAACCAAGGATGTATGCTTAAGAAACTTGTTTGGGATTCTTTTAGGTTCTCCATTCTCCATGTTGCAACTGGGCCTTAGGCTTAGGTTGTGGTAAAGCTTGGTATCAGAGCACTAGGTTTATAAATGGCCCTCGAAAATCCAACACACTGCAACTAGAGTCTTATTCATGGTCTTAAAGTGCACCATAGATGTGAATTGGATGCTATGAGGCATTTTAGGAATAATTCACTTCTTCACATTCTATGTCATGCTTTAGACTTAAGTTAGGGTTTATTTATTCTAATGGATAGTCTTTGGCTCTTTTAGATCATGCCTCAAAGACAAGCGGCTCAAAGAGCTCCCACTCCCAAGGGTGAACTGGCCCGTCTAGCTCCACAAGTTCCCAAAGGAGAAGAAGGGGTCACTCATGTTGAGTATCGGAATGTGGTCATGTTATTAGCAAGGGCAGTGCCCAATCAAGGAGTTTAAGCTTCTTATGCTCCTACCCCCACCTCAAGGATGAGGGATTTCACAAGGATGAATCCTTTGGAGTTCTATGGCTCCAAAGTTGAAGAAGAACCCTAAGAGTTCATCGATGCGGTGTATACAGTTCTTGATATTATGGGGGTAAGATCAGAGGAGAAAATGGAACTAGCGGCCTATCAACTAAAGGGCCTTGCTTGATTGTGGTTCGTTCAGGTGAGGGTGGAGCTAAGGAAGGCAAGGATGACAAAGTTTATCAATTTCAAGCAAGGTTCGATGAATGTTAAGGAGTATTCCCTAAAGTTCAACAATCTTCCAAAGTATGCTCCTCACTTGGTCGCCGACCCTAGGGCAAGGATTCATAGGTTTGTGTAGGGAGTGTCCGACTTTATCAATGAAGAATGTTGCACCGCCATGCTCATAGGAGATATTGGACTTGACTTAGATCATGACTGCACCACCATGCTCATAGGAGATATTGGACTTGACTTGGATCATGACTTATGCTGAACAACTTGAAGGGGAAAAGCTTAGAAAAAAGAAGGAGTGGAGAGTCCAAGAGGGCTCGTTATGATGGTAGGTTTCAAGGTACAAAGGATGGTCATTTCCAACAAGGCCACAAGTTCCAAGGCCAAGGTTCCTCCAATGTTCAAGGTAAAAAATTTTCTATGATAGGGTACTCAACCCTAGAGCTCACAGTGGTAATGGTAGCCAAATCATACCTAGGTGCGGAAGCTATGGTAAAAATCATGGTGGCAGGTGCTACAAGGACATGGGTGCTTACTTCGGGTGTGGTAAAATGGGCCACAAGATTGCAGATTATCCTAACAAGGGTAGGGATGACTGTCCTCAAGGACAAGGTGCTTATGGTGACCAAAGATCACAGGGCGGCCAACAAAGAGGTGCTCTGATATTGCTCAACCCACCTACTCAAGGGAAGCAGGGGCGGTCGTCATCAACATAAGAACCCAACTTTAGTGGTCGGGGTCGAATCCCATAGGGAACAATGTGTCGGCAATTAAATTGGATAAGGACTTTGATTTACTAATCTCTATTGGACAAGCAAGTACCACGCCATTTCTAACTAAATCGGGGGAGACCAATAGTAACACTACTCCTAATAAGAAAAGAGAAATGGGGAAAGGATTGATCAAAAAAGGGAGCAAGGATAGGGATATGGGAATCAATAAAAGCTCAATCGATCCATCACACTTAGTATCTTATTAACTCTATGGGAATGCTAGGTTGCTTGTAATTACACTTTAATTAAGACAATGTGGTGTTTCACAAGAGCCTATTACGGCCTCTCATGCGAGCCACTCAAAGACACACTTGGCTTGAGTACCTCAAAGCAAAACTCCCAAGATTTAACCATTGAGTCCTATTTGAGGACCTCAATACGTAAACCCATGACTATCATGTAAACCCTCCACTTCAACTACTCTAATTAAAGCAATAATTGAAGATCTAATCTAGATTCAAGTTCGTGGCCCCAAATCATAAATTAAGTATGAAGTTAGGCATAAATCCATAAATCAATTTAATCAATCAAAGCAATTTGGGAGGAACCCACTTAATTTTGGAAGTAATTCATCAACTAAGCATGAAAGCAAGTGAAATAATCAAGATCCATAAACATAATATCCAAGTTTAATTAAATCTACAAATTATGCATTCAAGAACAACAAAAGGAAGAGTAAGTGAAAGAGAAATACAAGTGAAGCCCACACTTTTCAATCCACTTAAGAATTGGTAGAGAACTTGCTCTAAATCCTCACCCTAAATTAAAATCTACACTAAGGTATATTTTCCCTCTTCAAAAAGTGTATGAAGGAGAGTTCTATCCAAATCAAAGTTATGAAGAACAAGGTCTAGGAGTGCGTGTATATGTAATTTTGGGGTTTAAATGGAAAAATTCCCGAATTACCTTGATGCTGGTCGCTGAAGTACTCCATGTTCGAAGAGATCAACTTAAGTTAATACTTCTGTAGTCGCACCTAAGTATTCCGTGATCGCAGACATTTGTCTCCTGCTGCTCTGCCTACACGCTAGTGATGGGTGCGTTCACTTCCTTTCTAGATCCACTACTTTGCGTTCACATGCCAGAAGGCTACGTTTGCGTAGTATGTTTGCTACCAGGTACACTTCTTTGCATTTTCAGCTCCTTTTGTTCAACTTCAACTTCAATTCTTTTCAACAAACTCTATTCAAGCCATATGTACCTAAACCATACACCATTCAAAACATATTTAGTCTCAAAGTCTAAGATTAACAACACAAAATCATAAGAAAAGAGTAAGAAATGAGTGTAAGTTATACAATTATCAATACTCCCAACTTAAGACTTTGCATGTCCTCAAGCAAAACCAAACCAAACTCAAAGGCTAGCAATTTAAGCACAGAATCCCAACTCACTTTACACAACTAAATCATGATCATAACAATGGTTGGTACCAATAATTAGCACAAGTGAGTGGATTCCTATAAAGTAACTCCCTCATATTTCAAAAGCAAATTTTTTTAATCCAAAACTAACTTTTAAGGATGACCAAGTGACAACATAAATTCTCGAGGAGTGACTCAAACTCCTAGTCAAGTAACAAGTTCCACTTAACTCAAACTTAGAAAAGCATCAATATCACCAATACATGTCAATTTACATGTCCTCACAAAAAGAAAGAAAGTCCCCAGAACAACAAATATGTACAATGAACAAGGGACAAGGACTCAAACGCTCATACTCGATAAAAGAACTTCCTGTGCGCACAAATGCCACACCATAGGCTTGCTTCTATTTTCAATCAACATTGGATCAACTTCATTTTGTTTGAAATCTCAAAGGGCTTTTTAGGCTTGTAATGTAGGCTTAGGGGTAGGGTAGGATTAAATTTGGACAATCGTGACTAACCTTCCTTAAGCTCCACACACAATATTCATCTTTTCCAACTTTTCCACTTTTCTTTTCACATTTCACACCAATGTGCATTTAACCCTTCTTTTCCACTTAATTACCTCACTTGCAACCATTTTTCAACATTTTGGAGGGTTCTTTTCATTCAAGCACTTTTTTTCAATTTTCTTTTCAATTTGAAAGCGCTCTTTTTCATTCCTTTTCTTTCCTCCATTCATTTTTTTCTTTTGACATGCCAAGTGGTAGACACTTTTCTTTTTCTTCCTACATCACCTCCAACTTAGGCTTATAAAGCCTCAAATTCCACAAACATGTAAAGCTCAATGAGGGACAAGGGTTCAAGAGAGGGATATCTTTTCAAAAAGGTTTAAGGCTTGTAATTTGTGTTGCCAATAGAAAGGATTAGGCTCAAAAGGGACACTAGGGATAGAATCAATGCATTTGGTGGCTATTTAGCTAAATGGACTCTCTTCAAACCAAAGAATGCTTAAGATCATTTTTCCAATCAAAGTCTATCAAGCTCAACATCTCAAGAGCAACAAGGTAAGTTCTTGGTAACACACTTGCACACAAGGAACAAAACAAAAACTCACAACAGACACGACATGCAAATTAAGTCGGAAAGGGTCAATATCACTCTCAAGTCAAGCATAAGGGACTCAATTTTCAAAATATATCCATCTAGCAAGTAAGAGTCACAAAAAGAGCCAAAGTGTTGCCTCAATATCATCCCAAAATTATTTAACTTGCAAAAATTAGAGAGATATGTTTTTTTCACAATCCACAACACTTGACTAAACATATTAGTACCAAACAAGTTACAATCCCAATGTGTAGATCAAACAAGAGTCAACAGTTATTAGACTTCACTAAAAGACTATATTCTACTCATGCGCTCACTCACCCAATCAATGATTTTCCCTTAAAAATGTCATCCCTCCATCCATTATCGAGAACGTCGATTATACATGCCATCAAAAAGAAAAATAAGAAGCTATCAAATCTATTAAACACAACTAAACCAAAACACAATATATATAAGACCATTAAGGGCATACCACACCAACTAGTGAGTATGAATCAATTAGCGTATATGAGGGAAATCCAAGAGTGCAAGATATACAATCAAACCAAATCAAGTCATAGGAGCACCCCAACTAAAATGGTACTATGTCCTTATAGTACGACTACAAAGTAAAAGAGGGCATGAAGGACTACCTGAGATGATTACTCAGCATTCGACCTAGATATCTGCATCCGACAACCTATAAGTAGAATTGATAGTGGCTAGGCTGAAGTCGACTCTCACTCCTCGGATCATGGTAGCCATCTCCTGTCCAAAGCTAATCTCTAAAGTGTTAGCTAGAACTCGACCACTATGATATGGTTGGCCTTGATCGTCTCATCAGCACCGCTTAGCCAATCTGAAGTTTGAAGCTAGCCAAGGAATTCCATCCCTTTTTCTTCTACCTTGTCCAAGAAAACTCCTCTCTCTCTTATCATAGTCCAAACGAAGTATTTATCATACTTTTGGTGACATTAGGGTGAAAGGAATTTGCTTTGATCAAAGTAGGCACCTTCTCTCACTACGGGAATAATCTCACTTTCATAGAGTGGATATTTAGGTTCCATTTTATCTCTAATTAGACCTAAAATAAAAAACAACATGACTAAAAGTACCTTATAAACATTTTAAATCACGTGTTAGAAAATATTTGGTGCAAGGAAGTCAATTGGAAACAGTTTGGATCAAATAATGAATCATTACTATTTTTGAACAGTGACCACCTGTTTTTTACGTTCATAGCCATATAAGTGCGATTGCAGAGTTCAAGTTGCTCTAAGATTTCACGTTCATAGGAGGATATTCACATTCACAGAGTGCAGAGAGTTTCCAGAACTTTTGCGTTTGCAGCGTGGTGTCCACGTTTGTAGAGGGTAGCAATCACCAGCACCAAAAATTAAAGGGGCTTTTCATCAAACACATAGAGGACATATGTTTTCATCATGATTTTAACATGTTAAGAATTCCTAATCCACCCCCAACAGCGTACATTCACTACCTAAACAACACTCAAAAAACCTAGCACCAAGATTCATTCCTATTTTAAACATTTAAACACAAGAATCAACCTTTAGAAGTGAGGCACCACAGTAAAAAAACATATATGCCAAGAAGACAAAGATAGAGAAAGAGAGCATGGCTAAAATAGTGTGACACATTATAAAAAGAATTAAGAATATAAGCATTCACCACTGTCAAGCTATTTTCATTGAAGCATACAATTTTCGCTGCTGAAAAAGAATGGAGAAAGAGTAGGGTAGACATACCTTTGAGCGAAGAGCATTAAAGGATGAGAAAGGAAGAATTTGAGCTTTTCTTGAAGATGTATGAGGGGCAAAGTTTTTTAGAAAAATTATTTACCTCACATCTGATTTTATTCCCTACCCATGATCTTCTTTCTCTGAATATATCAGAAAAAGTCACAAGTGACTTGTCTTTTTATTTGTGACACCTATTCAGATCTCTATCTTTTCCAGTCAATTAGGTACAATTGCATCACATCGCCAATTGTGCTTGCTCAGTATTAGCAAACACGAGACTGCCTTCATGGAGCTTTACTGGGTGCCAAACCTGGCCCAAGTTTCTATAACTTTGGGTGGTTCTAGACCCATCTAGGCGATCCCTTTAGGGATGAGCGATGCCTGGGCCCTGATGTGCTATCAAAATCTAACACTTTTGATGCTTAAAACTTGGAATTTTGTATGTTCTAAATGTGATGTTAGTTGATTTTATGTATTTTTGTGTTTTATTTGCAGGATTCCAGGGCTGGCCTTGATTTTGGGAGGAAAATGCAGAAGTTGTTGATTTTAGTGGTGTAAGAGACCTTTTACGGGTTGTAATGCACTCTACAGGTCGTGGAGGAGGTTTCATATAAAATTCCAGTGAGAGGCTGATTTTCAGAAGTTTATTCTACAAATATGCAGATGGGTCATGGATTGGTTTATGAGTTATGAAACATGTTTCGTGCCTGAGGATCAGATAAGAGGGATTTTCTGAATACTCATCAGACGAAACCTCTTATGAGCCGTAGAACACTTTAGGAGATGTAGATGGGTATCGTAGATCTTTAGTCTAGCTTTTCAACAACACTTTACAAGACCCTGATTACAGGTCGTGGAATGCAATATGGCCCGTAAAGCTATTCGTGAGGCATGCTGACCCAACTATCCTATTTTGTTTAGGACTAGTATTTTAAATATTATGAATAGGTTTTTAAGTTAATTTTCATTAAGTTTTGACAGAGTTTATAAAGAGCTCGACAGTTGGAGAGAAAAAATAGTGAGATTGAGTAGAGATAACATTGGAGAGTTTTGAGAAACACTTGTACTTTGATTTGATATTTAATCTTGTGAGTCTCATTGAAGTTTGGATTTACTTGTTCTTAATTCAATTGTGTAAGTGCTCTATTATGTTATTCTAATTCATAAATCTTTCATCTACATAAATCATGAGTAGATAAATCCACAACTAGGGTTGTGAGAATCATGAAGAACTAACAAGGTAAAAATCGGATAAATCATAATTCTTAGAAAGTGTGCATGCATGTATTAACTAACTCTTTTTGTTTTGCATGTTTACTAGTGGTGGCCAACATTAGAACTTGGCTAGTGTTACTGACTAGACCAAGATAGTAATGAATAGAAAAATAGATTAATTAACAGAATTCGATTGATATATTCCCATCTAATCAACCGAACTGGGCAAAGGGGAGGTTGTATTGGGACTAATAAGTAAGGGTTAGTACTGCACACTGTGGAGATGGGCCAAGTCCATAGTGAAATTTGCCTCTCGCCTGGGCCAAAGGGTTTGGTGAGCTTAACTTACCGTCCTGCATGCTACACACTAGAATAGAATTAGGCTATCTGGTTATACTAAGTTAGGGAATCATGGGGAACATAATACCCCAGTTCCTCTCCCTATTGGTTTACTCCCATGTTAGTTAGGTTTAATTTTCTACTTGTTATTGCAAAATCCCCCCTTTGGGGAAGTAGGTTGGTTAATTACTTGAATTGCATTACTTGAATTTACTTAAGTCTACGTATTCCCTGTGGGTTCGACCCTAACCTTGGTTAGGTTCTATTTCTTGACAAAGACCACTTTATCCTAAAAAAAGAGGTGTAACTTGGGCGACATATGACCCTAAAGTGCGGTCAAAACGGCCTAAGTTCATCCTTTTGCAATGTTGGTTGGTGTTTCCACCCAATTCTTCAACTCCAATCACTTGCCACTTCAAAAACTGTGCAAAACCACTACCAAAGACTTGAAAATTGTGAGGATTAGCTAAAAATCAAAAATTAAAATTAAGAAGCTACTCTAAAAATTCAAAATGCAAGAATTTATTAAAATATGAACAAAATTTTGATTTACCACCCCTTTTATGTTTCCACTTTGAGGAAGTGAATCTTCTCCCTAGTTCTAAGATGATCTTCTATTTGAGCACTTAGGGATGGTGATGAAATACCATCAATATTTTCGACGTTCTCTCCACTTTGAGGACTTGAATTGTATACCTAACTTGACATCAACTTTCCTTGTTGGATCTTTGGGTAGAAATGGGAGTGTTAAGAGGCCTTCTTCAAATTGATCTTCACATTTCGGAGCCTCCAAGTAGGCAACACTTCCAACTTCAAATTAACTAAAGTTCCCATCGAAGATTTCTATTGCCTTTTCTTGCAACTTTAGTATCATTTCCTCAATTTTGACCTCTTGGATGACTATTGGCCTTGATGATATGCATTAGTCCCATATATCTTCCACATCAAGCACCACTCCTTCTTCTTGAGACTTTAGAAGTTCATGGTTGATCACCATTGAGCTAGGAGCCTTATTTACTCCATTGATTAGTTTTAAGTCAACCTCTAAAATATCAACTTCCCATTCCAAACAGTCCAACTCATAACCTCTCGCAACATACAAGCTTTTGAAATCATTCCTCATGTTGAGCTATTGGTGTATTTGGGCCACTTCTATGGCAAGTCTTAGACTCGAGTCCATGAGCCAATCTTGAAAAATACTACTCTCGTCTCCATTAATATCCTCTACACCATTTTGCTCACTACGAAGTGCAATATTCTAAAGGAGGTAGAAAAAGGGCTTACATTTATCAAGCAAGTTTTCATCACAATTAGCCATAAAAAAAAAGGAAAAAGAAAGAAAACAAAAAGAAGTCTCATTATTCAAATAAAAAAGAGTAAACTACAAGTCCTAAATCAACTCAATACGCCTATTGATCCCCGGCAACAGTGCCATTTTTGATGTGGCTCCACCCTATTACTCAAGCGAAGCAGGGGCGATCATCATCAGAATAATAATCCAACTTTAACGGTCTTGGTCAAATCCCACAAGGAACAATTTGTTGGCAATTGAATTGGCTAAGGACTATGAGCTACTAATCTCGATATGACAAGCAAGTACCAAGCAATTTCTCACTAAATGGAAGGAGGCTAATACTAGTATAACTCCTAATAAGAAAAAGAAAAATGGGCAAGGATTGATCTAGCAAGGGAGAAATGATAGGGTTATGAGAATCAATTAAAGCTCAATTAATCCATCACACTTAGCATCAAATTAACTCTATTGGTAGGCTAGGCTACTTGTAACCATACCTCAATTATGATAATATGGTGTTTTGTAAGAGCCTATTACGACCTCTCACCTGAGCCATTCAAAGATACGCTTAGCTTGAGCACCTCAAAGAAAAACTCCCAAGACCTTAGCTGTTGAGCCTTATTTGAGGACCTCAACATGTAAACCCTAACTATCAGGCAAACCCTCCACTTTAACTACTCTAATTAAAGAAATAATTGAATATCTAATCTTGATTTAAGTTCATAACTTCAAATCATAAATTAAATATGAAGGTAGGCATGAACCCATAAATCAATTTGATGAATCAAAGCAATTTGGGTGGAATCCACTTGATTTTGCAAGTAATTCATCAACTAAGCATGAAAGTAAGAGAAATAATCTAGACCCATAAGCATAACAACCAAGCTCAATTAAACCTAAAAATTATGCATTCAATAACAAGTAAAGGAAGAGGGAAAGATAAATACAAGTGAAGCCCATACTCTTTAATCCACTCAAGAATTGGTAGAAAACTTGCTATAAATCCTCACTCTAAACTAAAATATACACTAAGGTGTATTTTATCTTTTCAAAAGTGTACAAAGGAAAGTTCTATCCAAATCATAGTTATGAAGAACAAGGTATGGGAGTGTGTCTATATATGATTTTGGGGCTGAAATGGTGAAATTCCTGAATTGCCCTTTCACCGAAGTACTCTGTGTTTGTGGAGCTTTGACTGCATTAGTGGAGATCATTTTAAGTTAATACTTTCACGGTCACGCCTAAGCATTCCATGATCGCGGACGTTTATCTCCTGTTGCTCTACCTATGCACCAGTGTTGGGCGCATTTTCTCTCTTTCTAGACGCACTACTTTGCGTTCGCGTGCTTGAAGGTCGCGTTTGTGGAGTATGTTTGTTGCCAGGTATACTTCTTTGCATTCTTAGCTCCTTTATTCTCCAATTCAACTTCAACTTCAATTCTTTTCAGCAAACTCAATTCTAACCATATGTACATGATACATACACCAGTCAAAACATATTTAGTCTCAATGTCTAAGATTAACAACAAAAAATCATAAGAAAAGAGTAAGAAATGAGTGTAAGTTATACAATCACCATGCTCTGCATCACAAGCACTTTTATGCTCTTCAAGAAAGGCGAGGGATGGATAAGGCACCTGATGTTGTTATCGGTATGTTGAAGATCTATAATCTTGATATACATGCTTTATTGGATCTGAGTGAAACTCTCTCTTTCATTACTCCTTTTGTTGATAATAGACTTTATGTGTATTCTGAGTTGTTGTGTGAACCCTTTGAAGTGTCTGCCCCCGTTGGTGAGTCCATTGTTTCTAAAAGAGTTTATAAGGGTTATCCCATTCTAGATTGCATAAAGTTCTATCTTATGATTTTGTTGAACTTGACATGGTAGATTTTGATATTATTCTTGGGATGGATTGGTTACATGCATATCTTGCCTATATTGATTGTAGGGACCACAAGGTTAGGTTTCAATTTCCTAATGAGCCCATCCTTGAGTGGGTAGGTCATGATTCGATGGTTAATGGTAGATTCATCTCTTGTATTATGGCCTAGGAATTGATTTCTAAGAGTTGAATATACCATCTTGTAAGGGTTAGGGATGTTAAGTCTAAAGTCCCTCCTATTGGGTTGGTTCCAATAGTTAATGAGTTTCTCGATGTCTTTCCCGATGAGTTTCTGGGTGTCCCTTTTGAAAGGGAGATATATTTTGGCGTAGACCTCCTCCTCGATACACAACCCATTTCCATTTTCCCTTATCACATGGCTCTAGCATTGTTGAAGAAGTTAAAGGACCAAGTAAAAGGTTTGTTGGAGAAGGGTTTCATATGGCCTAGCAAGTCACCTTGGGGTGCACCAGTGTTGTTTGTAAGGAAGAAAGATGGTTCATTTAGAATGTGCATTGACTACCGATAACTTAATAAGGTTTGTGAAGAACAAGTATCCCTTTCCAAGGATAGATGACCTAATTGATCAACTTCAAGGGGCTAGTCACTTCTCAAAGATTGACATTTGGTTCGAGTATCATTAATTGAGGGTAAGGGAGTGTGATATTCCCAAAATGGCCTTCCGAACATGATATGGGCATTTTAAGCTTGTGGTGATGTTCTACGATTTAATAATGCTCCGACGATATTTTGGATCTAATGAATAGGGTTTTTAAACCCTACCTTGACATGTTTGTGGTGGTTTTCATTGATGATATTTTTATTTATTTTCAAAGTGAAGAAGAATATGTGAAACATTTGAGGGTAGTGTAGCAAACGTTGAGGGAAGAAAGATTGTTTGTTAAGTTAGAGAAATGTGAATTTTTGTTGAAGGAAGTTGCATTCTTATGACATGTGGTGTCGGGTAAAGGGATTAAAGTGGATCCAAAAAAGACATAGGTGGTAAGGAATTTGCCTAGAACCTTAACTCCCATAGATATTTGGAGTTTCATGGGTTTAGCTGGTACTTCCTAATGTGCTATCAAAATACAACACTTTTGATTCTTAAAACTTGGAATTTTGTATGTTCTCAAAGCTGTGTTAGTAAATTTGATGTGTTTTTATGTTTGCTCCACAAGATTATAAGGTTGGCATGATTTTTTGGCTAAGTATGTAGAACTTGTAGAATTTGCTGTTCTATGACACCCTCTATAGGTCGTGGAAGTTTCCACGGGCCATAGAGAAGGTTTCGTAGCAAAGTCCAGTGAAAGGGAGAATTATTGAAGTTGAGTCTATGAACATGCAGATGAGCCATAAAAGTTTCTATAAATCATGGACATAGTATCGTACCCTAAGGATCAGAATGTGGGGAGTTGCTGAAAAGTCATCAGACGAAACCCTCCATGAGCCATAAAACTTTATACGACCCATAGATAGGTCTCATAGGAGACAACCCTAGAATTGCAGAAGGAATCCACGAAGCCTCGACTAAAGGCCATTGAACTTTATAGGACCCGTAAAGTTGCCCGTAGAGCCTACCGACCCAATTCTCCTATTTTGATTTGACTTTGTAGATTAAATACTATATAGGATTTTTGGGTTATTTTTCGTACAAAACAGTAGATAGTCAGTAAGAAAAAGTGAGAAACATTGTTAGACACTTGGAAAAACAATACTTTGTGTCCTTAATTCATACTTGTGATTTTTGGTAAAGAGCTTGGATTTCTTGTTTTTAATTCTATTCTCGTAAGTGCTTAATTAAGTTATTCAATATCAAGATTCTAGCATCTATACTAAATATGAGTAGCTAAATCCATAACTAGGGTTTTGGGAACCATGAATAATTAACAAGGTAAAGCCAGATAATTTGTAACTTTTGGAAAGTGTGCATGCATGTATTAATTAACCCTCTTCATTCGAATGCTTATTAACGGTGGATAACGTTAGTACTCGCCTAATGTTGCTGACTGGATCAAGATAGTAATGAATAGGAAGAGATATTAATTAATAGGATTCAATTGATGTTTCTTGTCTAATCAAACAAACTGGATCAATGGGTAGTTGTACTGGAACAATTGGTAAGGGTTAGGAATGTCACACTGTAGGGATGGATTAAATCATATAGTGAAATTTTCCTCTTGCCTGAATTAAAGGGTTTGGCAAACTTAACTTACCATTCTACATGCTACACACTGGAAAAGAATTTGGTGATACCAATTTAGGGAATCATGGGAAACACAATACCCTAGTTACTCTTCAAACCGATTCAAACATGTCTTAGTCTAGGATTTCTTTCTCTTGTTTTATAAAAAAACCCCTTTGGGGAGATAAGTAGGTTAATTAACTCAAACTGCTTAAAATTTCTCTAAGTATATCCTATTTCCTGTGGTATCAGCCCTAACCTTGGTTAGATTATATATCTTGGTAACAACCACTTTAACCTTCAAAACAGAGGTGTAGCATGGGAAAAATCAAGATTTTGGCACCATTGCTGGGGATTATAACTAGACTTGTTTAATTTGTGTAGTTCAAGATTAATCCTTATTTTCCTCACTTTATGTTTTTGTTGTTTTTGTTTTTGTTTCAGCGTGCAAGTGCGACACGCGAAGTTGAGCCATTCCCATGACTCCATTTGATCCAGAGATCCAAAGAACATTGAGAAGAATGGCCCAAGACAACAAGAACAACACAGTTAATGCGGCTCTAAACCAGAACCAAAATGAGAATGATAATAACCCACCTCCGCTTAAGGATATTGACTCACAGCCACATGATCTCAATGCCAAAGCTTATCAATAGAATCAATATCGGCTAAATCCTATGACTATGGATGTCATTGGAGCTGTTGTGTTACTGCCACTACTAGATGACACAAGTTTGTTGGTTTGAGTGGATTACCCCAAATGCTGTAGAATCGCGGGTTGTTCGCGGGCCCACCATTAGAGGATCTGCATAACCATCTACATATTATGTTTGTCTGTAAGAGTGTAATGGGAACCCATAATCTGTCTATGGATGCTGTTGTGCTTCGTGTCTTCCCATTGTCTTTAACAGGAAATGCAGTGCTATGGCTATTCGAGCTCCCATAAAGTTTGATCACTAGTTGAGATAAATTGCAAAAGGCCTTTTTGGAGAGGTTCTTCCCGAGATCGAAGAAGCTATAACTGAAAGACCAAATCTAAAACTTCAAGTAACTTGTTGGTGACTCGATCAGTACCACGTGGGAGAGGTTCCCAAAGTGTCTAAGGAGTGTCCCTTACCACAAGTTGACTGATGATCCCCCTAGTGGAGATCTTCTACTGTGACCTGGATGAGAATAGCAAAAAATGTGCTGATACCATAAGGCTGGCGTATTTTTAAATTAACCATTTGCAAGGGTTGATGAGAAGCTAGGAAAGGTGGTCAAGACAAATCATGTATGTAGACCGAGGAATATGTCTACAACAAAGAGCTCGTGTGTAGTCAGTACTATCTCGGAGCAAACAAAAATAAATGAGGAGATGATGCAAGAGCTTATTCAGATTAGTACCAATGTGGAGTTATTGATGAAGCAATACCAAAAGCGTGTGAATAAAGTTGCTTATCAACCTTCATAAGCACCCATGTTCGAGGAGCCTTATTATGAGGAGGAAACTTTCTTTGTCACTGTTCAGATGGGGGGTTTCGGGACCAATTCCCAAGGGTCCAATCAGGACTATTGACGCCAAGTTCAAAGAAACCAAGGTTGGAACTATAATAGGGATGACACCTTCAGAGACAACAATCATGGAGACAAAAACATGGGCCACGATAGAGATGCTGATTGGGGTCACAGAGATGATTACATGAATGTTCCATATGTGCCACCACATAATCATGACTCAGGTGTTGGTTGCTCTAGAGTTGAGGAGATGTTTGATCATCTGTTGAAGAAGGTAGACACACAAGATAAGGACTTGCGGAGGATGCAGTCTGACATCTTCAACATTAACCAAAAGATCGAGTCTCATTCTATTTCTATCAAATAGCTGGAGAAAAAGTTTGGTCAAATATCCTCTCAACTCAATTAGCGATAAAGAGGTACATTGCCCAGCAATGCAATTCAAAATCTAAAGTATGAGATGCAGTGTATGGCGGTGAATACTCGTGGTGGTAAGCAGACCATTGATCCTCTAATGCTGGGTGATGATGATGATGTTCGCTAGGAGATACTTGAGGTTAAAGATGCAGAAACTAGAGATGATTGTACCAAGGAGGGGGTGAGTGATGCTGCAGAGATGCCACGAATGTTGAAGCCTATTACTAGACCTCTTCCTCCCTTTGCTCAATGAATAAAAAAAAATACAGAGGAAGGTAAATTCAAGCACTTTCTCTCCATGATGAAACAACTCTCCATCAATATTGGTCTCATTGAGGCATTGGAGAATATGCCAGGGTATGCAAAGTTCATGAAGGACTTGGTTACAAAGAAGCGGACTATAAGCTAGGAGCTCTCCTAAGAGCTAACATTGTAGTGTGATTACTACGAGGTCCTTTATGAAGAAATGAGATGATCCTGGTGCATTCACCATGCCCTGAACTATCAAAGATTTTGAGTTCTCAAGGGCATTGTATGTTATTGGTGCTAGCATAAATTTGATGCCCCTTGCGGTCTTCAAGAAGTTAGGACGGGGAGCCCCTTCCTAGACAAGCATGCAATTGTTGATGACTGACCATGTGAAGAAGCCTGTAGGGATACTATATGATGTCCTTGTCAAAGTAGAGAAGTTCATATTCCCCATAGACTTTGTGATCCTTGATTGCAAAGTTGACTTCGAAGTCCCAATCATCTTGGTAAGACCCTTCCTAGCCACTAGACAAGCACTACTGGATATGGAAGGCAACCATGATGAAGTTATCTTCAATATTTGTCAGTCGATGAAGAGTCCAGATGACTTGAAGATGGATTTTTTGGCACTTGGTGAAGTCTAAGCAACCAAGTTGTCCAAGTCATGCTACAACAATAAATCAGGCGCTACTTGGGAGGCAGCCCAAGATATTTGATATAATAATGGTAGTTTTGTTTTGTTTTTAGCTTTTGGACTTATAGGTAGTTTTTATTTTTAGTATTTTGGTTGTACATTTTGGACATTGGAATGGTTGCATATCGGGTAACGGTGTGTTCTGCGAAGAATATGCAGCTACATGACCAAGTCAACCATTTCTGGCTTAAAAAGCATGAAGAAGTGTTTCTACGACTGGTTTTATGGGTTATATGCAAAACTACAACCTGTACACTAACTCATAGAAACAATGAGCAAAACTTTATGTACTCCATTCCACAAGCCAACTTTACGGCCTATAGATAAAACTACAGGTTGTGAATGGGGCTCTTGGACCCCAGTAAGCTTCTCTACTTTTGACTAAGTGTTGGAGGTTTTTATGACCACCTCTGGAGTTGTATTTAATCATATGGCTCGTAGACTGGTCAGTGAAACCCATCTCCCAAAACTAGGGTTTTGGTAATCTATCAAATCGGGATCTATGGGTCGTAAAATCTTCTACGACCCGTAGTTGGGGTTTCGCAGAAGCTTGGGCCCAATAATTTTGTCCAAACCTGTCAAAGTATAAATAGGGGGGTCAAATAATTTTTGCCCCCACTATTAAAAACATTACCCTAAATATTCGACCCCCGTAACCTAGCATTTTCCAATCACCTCCATCCGGCCACCACCCCTTTTTTCGGCTACCTCCGCCAGACCTAGGGTCCACCCTCCTCGGCTCCTCCTTCAATATTCACATCGTTTTAACTCAACTTCTTAAGTTCTTGGACCTAAAATCTTTTCAATACTGAAATTGATGTGATTAGGTTGTAATTACTTGATGGATATGGTAATCCGATTAGTATGGGTTCAAGTCCATGGTTGCCATTGTATGTGCCTAGGATTTAATTGTGAATAATGGGTTGTCATTGTTTGAATAATGTTAAAAGTCAAAAAATGCATGTGTGGACATGTTCTATTTGTTTGAATGTTATGTGAAAACCATATCGTCACATGTCGATTAAATTGAAATAAGAAAATTGCTTGAAAAATGAAGCGTGATTACATGTGTGTGCTTTGATGTTTAAACATTCAAACGGGGTCGGTCTTCTTTGGAAACATGTAAAATGATATTCGATAGGGTCGTGTGTGATCACTGCATATGGGGTGTTGGGTATTTTTTGAAAACATGTGAGGTGCGTAATTTGTCGCTTTGATGCTAAACATGTCATTTGGGATCCGTTTGGTAGACTTGGAAAATCAAACTTTCTGGGTTTCTCACACTACGAGAGTCTTCTATGGCTCATGGAACATTCCATGAATGGTAGTTTTCCCTTGTAAGAAAATCCAAAAACTTGAAAATTTTTGAGATTCTATCAGACGAGACCTTCTATGAGCCTTAGATTAATCTACGACTCATAGAAAGGTCTCATAGATCTCTGCATGTAAGAATGAATCTCTGGAACACATCGACGACCTAGTCTATGACTTGTGGAGTATTTTACGGGTCGTAACTAGTTTCGTAGATGCAATTCCAGTAACCTAAATTTATGCACTCTATTTCTATGAGGGACTTCTATGGCTCGTTGTTTTACTACGACCTATAAAAATTCCTTCATATACCCATCTATAGCTATTTCATATATGTTTTTGCTTCTTATTTCTATACTTGTAAGGCTAATCATGTTTGCTAAATGTGTGCATTTCAGGTACTATGGCTGCAAAGGCTAGGAGAGATGAGATAAGTGCCCTGCAACGGAGACTACGAGAGGAGCCCTCAAATGATCAGTGCGCCTCTGAAACCACTGGATCACTAGAGAAGATCGATGTCCAGCCTGACGCAGACACTGAGCAACCACAGACATGGGGTACCACCAGACATGGGCAGGCCCAGACTCAGGTTATCACTGTCCGCTCTGCTTAGTCTGAAGAGTGAGGCAAAAACGATAGCAACTCTATTTAGATGACTCTGTCTGGAGAGGAGTCTGAGTCAAGATCTCACAATGAGTTGGAGACAGAGTCCTCTACATCACCTCAGGCATCACCATCACCTCCAAATGCTCTATCTAGCTGGTGGTACATTGAGGGCAAATGAGCCATCAATGTAGAGGGCATACAAAAAAATGAGTGTGGCTGACTAGCTCGTTCCTTTTTTGAGGAGCCTCGCATTATTACTTCGGGATTGGACAGTATCCCAGTCCTATAGGACACTATCATCAGATAGGGGCTCTAGTGGCTGGTAGGACCATCAGGAAAGTACTCCCTGGCTATGGTTCAGGAGTTTTATGCATTATATGCAGCCACAGTTCTCGGCTCTCTTCCCAAGGGGAAGAGACTCCTCACTCAGCCCCTATTGGTACATACTAGAGTGAGGGGTTGAAAGGTGGATATCTCATAGACTACCATCTGCCAAAAATGTTATTCGGGCATGAGTTCCTAGCCCCTGATCTACACAGAGTTTGATAGAAGATTGGGGTAGACTAAAGATAAGGCCCTGATGAGAAATTGGGCCCATAGGGCCAGTTTGATGAGATAGGTTACTGACTAGATAGTAGAGCATGGCCTGAACCATGAATGGATAGCTATGTAGCCAAAGCTAATTGTGAAGGCCTCACTCAGCTTCACTACCAAATTTTGGTGGGCGGTGGTGAGATCACATATTTGGCCTACACTTATTGATAATACACTGACACTGGATGATGTGGTATTGGTTGACAACATCTTAGATGGCTATGAGATTGACTGCGCGCACCTCATTGTGGAGCAGATACACGAGGTGGCCATGAAGAGATCCACCTCCATCCCCTTCCCGTGACTGATTTATAGACTTTGTATAGATCGAGGGTGGAGATACTACATTATTTGGACTCATTGCTC
The DNA here is from genome assembly GCA_029948455.1 of Solanum rostratum. NCBI lineage: Eukaryota > Viridiplantae > Streptophyta > Magnoliopsida > Solanales > Solanaceae > Solanum > Solanum rostratum. The sequence continues at coordinate 33,803,763 of CM057048.1, read as the reverse complement.
AAGGTTTAGCAATCTTTAGATGCCAACCTGATTAAGGTTAATGATAATTTAGTGGCCCTCCATTGAGCACCACATCCTCTAGTTCAGATGCCAAAGATGTTCATTACAACGCCACCAGCAGAGCCTTCGTCTACCATCGCTATTGCTGCATTCCCCTAAAGACTGAGGCTGATGTAGAAAGGGGGCCCACTACTACTACTTCTACCCCAGAGGCCGCACCCATACCAACAGCACCCGCTCACATAGTCTATGTGTCAGCGGCTTCTATTCAAGCCATGGCATAGAGGCTGGCCCACACTCAGTCACAACTAACTTAGTTACTATAACAAATTAGGCCCTGGGTCTGCCAGGCCATTTTAGAGGCTTAGGCTCGTGTGTAGGCATTCGTGATGGCTGGTATCCAGGAGAGACTTACACTCGTGGACAACCGCATAGATGCATTTTGGGAGGCGATTCCAGTAGAGCCTCAAATTAGCATGACCAGTAGACATGACAGCCATCCAGATGGAGATCAGCAGCTTTGGGATAATATGATAGCAACATTGACAGAACCGATCATGTTCCCACAAAATGATCCCTTTAGAGCTAGTGGTTGATTTATTTTCTCCTAAGGATGCATCACTCACCTCCTTCAAGAAGTGAACCCCCATTGATGATTTGGATACAATGAGACTATAGGTAGGGATGATAGAAGAGTAGGAGTTAGAGATTGCTAGGATATGCTCGATGCGAGATGAGGCAGGCTCATAAGCTTGAGAAAGTAAGGAGTGCCGGACCCTCTGGACACGCTCCTAATACTGAGGAGGCCACTAGGCAAGTTTTAGGTGACCAGACTCAGCCAGAGACTGACGCTTAGGCGCCCATATATATATATATATGTTCCTTTTTAACATATGTGCTTTAATATTTTATTTTGGGAACTAAGGATAATGCAAGTCTTTTTCGATGGGGTGTGGGTAGTTATAGTTCTTAGTGAAGTCTGAGTAACCTTGGCCTATAACTATTACAAATTTTGAATCCTAGGGGTTTTCTTACTTGTGTTCTTTTTCCCCAAGGATATTTACTTTCTATTGAACTGGCATGTTTAGGATGTATAGGTAGTATCAGTAGCATGTAGTACTGATGTCTATGGCATATCTTTGTTTTTGTGTAAAAAATGATACCCACCAAAATTTTGTTAGTTAGTCTTGATAACAACCATGCATATTTGATTGTTTATAGTGCTTGTTCTGATAAGTGAGGATAAATTATGATAAAAAACCTGATCTGAGAGTCGTTGTTAATAGTGTGATCAGTGCCATATATGTGTGAGCCTTTTTTGCTAAATTCTTATGCTGTGTTTCAATTCAGAACTTGCCTAGTACTCTGACTTAGACTGTAGGTTAATTGGTTAGGAAACGATCTTAGGTCATTGTTCATATTAGTCCACTCAACCAAAATAACCAACCAAATGTGTAATATATCCCTTGATCCCAATGTTTGAGCCTTGCATGTACCCTTTTCTTTGTATAAAACTAAGTTGCCTAGCCTTGTTAAATGTAAAATCCTAAAATTAGCCTAGGTCTTTCCTTGAACATTGTTCACCTTGACTGAGGCAAAAAGTTTAAGTTGAGGGTGGCTACCAAAAGTGTCCCTGGTTCCCAGGCTGGATATTGTGCACCTTGACTTAGGCTAAAATCCTAAGTTAAGGGTGGCCGGTGAAAAGGTAAACACATACAATGAGATGGAAGCTAGTGATACATGGAAAAAGGGGGTAAAAGTGTGTTCTAGGTGCAAGAAAAATGAAAAGATGCTTAATCAATGAGCTCAATAAAAAATGATGAGAAAAATAGGATAAAGGTTAAAAAAAGAGAGTAAGGTACCTAGAAAAGCTTGAAATAGAAGAAGGGAGAATGAAGTGAAAAATGACAGTGTTAGTGGGGCAAACGTCTAGAAAAATGTAGTGTCAAGGAGGGCCTTAGTCACTATGTTCCCAAAACATCATACCAAAGCCCCTGAGCCTACTTTACAAGCCAATAAAGTCCTAAAGTGATCCTAGTCCAAGTAGTCGAAGGTCATAGTCATGAGTTTAGGGCTAAGCATATGGTATTTGAATGTCTTTTGTAAGAGTGAGTGATTTTGTGCAGTCCTGAGCATTGAATCTGAAAATATCATCGTGAATGAGATATGAGACTTCTTTCTATGAGGGTACTAGTATTGCATTATTGACATTAGACTAACTCAGTAAGTGTTGCTTATTGATGATTACCTTGCTTACCATAGTTGCATTGTCACATGTGTTAATCTGCATGTGTTTACTGGATAGCTATTTGATGTGCTAAAGAGTGGTGTGGGTATTTGTGCGTAAGTCTGATAGGATATGATATATGCCATTAGATTGAGTTCTGTGTGTTACTGTACTTTTTATGTAGATTGAGTTCATCGATTGAGAACAAACAACAATTTTAAGTTGAAGGTATTGATATGTTGTTGAAATAAAACATTTTTGATGCCTAAAACATGGAATTTTGTGTGTTCTCAAAGTGATGTTAGTAGATTTGATGTGTTTTATGTTTGTTCTACAGGATTAAAAGGTTGACATAATTTATGGGCTAAGTGTGCAAAACTTAAAGAATTTACTGTTCTACGACACCCTCTACGGGCCATAGAGAAGGTTCCACAACAATATCCAATGAAGGGGAGATTTTCTGAAGTTGAGTTTATGAACATGCAAACAAGCCGTAAAATATTCTACGAGTCGTAGACATGGTGTTATACCCTGAGGATAAAAAAGTGGGGAGTTCCTGAAATGTCATTAGAAAAAATCTCCATGGGCCATAAAACTTTATATTACCTGTAGATAGGTCTTGTAGAAGACAACCCCAAAATTTCAGAAGGAATCTACGAAGCTTCGACTACGGGCAATAGAACTTTATACGACCCGTAAATTTACCTGTAGAGCTTGCCGACCCAGTTCTCCTATTTTCATTTGGCTTTGTATTTTAAATTCTATAAATAGGTATTTTAGGTTATTTGTTTATACAAAACAGTAGAGAGTTAGTAAGAAAAAGTGAGAAACATTATGAGACACTTGGAAAAACAATACTTTGTGTTCTTGTGATTTTTGGTGAAGAGCTTGGATTTCTTGTTCTTAATTCTTTTCTCATAAGTGCTTAATGATGCTATTCAATATCGTGATTCTTGCATCTACACTAAATATAAGTAGCTAAATCCACAAACTATTATTGTGGGAACCATGAAGAACTAACAAGGTAAAACCAGATAATTTATAATTCCTTGAAAGTGTGCATGCATGTATTAATTAATCCTCTTCGTTTTGAATGTTTTTAAATGGTGGCCAATGTTTGAACTCGTCTAGTATTACTGACTGGATCAAGGTAGTAATAAATAGGAAAAGAGATTAATTAACATGATTCAATTGATGTTTTTCGTCTAATAATCCAAATTGGATCAAGGGGAGGTTGTACTGGAACAATTAGTAAGGTTTAGTAATGTCACACTGCAGGGATGGATCATAAACCACGTAGTGAAATTTGCCTTTCTCCTAGATAAAAGGGTTTGGTAAACTTAACTTACCATTCTACATGCTACGCACTGGAAAGGAATTCAATTATCTAGTGATACCAAGTTAGGGAATCATGGGGAACACAATACCCTAATTACTCTTCATACCGATTTTACACTCATCTTAGTCTAGGATATCTTCCTCTAGCTTTATAAAAAAAAAACCCTTTGGGGAGATAAGTAGGTTAATTAACTCGAATTGCTTGAAATTTCTCTAAGTCTACCCTATTCTATGTGGGATCGACCCTAACCTCGATTAGGTTATATATCTTGAAAACAACTACTTTAACCTTCAAAAAGGAGGTGTAGCGTGCGCGACACCACTGCCGATTATTTTTTATGGGTTTCTCTTCAATTGCCTCTCCCTTGATAAAGTTGACACAAAAGAAGGCCAAATTTTTGCGGATTGAAGAATGTGAAAGAAGTTTCTAAACTTTGAAAGATAAGCTTACATACGCTCCTATTTTGGCTATACCAAAAGGGTTAGAAGGGTTTATGGTGTATTGTGATACTTTGAGAGTTGGTTTGGGTGTGTATTAATGCAAAGTGGTAAAGTCATTGCCTATGCTTCTAGGCAACTAGAGATACATGAGCAGTATTATCCCACTCATGATCTTGAGATAGCAGCCGGGGTATTTGTATTGAAGATATGACATCATTATTTATATGGGTTCATGTGGATGTATTCATCGATCAGAAGAGTCTCCAAATATGTGTTCTCCAAAAGTATCTAAACAAAAGGCAAATGAGGTGATTGGAATTCCTTAAAGATTACGAAATGAGTTTGCACTATCATCCGAGTAAGGTAATGTTATGGCTGATGCTCTAAGTAGGTGTCCATGGAAAGTACGGTTCATATTGATGATGACAAGAAGAAATTGGTAAGAGAATTTCACTGGTTGGCTAGATTGGGAGTTAGATTGAATGAAGTCAAAAAATGAGGTGTGGTGGTTGTAGATGGTTCTAAGTCTTCCTTGACTAAAGAGGTCAAAACCAAACAAGACCTTGACCCTGCATGGTTAGAATTGAAGTCCTTGGTGAAGGATGGCAAGGTGGAGGTTTTCTCCCAAGGGGGAGATGGTGTCCTTAGATACTAAGGTAGGTTATGTTTATCCATGTTGATGGATTGAGAGACTTGATCTTGAATGAGTCTTATAACTCATTTTATTCCATTCACTTTGATTCTACCAAGTTGTATACAGATTTGAGAGAATTCTATTGGTGGGGTGGTATGAAGAAGGATATCGCCAAGTTCGTAGTTAGTTGCCATAATTGCAAACAAGTCAAAGCCAAGAATCAAAGGTTGGGTGGTGTAGCCTAAGATATAGAGATTTCTACTTGGAAGTGGGAAGAAATCAACATGGATTTTGTGATTAGCTTGCCTAATACTAGAAAACACTTTGATTCTATTTGGGTTATTGTTGATAGAATGACAAAGTAAGCTCACTTCCTATTGGTTAAGACGATTTTGGTGTCTAAGATTATGCCAAGTTGTAGATTCATAAATTGGTTAGAATGCATGGGATTCCATTGGCCATTATTTCGGACTGTGGTGCTCAATTTACTTCACACCTTTGGAGGTCCTTTTAAAAGGGCCTTAGTACTATAGTCAAGCTTAGCATGGTCATCCACAAATGGATGGTCAAGCAAAGAGAACTATTCAAGCTCTTGAGGATATGCTTAGGACTTGCATCTTGGAGTTTGAAGGTAGTTGGTATGAACATCTTTCGCTTATTGAGTTTTCTTATAACAATAGCTCTCACTCTAACATTGAAATGGCTCCTTTTGAAGCTCTATATGGTAGACATCGTAGATCTCGATTTGGTGGTTTGAAGTGGGGGAGATGGCTTTATTAGGTCTGGATTTGGTTATGGAAGCTTCAGAGAAGGTGAGGATGATAAGGGAAAGATTGAATATGGCTCAAAGTCAGCAAAAGTATTATGCTGACACTAGGAGAAGAGAACTTGAATTTAAAGTTGACGATTTGGTGTATTTGAAGGTTTCACTAATGAAAGGTGTAGTCTAAATTTGGCAAGAAGGTCAAGTTAAGCCCTAAGTATGTATGGCCTTATCGAATCTTGAGATGTGTTGGTAAAGTTGCATACGAATTAGAGTTGTCTATGGAGATGAGCATGATTCATTTGGTCTTCCATATCTCCATGCTGAGGAAGTGTGTTGGACACCCTAATTCATTTGTGCCCATAGAGGTGGTAAATGTTGAAGAGAATCTAACTTAAGAGGAAGTGTTGGTGTACATCTTGGATATGCAAGTGAAAAGGTTAAAAATAAAGATGTTGCATCCGTCAAGGTACTTTGGAGGAACCAAGAAGTTAGAAGCTCTACTTGGGAAGCCAAAGCTGAGATGAAGAAGAAATACCCCTATCTTTTCCATTCTAATCAAGCTTGAGGTACTAAGATTTTTCCTACTTGAGAACCTCCCCATTCTTGCATGTCATTTGCATGTCATCTACGCGTAAGTATGTGATTTTAAGTTGCATTGTAAATGTTATTTAAAGCATCGTTTGAAAACTTTCATGGAGATATGTTGCATTTTACATAAGATGCATGTATTCTATTCTTTAGAGTATACGTTTAGCACATTCGGGGACGAATGTTTCCATGGGAGATATATTGTAAGGCCCCACAAGTTGGAGGGTGTAAAAGTGACTAAGAAATGAAATCTAGAAATTTTTCAAGTACCAGTGGATTTTACGGAAAGGTATATGGGCCGTAATTGGCCCCACAAACCGTAACCTATGCTCGTGGAGTGATGCCCAAAATTGGTGAAGATATGGGTTTCTGAAATTGAGAGTATGAGTTTGTAAATGACTCGTACAATGGTCGACAAGCCATAAGTCTTCTCATAGGTTGAGGACTAGAGAAAGTTTCTGAGGGTCTAAAATATTATCAGAGGAAAACCCTTTCCTACAACCCGTAGACTGGACCATGACCCATAATCGGGGTCTTGTGGTCCCGTTCGGTAGAAATTTATAAGGTGAAAAAGTTGACCTTTCCTATTATTTAATTTATATAATACGTCGTCTACGCCTTCCAAAGACCTCTTTTAAGCCTTAAACAACCCTAGTCATTTTCATTCTCCTCCATTCGAAATATCTTAAGTCTAAACTCCTCTTAAAACACTCCCCAGTCTTTCAAAGCTTTCAAGAGAAGAGAGAAAACTAGGATTTCTCCACTAAATCACCAAGGTATGTGGGTTTTGATTGTGAAAACATTTCCTCTACAAGTTCAACCTTTCCTCTCCATCATCTATTTTAAGTTATGGATATTTATGGGTGTTTTTATGAACCCTTTTATATGATAATATTATGAAGAGATTTATCATGTTTTTCCTTGTACAGGATTATGCATTAAAAAGCCATATGAAGTTTACGAATTTTATGAGGGTTTTAATGATACTCTAGCCAAGTCTTATTATGCATTGGTACGTTAATTTGAATCATGTTCAAATGATTCTATCATACTTTTCTCATACCATTTACTCTTTAATTACATGGTTTTAAACATATGTACATGTACCCACCATTAAAGATGTTTGCCAAGCTTTTATGATGTTGAGGGCCTTATGGCAAGTTATGCAAATTATGAATGTCGTAAATTTATTATGCATGCTATAAGATATGAGAATATTGTGAAAGTTATGAAGCCTTGTCTTTGATATTATGAAGGTTTGGTTTTGATGAGCTACTCACAAAAATATTATGATGCTTTGCATATTATGACTATAAGTATGATTCGAATATTCCTTGGGATTGTGATCTAGCACCGACATGACCTTGGTAGATAACCATTGTCCCATAACTATGTTGCTACCATAGATTTGTGAATTAGCTAATGGATACATACAACTCCTATTACATGATTGACCATAAAGGGTGGTGTTCCTTAACGACACATGTTAATTAAATACCAAAAAGGCTGGTGTTCTTATAAGGTTGTTATCATAAGTTAACCAAAAAGGGTGGTGTACTCGTAAGGTGTTTATGAGGTACTTTTCAAAATAGGGGAGTTCCCGTAAGGTGGGTTTTGGTTTACCTTGGCAAAGTAGACCACTCCTAATCCGACGTGAAGTGAACATCGGGATTTCAAGTAGTAGCTCGCTTGGTCTTATATGTTGGTTATGGTCCTTTCCCATCTATGTATGATATGTTATTCGATTTGATGATTCCTCATGCATATTTTGACTATGACGTTGAGCATTCATGACATATTGAGCTTATACCCATTGATTATGATTATGCATATTGTTTAATTATGGCTTATGTTCTTGTTGCATTGCACCCCATATACTTAGTACATTCTAAGTCCTAACATATATTTTTTGACTACATGATTTAATCATGTAGGGACCGAAGATCCTATCCATTTTCCTCCTCCACGTGGCTAGATGATTCAATTGAAGATCACTTTTGGTTAGTCCTTCACATTCAGGGACAATAGCCATTTGTTCTTTTTTATTTAAGACTTTAGTAATTATGGACATTTATCTTTTGTGGGTAAGCGTAGGAGATGTCTTGGCCCCCATTCTATTCATATTAGAGGTGTTGTTGGATATTTGGATATGTATGCTATGAACTCGACTCTTATTATATTTATGTAATGTTAAATACTTTCCCTTAATCTCTTAGTCCCTCTTATGTGTTGGATGCTTATTGTATTATTGAGATGGAAGTCCTAAGTTCGTAATTTCCCCTATATAGCGTGAGTCATAATTACCCGCCCCTTAAACTTTATTTGCTATATAATCCATGCTAATTTTCTTTCCTATAACATCCCCATAGCGTGAGTCCAAAGTCTCGTTTCCACTAGAATTATGTGTTATTCATTTTAATTTTTCTTCCACAACCATGGATGTTCCATGTATGCTTAAGAGGATTGTTTGGGGTTCCTTTGGGTTCTCCATTCATCGTGTAGCACCTATGCCCTAGGCTTGGGTTGTGACATGTTTTATGTACTCATGGAGCTCATTTAACTAGTCTTTTGTTAAGACTAGTGATGTAAACTATGCTCGTTTGCTAGGCTTCAAAGTTAATCTTTAATTGAAATGATTTTAGTCATGTTTCATTTGAAATTAGAATGTGTTCGTAGTAGTGTGTTTTGGGAGCTTTAGAAGGCATAATGGTGAGGTAATTTCGTGCCCGTTGTCCTTCTTAATTTCACCTTTAGTGGTGAATTAATTTCATGATCTAATTTCTCTCCTTTTTGAGCATCAAATTGTGTCCCATTTTGGGATAGAAGCTCAATAAGTCATTTAGAAGTTTTTATGGGGTCAAATCTGGAATTACCATCATGGTTCCCATAATTTTGTTCTAGACCTAATTTTTGATCCATATAAAAATGCGATTTTGATGTTGAAGTTTCTATTTTGATGTGGCGATCAATACTTTGATAGCGAGATGAAAATTGGAGGCAATTCAAAGATAGATAGCCCACGGAGTGAATTCTATGCACACGTGATAAAATTTTATGGAAGGCAGAGGTCTCTGTTCTTGACTAAGCTCTACTTAGTATTGTTTAGTATGAATTTTTTCATATGAGTCCTTAGACTAGTCTAACTCTTTTGGAGACCATAGTTAAGCTTGGGCTTTGTTTTTGGTATGACTTAGAACAAATATTCTTTTTAGGAATTGTGTAGGTGAACTTAGAATAGTTGTGAGCCTTAGATGCTTCGATGTGGCTTTCAATAGGCCCTGTTTTAGATAGGGTATCTTGTGCTAGTGCCCAAGACCTATGTGGACTGATCTAGTCATAGGTATGATTTAGTTCAGCCCAGTTATTGATTGAAGATTATGGATTTGGGATTAGGCATTGATCCTAGAGATATTTTCTTCCCCGTATGAATAGCTGGTTGTTTAGCTATATGTTGGTGACATTCTAATTAGATTATAGCTATTCTATATTATTGGGCCCGAGGTCTTATTCGAGGATCAGTTGGAACCCAAGTTAGTTGTCTCAACCTTCGTATGTAGAGATAGTGGATGATCTTGTAGTTTTATGTATCTTATTTGGATACTGGTGATGGTATACATTGCATTGGTTTCTCATTCATACTTGTTTTGTGGTACAATCCCTATACATGCATTGGCTCATCATTATCATGCACAATGAGAGAGAGAAAGAGAGAGCATGGTATTTGTACCATTGGCATGAAACTGGTTTCAAATTTGTTCTAATGGGAGTTATACTAATTGTATACTCTAATTTCTAAATTTTGATATTCATAATATATCGAGAATGTGTTCTTTTTTACCTATGACTATGAAGGCATCCAAGGTGATCTCAGTTTTATAATTTGACTAGCTAGCACATCAATGCCCTTTTTGCATTGATATAGCTACTATTGTTCCTCTAGTATCATCAACGGAGATGATGATAAGACCTGGTTTGGGCCAAGACAATGTATGTGGGTTATTTATTCCCTCACGGAACCTTCATGCCGTGAGTACCCTTGTAATAGATGGAGGTGTTGCACGGTCCTACCATGCTAGCTAGGCTAGGGTAGGACTATACACTTGTGGACATGCACTTTTGAGAGGTTCTCATGCATACCTTTCATTCACATGCATCGCCCATCATCAAAATATTATTTACTTTTGGCATCCTTAGTAGTATAGGATGGCGATTTAGTTATGATTGTTGATTGTACCGAGCAATAGAATGGGATAGTGGTTGGTTATTCCTTGACTATATTGGCACTTACTCATGTTACAACCTTAGAATAGTGAAACTTGCTTGGCTTTTGTAAGCCAATTAGAGGTGAAGGCTCTAGGTATCGAGTGTAACTACGTGATTTTATTGTTTCACCCTTCATTGCTCTTATTGTGTGGTTTTGGAGTTTTTATACCCATCCATGCCTATTTTAGTTATTTTTCATCTTATGATTTTGTTGATTGCCTTACTTTTATTTGTATGTATGTGCTTTAGTTTTGTAGTTGATTTTTTAATAGTGGATCATTTGCACACTGGACCTATGTCTGATGAAGTGGTAGAGTAGTTATTTGTAGCTTTGTGCTTAGTTTGCTTATCCTATTTGTTTTTCCATCTTTGACTTCCTTTTATTACTTTGTTTAAATGGTTACCCTTGTCGCTTGTTGTTCTTCTGTTAGTTGGTTTAAGTTTGCTTTCGAGAGAGGGATATGTTGGTAGGCGTGGCCTTTTGGTTTTGTGGTTGGACCTAGTCAGCCTAGAAGTTGGCTTATTTGATTGCCATCCCTTGGGTTTAGTGCTTTACAATTAGTGGATGAGGGTGTTATGCATGCAGGGTAGTGTAACCTTGGGTAGATAATGGTAGTTACAGTTGATTACTTCCTTCCTTTTCCATAGTCTTTCCTTAATAATAGTGTTGTGACTCATTCGTTTGATCTTTGTAAACTCTTTTCTTTTGAGTGTCTTGCTGATTGGCTTATGGCTAGCTAGAATTTAGAGGTACAATTCTTTATTAGGCCTTGTTGTTGCCTATGATTGGTTTAATATGGTGGAGGTGGTAGTTTTTAAGGTTGAGGCTGGGAATTGAGGTCAGAATAGTAGTGTCCTTTGGTGGCTTCAGACTTTAATAAATTTCGGGTTTGTTTGGAGGATAAAGTTTTGCTTAGAAGATTCATCTACAGGATGGGGTCGAAGTAATTCGTGGAGTCTATGAGTTTGTGTTTGTGCTATGGAATTTTGTTATGTCATGCTTGGTAGCTCACACTATTAGGTGCGTGGAGCTACTACTATTGAGTCATCACTCATCAGTTGACTCTGTCTATTTTCCACATACTAGCTTGGCATTTCTTTGAGTGGAGTAGTTGGCTTTAGTTCTCAATAAATGTCACGACCTGGGGTTAGGGCCTAGAAGTGACACGGCGAATGAGAACCTAAGAGTCCCCAAACAAGCCTCAAGTATCTATATTCACACCATCGATTCAAGAATAACATTCAAACTCATAGATATTTACATATATAGGTAGTCGAATGGGAGTTTCTCACAAATCATTTCCACAATACGAAATCAAAATACCAGTCATAACCAAGAGGTCTCACAAGAGTTTACACGGTATCCAACAATGCCTCTAGTTAAGGAATGGGGGCCAAGACAAGCTCCGGGCTCACCCTCAATAGGCAAGAATGTTTTAAAATAGCATAGAAGATGGGTAGTTGGCTCAAACTTAGAAGACGGGACTCACCACAGTGAATCTCCGGGATTGGACTATTCGTCAACCTATTGGTATTCAAAATGCTCGGCCTCTACATGGTAAAATCATGTTGGCATAGAGTACACGTTAGTACGTTTGAATGTACTAAGTATGCGGACATGCATTGCATATGACTTACCAAACCTGCATTTTGATGTTTGACAACAAAGGCACGTAATATAGAAGAATTGTATATTCAATAGATAAATATATACAAGATGCCATAAAAGTTATGATGCATGAAATGCGATAATGCTCATATATATTGGGGATGGACTAAACCGACATATCAAACTCATGCGAGCTATTACACGAATTAGACCAATTGGGACCTCCCACCGGTAGGGAGAAGATTACTTGCCAAAGGTAATCTACATCATACCTTATAGACCCATCATTTCAGGGATGGTCACCTTCCTTACAGACCCACCATTTCAGAAGGATTTGCAGCCTTTTTCATATTTATATCAGATTTTCATACACGTATAACCATTCCTTATGACCCGATCATTTCGGTAGTGGTGAACGTTCCTATGTTAGCACATAGTTCAAAGAAAGGGAGAGGGCCTTTAGTGATAGACCTAACACCCCCAATTTATCGGTGCTAATTCAATAACATCCCACTTGAATACTTATATATATATATATATACGTGCCTTCAGGAAATGAAATGTTCACTTCAAACTATTCAATGCACATTTAGACTCAAATGCCAAATCATAGTTCATACTTGTACATGTTCATGCAGGGAATAACTCATTCATATATGTGTAACTGTGCTAGCACCCATGTTGCTCAATGAGCCTAAATTATAGTCATACCGGTGATCACCTTTTTGTCATAGCCAATATCTTATCAAATCATTTCATCAAATAGATGGACTTAACCTACTTCATAATTTCCATATATCAATGCTCATGAATGCAATGCATGATTTGAGGATAGCATGGGTATCATAGATTCAAGTTTAGAATCAATATCACAATATAAAATTAGTAGCGCCAAAATTAAATCCATATGTAAATCGTAGTGTAGATCACCCATGCATAAATCAACTTAAAAAGGGACATGCATGTTCATACTTTATAACTCAATGTAGATCATCATATTAGTAATAAAAAATGAATAGAAATCATAGGTAAAATAAAACCCATGCACTAATTAGATTTAATAAAATCAAATAAAGAAATCTCATATTCAAAATAACTAAAATTCATGAAAATAGATTGAAAGAATTTTTTTGGGTCTTCTTGGTTGAAAGGGACCAAGAATTAATCCCACATACCTTGATTGAGGAGCTGAATTTGAGGGATGAATTAGGCTTGAATTTGACTCCAATGGAACCCTAGCTTTGATCCTTGAGGGAGAAGTGTAGAGAGGAGTAGGGATGTGATCTTGTGAGGGGTAGAATGTTTTTGGAGAATGAATGAAGAGGAGAGAGGTTTAAGTTGAAATTGGGGGTTTAGAATAGGAAAAAGGTCGTAATTTATGATTAAAATAAACCAAAATTACATAAATGCCATTAATGAAGTAGACCTAAATTAGTCCCGTTAAGCTCACACGGTCCACTACACGGTTCGTAAAATGTCACACGGATCGTGAATAATGGCCGTGATCCCCTACTAAGACTCTCACTGTAAGGACTCAGATTTTTAAATGATGTTATCAGACTTTATAATGTCACCCCATGAGAAAAATTGACCATGTAATGTTATCATGGGAAGCCCACACGGCTCGTGTCTGTGTGGCCTCCAGTGATGGGGTACTTCGCCACAATTTTGATTATGGGGACTTGATAGGCAGTTTCAGGCTAAGGCACATCACACCGGAACTCCACGCGGACCGTATGATTCTTTACGGGCTATGTGGTGTGCCATGTGATGGCCTTCCACTTGGAAAACCAAGAATCAAGGCCAAGTGTGGTCACACGGCCACCCACACGGTCGTGTAGTGTGTCACGGGCCATGTGGCCAACCGTATGGCTCATGAAGCAAAATTATTCTAAGTATGGAATTACCGTCTCGTAACTTTGCGTAATATAATCCTTCTAATTGTCTTTTCACGGTCCTTGACACGACCCGTGTAGTGTCACACGGGCTGTGTGACCGTTCGTGTGAACTTCCTCTCCTTCGAAAATTCTAAGTACGGGATCTTCAAGCTCAAGCTAAGTTTCACTCTCAAGACTTCAATTCAAGCTTATTTATGTTGATTAAGGCCATCATAGGTGTCCTACATCAAGTCGAGTTCAAAGGAATTTCATTGGGTAAGTTTTCACAAGAACCGATAGAAGGGTCAACTTTAAATGTCATATCTCTTAGTAGAAAATAAACTGTGTGTCCTAAAACCTATCAAATTAAAGCTTTTTGAATTATCTTTTCAAGACATCTGGTCTCACCTCATTCCGAGTTCGGAACATGAAGTTATGCCCGTTTTTGTAAAACCTGTCTAGAATAGACAGGAGGCCTTCACGGGCCGTGAAGAGCTTCACGGGCCGTGAAGAGCTTCACAGGCCATGAAGAGCTTCATGGGCCGTGAAGCCTACCGTGTGAACTGCGGGGTAAAATATAAAGGGGCATTTTATTGAGTTATTTTTGATATCTTGACCCATTTCCAAGGCTTTTAAGATCCTTTTAACCCCCCGTTATATTCCTAAACTTCTCCTACACCAATTCTAAACCCTCATTCAAGACTAACACCTAGGTTCTAGAATTAGGCTTTCAAAATTCTCTCCAAGTCTCATCTTCAAGATTCAAGCTAGGATTCAATTGGGGTTTGAATTCAAGCTAAATTCTTCTCAAATTCATCTTCCTAATCAAGGTACGTGGGATTGATTCTTGGTCCCTTTCAACCAAGAAGACCCAAAATTCCTTTCAATCTATTTCATGAATGTTTAGTCACTTTAAATATGAAACTTCATTATTTGATTTTATTAAATCTAAGTAGTGTACGGGCTGTATATTACCTATTAATTCAATTCATTTTGAATACTATTTTGATGATTTATATTGAGTTATGAAATTATGAATATGCATATCCCCTTTAAAATTGATTTATGGATGGGTGACTATTGCTATGATTTATTCAAGTTCAAATTATGATGTTGTTTTTAACTTGAATCTATATTACCTATGCTATCCTCACTTCTTGCATTGCATTCATGAGCATTGATTTAATTACGGATTTATTCAAGTTCAAATTATGATGTTGTTTTTAACTGGAATCTATATTACCTATGCTATCCTCACTTCTTGCATTGCATTGCATTGCATTCATGAGCATTGATATATGAAAATTATGAAGTGAGTTAAGCCCAATTATGTTTTATGAAATGATTATGATATGATTTTTGTAAGGCATTGGCTATGACAAAAAGGTGATCACCGGTATGTCTATGATTATGCTCTTTGATCATTTTGGGTGCTTGCACCATCTTGTATATGAAGATGAGCTATTCCTTGCATGAGCATTATGATAATGATCTTATGATTTGGCATTTGAGCCTAAATGTGCATTGAATGTTGTGAAATGGATATTGATACTCTGAGGCTTGTTTGGGTAATCTTGGTTTCCTATTCGCCGTGTCACATCTAGGCCCTAGGTTCGGGTCGGGACAAAAGATGGTATCAGAGCACTAGGTTTAGAAATGGTCCTCAGACTCCATCATGCCGCGTCAAGTAGAGTGTTATTAATGGGTATGAAGCGCGCCACATCTATGGGTGGGAGGCTACAAGGTGTTTTAGGAAATGTTTCACTTTTCATGATTCTAATCGTGCCATGGTGCGTGTCTTAAGATTTCCTATCTCCATCACTCCCTATCAAATAGGGAGAGTTACCTTGAGCTCGTAATGCAATCCAGGAGAGGAAGGTGTTATAACGATCTTATAGATGAGGTCCAAAAGGGGGTTGGTGAAGGATATGCATTGTTTGACATGCTTGCTCCTTTGGATATTCAAAGTTTTCTTTGGTTGGCTGGTTATGATGGAAGGCTTATTAAAGTCTTCTCATCTATTGCATCTCCATTGATCAAGTTGACTAGAAAGAGGTCCAGGTTGGTGTGGTCGGATGAGTGTGAAGTACTCAAATTTGGAAGGTCGACTTACATCAACTTCTATTTTGACTTTACCGAATGGCTTAAATAGGTTGGTGGTGTATTGTGATACTCCTTGGTTTGTGTTAGGGTTGCGTATTTATAAAACATGCTAGGGTGATAGTCTATACATCAAGGCAATTGGAGGTGCGTGAGCATAATTACCCGACTCATGATCTTGAGTTAGCGGTGTTGGTGTTTGCGTTGAAGATTGGAAGATACTATTGATATGGGGTGCATGTCGATGTTTTCACCTACCACAAGAGTTTGCAATATGTGTTCACTCAAAGGGATCTTAACTTGGAACTAAGAAGAGGGTTGGAACTCCGTAGGGGTTATGACATGAGTGTACAATGTACTTTTGGCAAGGCAAGTGTTATAGCTGCTGCTCTGAGTAGGCTATCTATGGGAAATGTGGCTTCTGTTGGTGAAGGGAAGAAAGAGTTGACAAAAGATGCTTATCGTTGGGCTAGATTGGTGGTTAGGTTGACCGACTCTAATAATGTTGATGTTCATGTTCAGAGTGGGGCCGAATCTTTTGTGGTTGTTGATGTTGAGGCAAAGCAAGATCTAGATCTGTCATTGGTTGCATTGAAGAGGTTGGTTGCCAAAATAATGAGATAAAGGCTTCCTCCTAAGGGGGGAAATGGTGCATTTTGGTATCAAAGTCAGTTATGTGTTTCGGATGTTGGTGATCTTAGGGAAAATGATTATGAGTGGAGCCCATAACTCTCATTATTTGATTCACTCGGAATCTACTATGATGTGTTGGAATTTGAAGGAGGTGCATGGGTGGCATGGTATGAAGAAGGACATAGCTGAGTTCGTACTCGAGTGCTCGAGTTGTCAACAAGTAAAGGTAGAGCACCAATGGACCGGTGGTGTGGCTCAAGACATTGAGATCTCTACTTGGAAGTGGTTTGAGTTAAGATGAGATGACTTCTGTAGACATGGATTTAGTGTCGGAGGCTACAAAAAAGTGAAATTGATTAAACAAGGGTTGAAGATGGTTTGAAGTTATCAAAAGTCTTACTTGGGTGTTTAAAGAAGGATCTTGAGTTTTGTAGTAATTATTGGGGGCTTATGAAGATCTCACCTATGAACGGTGTGGTGCATTTTCGGGAAGGAGGGAAAGCTAAGTCCCTGGTATATAGGTCCTTATGAGATTGTTGAAGCGGATTGGGAATGTGCTTATAGGTTGGATTTGCCTTCGGGATTGAGAAGTTTTGCATATACCTATGTTGAGAAAGTTGTTGGTAATACTAGTGTTATTTTTCCTTTGGAAGGTGTTGAGTCTAAGGAGAACTTGTCTTATGGAGGAAGCTCCGGTTGAGATTTTTGATAAGACAAGTGAAGCGGTTTAGCAACAAGGATGTCGATTCGGTGAAGGTACTTTAGAAGGATCAATATGTGGAAGGTGCTATGTGGGGAGTGGAATCAAGTATGATGTGACGATGGTTCTATCATTTCCAATCCACTCAAGCCTATAGTATTAGGTCCTTCCTATTCTCAATGGTCCTAATTCTTCCATTCTTGAGTCTCATGATATGACATGCATACACGTGCACGAAAATGATTTTTATGATGTTTTGAATGATTTGAATACGTTTAAATATGGGGTTTAAAGGCTTTATGTTTTTCAAATGATGAATACATTGTACCTTGTGTTCGGATGTTTCATGTTCTAAGTTAAGCCCTTCAAGCCTTGCTCTTGCACATTCGGGGACGAATCTTTCCAAAGGGGAGATGATGTAAAGACCCGAATTTTTGAACAACGTTATCGGACTTTATAATGTCGCCCCATGAGAAAAATTGACCAAGTGTTACTTCATGGGAGGCCCACACAACTCGTGTGAGGTCACACAGACCGTGTGGCCTCCAGTGAAAGGATACTTGGCCATAATTTTGATCATGGGGACTTGACAAGCAGTTTCGGGCTAAGCCACATCACACCAGAACTCCACATGGACAATATGATGCTTCACAGGCCGTGTGGTGAGCCATGTGATGGACTTCCACCTGGAAAACCAAGAATCAAGGCCAAGTGTGGTCACACGGCCACCCACATGGTCCGTGTGGTATGTCACAGGCCGTGCGGTCAACCGTATGGCTCATGACGCAAAATTCTTCTAAGTATGGAATCACCATCTCGTAACTTTGCGTTATATAATCCTTCTAAGTGTCTTTTCACGGTCCTTGACACGACCCGTGTAGTGTCACATGGGTTGTGTGACCGTTCGTGTGAACTTCCTCCGCTTCGAAAATTCCAAGTATGGGATCTTCAATATCAAGCTAAGTTTCACTCTCAAGCCTTCAATTCAAGCTTATTTATGTTGATTAAGGCCATCATAGGTCTCCTACATCAAGTCGAGTTCAAAGGAATTTTATTGGCTAAGTTTTCACAAGAACTGATAGAAGAGTCGACTTTAAGTGGTCATGTCTCTTAGAACAGAATGAACTGTGTGTCCCACGACCTATCCAATTGAAGCTCTTTGAATTACCTTTCCAATGCATCCGGTCTCACCTCAAGCCGAGTTTGGAGCAAGAAGTTATGCCTGTTTTTGTAAAACCTGTCAAGGCTAGACGGGAGGCCTTCATGGGCCGTGAAGCCTACCGTGTGAACTGTAGGGTAAGATTTAAAGGGGCGTTTTATTGAGTTATTTTTGATATCTTGACCTATACCCTAGGCTTTTAAGACTCTTTCAAACCCCCTTTATATTCCTAAACTTCTCCTACAACAATTCTAAACCCTCATTCAAGACTAACACCTAGGTTCTAGAATTAGGCTCTCAAAATTCTCTCCAAGTCTCATCTTCAAGATTCAAGCTAGGATTCAATTGGGGTTTCAATTCAAGCTAAATTCTTCTCAAATTCATCTTCCTAATCAAGGTATGTGAGATTGATTCTTGGTCCCTTTCAACCAAGAAGACCCAAAATTCCTTTCAATCTATTTCATGAATGTTTAGTCACTTTAAATATGAAACTTCATTATTTGATTTTATTAAATCTAATTAGTGTATGGGCTGTATTTTACCTATTAATTTAATTCATTTTGAATACTATTATGATGATTTACATTGAGTTATGAAATTATGAACATACATGTCCCCTTTAAAATTGAGTTATGTATGGGTGACTATTACTATGATTTAGATATTGAGTTAATTACAGATTTATTCAAGTTCATATTATGATGTTGTTTTTAACTTGAATCTATGTTACCCATGCTATCCTCACATCACGCATTCAATTGCATTCATCAGCATTGATATATGGAAATGATGAAGTGAGTTAAGCCCAATTATGTTTTATGAAATAATTATGATATGATTTTGGTAAGATATTTGTGATGACATAAAGGTGATCACCGGTATGTCTACGATTATGGCTCTTTGAGCATTTTGGATGCTTGCACCATCTTGTATATGTAGATGAGTTATTCCTTGCATGAGCATTATGATTATGATCTTATGATTTGGCATTTGAGCCTAAATGTGCATTGAATGTTTTGAAATGGATATTGACTCTCTTGAAAGCACGTGTGTGTGTATATATATACACATACATACATATATATATATACACATACATACATACATATATATATATATATATATATATATATATATATAAGTATTCATGTGGGATATTGTTGACTTAGCACCGATGGATTGGGGGCATTAGGGATATCCCCAAGGTCCCTCTCCTTTCCTTGAACTATGTGCCAACATAGGAACGATCTCCATTACCGAAAAGACCAGGTGATAAGGAATGGATAGTCATCTATTATGTTTATGCTATGATATGTCTTGATATGATTTTGTAAATCCTTCTGAAAAGCATGGTCGTAAGGAAGGTAACCATCCACCGAAAAGCGTGGTCATAAGGTGTGATGTAGATTACCTTTGGCAAGTAATCTTCTTCCTACCGGTGGGAGGTCCCAATCGTTTTAATTCATATAATAGCTCGCATAGGTTTTATTTATTGGTTATAGTCCATCCCCCCTATATAGGAGCATTATCGCATTGCATGCATCATGAATTTCATGACATCTTGTATACTACTCTTCCTTGGATATTAATATGATTCTCTCTATATTATGTGCCTTTGTCATCTAACATTGAAGTACAGGTTGATAAGTCATATGCATTGTATGCCCGCATACTTAGTACATTCAAATGTACTAACGCATACGGTATGCCTACATGATTTTACCATGTAGGGACCGTGTGTTACAATCATCCACCGCCTTTTGGAGAGTTGATATTATGGTGATTCCTATCTTCTAAGGACAAACTACCTTCCTTTTACTTATGTTGTTTTCTATTTATCTTCTTAATTGAGGGTGACCCCGAGACATGTTTTGGCCCCTGTCCCATCTTATGACTAGAGGCATTGTTGGACATCTTGTAGACTCTCGTCGATTCTATATGTTATGTGTTGTACTTGAAGCTTATGACTTAGTTATATCATGGATTGATTATGAGACTTATGATATGTTTGTACGTTTGAGGTGGAGATATGAAAGATCCTAAGCCCCGTATTGCCCCCATAGAGTGAGTCATACTTACCAGCCCCTTAGTTCTTATGTGCTATGTGAATCCATGCAAACCCCTTTCCCTTCGATATCCCCATCACGTGAGTCATATTTTCCTATCCCTTATAACTATGTATTTACAATTTGAATGCGCTTCAGATGATGTGGGAATTTGATACTCTGACGCTTGTTTGGGGACTCTCGGGTTCCCATTTACCATGTCATATCTAGGCCTTAAGTCCGAGTCATGACACTTACGGAGGAAAGTTCTACAAACCTAAGTGGTATCACAGGGATGGCTACACGGTCCATGTGACTTCACACGGGCTGTGACACCGATTGTGTAACGGTACTTGAAATATTTTCTGTACAAAATGTTACGAGACAGTACTTCTATACTTAGAATAATTTTTACGTAGTGAGTTACACGGAGGGCCACACGGGCTGTGTCACATCACACGGACCGTGTGAGTGTCCGTGTGCCTTCACTTGGCCACAGTTTCCTCCTATCCCAAAGTTGTCCTAACCGTGAACTGGACCTAGCGCCTCTTCATGGGAGGCCACACGGTCCGTGTGGATTCACAGGGGCCGTGTAGGCTTCTCCGTGGAGGGGCGCCTGACAGTTCACCTGGAAAAAATTCCAAGACATTTGGGAAATGCCACTCGAAAATGTGGGTCCTTAAAATAAAAGTGGAGTTGGTAGACTTATGGTGTCAGTTTCCTAGAAGTTCCCTTGGTAGTACAAGGTCACTCAAGGTGGAATCTATACAATATTATCCTTGGTGGGGTGATTGTCTTCGGGAGTAGAGTGGTTAGTTTCAGAAGGTGGTGTTTCCATTTGAAATTGTTGGTTCTGAGAGCTAAGGATGTATTTTGGATTTTCCCAAGGTTGAGATCTCTTTCCAACTATTTTTTTCGATACTCTGATGGTGCATGTGTTTCTTTTAAAGCTTATGTTGTGAAATATGGTAGACGAGTTTCCTATTGTGCTAGAAATCTTTGCCATAGCTAAGGATCAACAAGATGATCCTAATGGCTAGAGGTGTTAGATTATGA
This sequence comes from Solanum rostratum, assembly GCA_029948455.1. NCBI lineage: Eukaryota > Viridiplantae > Streptophyta > Magnoliopsida > Solanales > Solanaceae > Solanum > Solanum rostratum. The sequence goes on along the minus strand of CM057048.1, from coordinate 33,782,327 downwards.
GCTTGTGATAGGTATTTGAAATGGTAAGGTTGGATTGCGTCTGCTTAGGTTTTGCATTTGTGATGTGCTGCCAAAGTACAACACTTATGATGCTTTAAACTTGGAATTTTGTGTGTTCTCAAAGCGATGTTAGTGGGTTTGATGTGTTTTTATACTTATTTTGCAGGATTAGAGGATCCAATATGATTTTGGCCAATGTTCTACAAGATAGAAGTTTTTGGGATTTTATGGACAACTCTACATGACGTGGTTCACTCCATGAGCAGTAGAGAGGTTTCATGAGTTAGATCCAATGAAGGGCCAAGTTTCAGATGTTGTATCCATGAACTGCCAGATAAGCCGTAGATGTATTCACAAGTCGTGGATAAGGTCGTGCTTGGAGGATCAGATTTTGAAGAGTTTTTAGAAAAGCTATTAGACGAAACCCTTCACAGGCTGTAAGTCAGAAGATGACCCATAAGAAATTTTCGTGAATTTAAAGTCTGATTTTGGAAATTGCATAGCAAGAAGCCTAAGTACGGGCCGTGGTTTCTTATACAGCTCGTAACTCCGTCCATAGAAGCTGCCAAATTTAGTTTTCCTATTTTATCTTGGATTTGTATTTTACTTATTATAAATAGGTTTTTAGGTATTTTTTTGGAGAGAGACGCACGAGAGAGGACATAAACACTTTTGAGACTTCAAATTTTGTGATTTTTAGATTGAAATTATTACATTGTGATTTCTTGTGGAGAACTTTGAATTTCATATTCTTAAATTCATCATTGTAAGTATTTGATCATGCTATTCCATAACATGATTCTTTCATCTACAATGATCATGCATAGCTAAATCCACAACTAGGGTTGTGAGAACCATAGAGAACTAATAAGGAAAAATCAGATAATCCCTAACTCTTGGAAAGTGTACATGCATGTATTAATTAATTATATTTGTTATAAATGCTTTATAATGGTGGACAACATTAGAACCCGCCTAATTCTTATTGACTAGATCAAGGTAGTAATAAATAGGAGAAGAGATTAATTAACAGGATTCGATGTGATCCCTCTCATCTAATCAACCTAACTGGATCAAGGGGCGGTTGTATTGGAACAAAAGGTAAAGGTTAGTAATATCACACTACGGGGATGAATCAAATCATGTAGTGAAATTTACCTCTCGCCTAGATTAAAGGATTTGGTAAACTCAACTTACCAGTTTTGCATGCTACACACTTGAAAAGATTATGATTATCTGGTAATACAAAGTTAGGAATTCATGGGGAACATAATACCCTAGTTACTTTTCTCACTGATTTCACAATACTTGCCTCTAGTTTAGGTTTACTTACTGGAATTTCATAATTGCCCCCCCTTTCGGGAGATAAGTAGGTTAATTAATTTAACTTGCTTATAATTACTCCAGGTCAAGATCATATTCCTTATGGGTTCGACCATAACGTTGGTTAGTTTATACATTTTGACAATGACCTCTTATACCTTCAAAAGGAGGTGTAGTTTGGGTGACATCAAAATTTTGGCACAGTTGATGGGGAATAGAACTTTTAGTCTGGTTTAATTTGGGTAATTCATAAATTAATCTTTATTTCCTTATTTTAAGTTTCTTCTTGTTTTTGTTTTGTTTCAGTGTGTAGGTGTAGTTTATGCACACCATTCGTAGTTGAGGTAATCGCTTGACTCCATTTGGCCCTGAGATCTAGAAGACAATGAGAAGAATTGCTTAAAACAATGCGAACAATGCTGCAAATGATGCCATAAATGCAACACTATAATAATGACCCACCACCACTTGAGGATGTGAATCCACCACCACAGGATCTTCAAGTTGCAACTAACACATGAAATCAATACAGGCTTAACCCTGTGGCGATGGATGTCACCGAAGCTATTGCGTTACCTCCTTTATTAGCTGACAATTATTTATAGTTTCAAGTGGGTTACTTTCAATGCAATAGAATAAAGGGTTGTTCATGGGCTTACCATCAAAGGATCTGCACAACCGTTGTAACACCCCAAATTGTTTTTACCAAGATTGAATCATCCTTCATATGATATGTGATTTTAATTGATAATTCTTCATTGAGCATAGATTTTAAAGTTAATTTCTTAGAGTGGGAATAGAATGGAAATGATAAAATGATCTTTTGCATCAAGTCAATTCCAAAGAATTTCTAGCAACTAAGTTTTCGTATAGTTGATAGAAGGGTCAACTTCAAATGGACATATCTCCTAAAGTATAATGAATTAGGTGACCCATAACATATCAAATTAAAGAGCTTTGAATTAACTTTTCAATGCTTCTTATTTCTCCTTAATCAGAGTTTGGAATAGAAAGTTATGACCATTTTACTGGAGACTTGCTGAGTTGTTTGAAGAGCCACGATAGCTCGCGTCGCGGACATATGACGAACCCTTTTTGGATAAACCAAGTGACGTCCCTTTATTTTATTTTGAGGGTACTTTTACCCTAAAACCTTTGGGGGTCTATTTAAGATCCCAAAATGCATAAAACGTCAGTTTTCATGAGTAAAACCCTCTCCTTCACTCCTAAACATAAATACTCAAGAATCATCAAGAAAGTCATCAAGTTCATATTAACTTTCAAGATTCATCATCAAGGTGAGTTATCTTTCATAAGCTTTAAGCTACCCAACCTAAATTTCTTTATCTATTCATGAATCCCTAATAGAATCTTAAATCATAGCCTAGGATTTCAAGACAACGAATTCAAGAATCCAAGAAAGGATTTCTTGATTATTCTTTTCATGAATTAGGGTTCTTCATCAAGAACTCTAAAGATTCTAAGTTAATAATTCAGGAATCAAAGAGAAACTCTTCAAACAATGTCTTCCCAAGTTCTTCCACTCTAAAAGAACTACCGAGATTGAGGAATTTCTCCAAGAAAATGAGTATTCATCAAATTTCGATTGTAATATCAACTTTCTAGGTATGTAAGGATAACCTAAAGCATGAGATTGTTCTCTCATGTGCCCCATAGAGGTCATAGATGAGCTGATGGTTGAATAGTCTACATGCATAATACTTGAGGGTTTTCATTGAAAAATTGATTTGAAATTACATGTTTTCTATGTTGATGATCATCATACTATTTATTTTCTTGAAGTTAACATTTTTCATGAGATTTTGCATAACCCTACACGATTATTTAAAAAGCATGCCTAATGAACTAAGGGGGATGAGTCTAGAGCCTTGACGATGATGATGTCTGTGATGTTGTGATTGTGTTTCAAATTGATGAGATTCTTGATAATAATGTTAATGAGAATGATGTTCATGAGTCTTAAAACTTAAAACTAAAATCTAAAAAGAGTGTTTCGAGTCCATGATATTGATGTTGATGTTGATGAGATGAGTTGATGTTGATGTTGATGAGATGAGTTGATGTTGATGTTGAGGTACTATGTTCCTATGGGACTGATGATGATGATGTTTTATGAGCATGTCAAGTTCTGAGAGGAGTATTGAGCATTGGAATTTGTGAGAGTGAGTCCCAGTTGAACCCATTAACTACGTGGCCTGCATAGGAAGAGAGGATTGAACCACAATGGGGATGGCTCCTTTCTTGTACCAAAAGAGAACTAAGGTTTTTTTCTTGTGGATCCACTAAGGTTGATGTACTTTACCCCGGGCAGGGTACTAGATGGATGTGGCAATGGCATCGCTTCGTTGTATCATTACTGGCTCATAGGTGATGGTTGTCGATTAGAGAAACTCCCAGTGAGGTCTTACTTGCTAGTACTCTGATGTTAATGATGATGTGATGGTATGAGTCGAGTTCCCTTGAGTTGAGTCGAGTTTCCTTGAGTTGAGTCTAGTTTCCTTGAGATGAGTCTATTGTATTGATGATGTATTGATGAGATGTTGATGGGTCATTTGTCTACTCTTTATTCTTTCTTTAGATAGATATTTGACATTCAGATGGAGTATGATGTTGAGTTGATGTTATTCCTATATTATTCTACCTGTTTATGTTTCACTTAGCTATTTTACACACCAGTACATTCCATGTACTGATGTCCCTTTCTGGGACTGCATCATTTTATGATGCAGAGGTAGGTAATAAAGATCATTGAAAGGTGCTTTGTTGAGGATCTATTCGCTTTCAATTGATCAGTGAGACCTCCTTTTTTTCAGAGGATTTCCATATTATTATCATCTAGCTTGAGTAGTACTTTATTTTCCTTGAGTTGGGTAACCACGGCCTGTCATGGTACCACCTAGATGTGTGAGTTAGAGGGTTCATAGACATTGAGTAGAGGATGTTATGTATTATTTTTTTTCCAACTCCTTTTTATTGGAAATTAACTTTTCATATAAAGACTTGGTTACTTTAATTACATTACAGTCTTTTCCTTGAGGATGTTCCTTCCGCTGTTGAGTATGAGGTGACGATGAGGCCAAGTGGTTCGCTCGAGGACTAGCAATAGTCTCAGAGTGTCGTCCACACCAAGGGTACCCTCTCAGGGCGTGACAAACTTGGTATCAGGGCACATAGTTCACGTGTTCTAGGGAGTCTATGAAGCCGTGTCTAGTAGAGTCCTTGTTATTAGTGTGAAGAGTTCCACATCTATAACTTAGAGGCTATGGGACATTCAGGAAAAGTTTCCCTTCTTTCATATTCTAAATCGTGTGATCGAGCTATTTCCTTAGAAATCTATGATGATTCGTATGTTGCTCTAACCTTTCGACTATCCCTCATCTATGAGGTGATAGAGACAGTAATGTCTAAACTTCTATAGATGAGATCCTCTGCGATAAAGTAATCAAAATGGTAGAGAGACTATACTAGGCTTAAGAGGAGCCGACTAGTGTGCAAAGTTGATTGACTAGAAAGAGTGCACTATTACTCACATGAATCGTGCATTTAAGTTAACTCTAGATGTACCAGACCCTCGGTATTTCAAAACTTGCTTTCGACGTGACCCATGAGAAAGGAACTTATGCCTCTAAAGATTTAATGTTACCACCTAAGACTGAGATGTGAGTTCTTATGAACCCTAAAGAATCAAATCATCCCACAGTTAGAAGGGTAATGATGGAAAAAAAGGGATGAGATAGCAAGAGTGATGGCTGATTGAGGCTTGTAGTTAGAGTTATGTATTTATTAGGTAAGTAATGAGGTGGTGAGTCGATTGCCATAAGTTTGATGAAAGAGTCGTGATTACCCTATGATTTTCATGATGAGGTATAGAGGGAGTGTTATTTTCAGAGTGTGGTAGAGCATGCTCAAATTAGAAGGAAGTTATGTTGATATGTTGTAGTATTCATACTATTGAGGGTGAAGTGTAGATGTTAAATTGAGGAAAAGAGTGCTTTCAATATGATAGATCTAAATTAGGCTTATGATTTTTTTAATACAGAGTTCATGAGACTCATCGAGTTAGGATCTTAGTCAGATAAGAAGATATGATTGAATAGGTGAGTGGTACTGAGTTGTGAGGAAGGGATGTGTTGAGTGGATACTCACTATGAGATTTTAGAGGGATTATGTTCCCTAAATTTTTACCTAGTAGTTGTAAGTTAGCATTAGAGAGGTATGATGCACATGTTAATGCTAGACCCTAAGCCTGAATTTTGAGTAGTGGTGTTAAAGAGGAGACAACATCATGAGAGTGATAGCCTTAGTAGGAGGTTTTCTCTAAGAGGCTTGCCATAGTGTATGTTTGAAGATGAAGACATTGATTTGTGAGGAAGTGATGTTATGGGTAGGGTACAATTGCCCCTTAGGTAAGACGAGTGAGATGAGGATAGCTCAATAGATAATAAGAGGTTTGAGATATGTAACCATGATTGTGTAAAGATGTGTGAAGCTCTAAGTTATGACTGCTATAAGAATCTAGATAGTATTTTTGAGTTGCCGACGTAGAGTAGGCTGATGTAAGTAATCTTTGTCATCACGAGCAGCTAAACTAATTTGGGGATTATGATAGATGATGACAAGTTTTCCATGATAGACTAATTCTTATGCAATTAAAGTTATGAGAGCACAGAAGTTGAGCGTTAGCAGGCAAAAAAAGATGGTAGATTGTGAGAGTTGTGAGAAGTGGTTATGTACGCCATAAAAATAGAAAATATAGAGAGATTTCCATAGAGAGTGGAAGGAGCTAAAAGTAATAGCGTTGGAAAGAGTCTGAGTGGCTAGTTATATGTATGCGACTATAGCATAACAAAAGAGTTTAAGATATTCTTGTGGATAGTGATTCCTTGACCATGTGGAGGTATATGCTTATAGTCTAGTAGAGGAAATCGACTTACAAACTTAGAGTAATGGCCTTGAGAGCTAAGGGAAAGATGACGTAACACCCGGTAAAATTACCAAAACAACCCTAGAGGAGGGGTATGCGCGTCATGCATCTTCCAATGCTTGTATGGAAAATTCGAGACCGGATTTGTGATCAACATAAAAAATTGAGTGAGAAAATGGTCTCAGTCGATTTTTAGAGCGACCGGATCAAAAGATAATTTTTTGATCCGAACACTGAAAAAGTGTCAGTGCGGAAAAGAGGCGCGTCACACACCTGTAGTGGAGTGATACTTATGTTTTTTCAAAATTTTTGACGGGATATGAAAAACTCATTCAGAAAATATTTGGAGAAAAATACACTAGTGCGAGATCATTTCGCGTTGCGGGACTGGGTTATTCCAAACCTAGAAAATTTTTAAACTTTGTGAGGGGCATTCCAGTCAATTCTCAATCCCTCCTAAACTCAATACACGATCAAATTGGGCCGTTTGAACGTAAAAAGGGTCTAAAACCCCATTCTAAGTTCTTTTCTAACAATTGAACAAGACTAGGGCTTGAGAGAAGAGGAAAAGAGCTTGAGATGGAAGAACTCAAGAGTGAATAAGGGCTCTTAATTCTGATGATGATGTGATGCCATTTCCTTTTAAGGTTATAGATGAGGAGGAAGAGTTAAAGAAATCGTGAAAAGTCTAGTAGATAGGTAAAACCATATTAGTATCTCCCAAGGTAAGAGTTCATGTGATCGAGGGTGTAAGCTGCTAAGGTAGGCTTAATGTGTGGTTGCTATTGTGCGAGTGTATTGGAGTGATGAGGACGAGCAATATTCTCTAAGTACAGGTTACTATGGAGTGAGAGTTCGATGTCGTCTTACGCGTGTACTGACCTTCGGCTTGTTATGCCACTGTTGATGGTATGATATAGAGTATCAAGTTTTAGAGGTATAATCATGCTTATTCTGCATGGAGAGGTAGTAGTTTGGGGGTTTCATCAAAGGGGGAGATGATGAGTTCCTTCACGTCCAAATGGTGTTGTTGATAATAGTAGACTGAGAGTGAGGGTAGATGAAGAGGAGTGAATGTATCCTCATTGTGATATTGGTGTTAAACTTGTGTCATGGAAGGATACAGATAGAGAGGAGGAAACAGATGAAATTGTACGATGCACAATAGATAGGTAAGAGTTTGTTGGTGTGACTTTGAGCGAGAGCTCATTGAATGATGGAGGTAACAGTGATAAGTAGGCTTGAAAAAAATTCTAAGACATATTTAAAGCGGTTAGGATGATAGGCTTGAATGCGTAGTGGTTATTGTGTATGTACAGATGATAGACTATTGAAGACTTCATAATAAGGGTTCGAGTATAGAGCTGAGTATTGAGGATTACCTTTGTATGAACATGATCATCTTAAGAATAGCACCTTGAGGCTTAGGACTAGGCTTGAAATGGAAGAAGATGAGGTGGTTAGGTGGAGGTTTGCATAAGAGCTATGAGTTTGCATTGATGTAGTAGAGTTCCATGAAAAGGAGCACATTGAGGCGGGGACTTGAGCATGAGAGTGTCCTCTAAGTCTTATTTATACGATAGTCCTATTCTTGATTAGAGTTAATGGCTTTCTTCCTGAGTTCGAAAGACTGATTATTGAGGTGTTCAAAAGATTTGAGTTGATTGAGTTCCGATGTTCCATTCTTGCCTGATGGTGAGAATGTCTAAGATAATATCTCTACTTTTGATCTGAATCGATTTGTCTATTTTGAGTTGATATGTCGATTCCTGAGTCTGGATAGAGATGGTTTGAGATTGATTAGGAGTCGAGAGTTTGATTGATTGATTGAGTTTTGAGAAGAGTTCTGATTCTTATTCGTGCCTTGATGTCTACCTTTTCTCATCATTCGAGGATGAATGATCCCAAGGGGGAGATAATGTAACACTCCAACTTTTGTTTTACAAAGATTGAATCATTAATTGATAATTCTTAATTGAGCATAGATGTTAAAGTTGATTTCTTAGAGTGGGAATTGAATGGAGATGATAAAAGGATCTTTTACATCAAATCAAGTCCAAAGAATTTCTAGCAACTAAGTTTTCGTATGAGTTAATAGAAGGGTCAACATCAAATAACCATATCTCCTAAAGTATAATGAGTGAAGTGACCCATAATATATCAAATTAAAGATCTTTGAATTATCTTTCCAATTCATCTTATTTCGCCTTAATCAGAGTTCGGAGTAGAAAGTTACGACCATTTTACTGGAGACCTGCATAGCTATCTAAAGAGCCGCGATAGCTCCATGTCGCGTACACATCACCAACCCTTTCTGGATAAGCCAAGCGATGTCCCTTTATTTTATTTTGAGGGTATTTTTATCCTAAAACTTTGGGGGTCTATTTAAGGTCCCAAAACGCATAAAACATCAGTTTTCATGAGTAAAACCCTCTCCTTCACTCCTAAACATAAACGCTCAACAATCATCAAGAACGTCATCAAGATAGGATTAAATTTCAAGATTCATCATCAAGGTTAGTTTATTCTTCATAAGCTTTAAGCTACCAAACCTAAATTTCTTTATCTATTCATGAATCCCTAATAGAATCTTAAATCATAACCTAGGATTTCAAGAAAACGAATACAAGAATCCCAAGAAAGGATATCTTGATTATTCTTTTCATGAATTAGGGTTCTTCATAAAAAATCTAAAGATTCTAAGTCAAGAATTTAAGAATCAAAGAGAAGCTCTTCAAACAATGTCTTCCCAAGTTCTTCCACTCTAAAAGAACTATCGAGATCGAGGAATTTCTCTAAGAAAACAAGTATTCATCAAATTTCGATTGTAATATCAGCTTTCCAGATATGTAAGGCTAACCTAAAGCATGGGATTGTTCTCTCATGTGCCCCATAGAGGTCATAGATGAGTTGATGTTTGAAGAGTCTACATGCATGAATACTTGAGGGTTTTCACTGAAAAATTGATTTAAAATTATATGTTTTCTATGTTGATGATCATCATACTATTTGTTTTCCTGAAGTTAACATTTTTCATGAGATTTTGCATAACCCTATTCGATTATTTGAAAAGCATGCATAATGAACTTACGAGGATGAGTCTAGAGCCTTGACGATGATGATGTATGTGATGTTGTGATTGTATTTCAAATTGATGAGATTCTTGATGATGATGTTTATGAGAATGATGTTCATAAGTCTTAAAACTTGAAACTAAATTCTAAAAAGAGTGTTTTGAGTTTATGATGTCGATGTTGATGTTGATGAGATGAGTTGATGCTGATGTTGAGGTACTATATCCCTATGAGACTGATGATGATGATGTTTTATGAGCATGTCGAGTTCTGGGAGGAGTATTGAGCACCGAAATGGGTGAGAGTGAGTCCCAGTTGAACCCATTAACTACGTGGCCTGCGTTGGAAGAGATGATTGAACCGCAATGCGGATGGCTCCTTTCTTGTACCAAAAGAGGACTGAGGTTTTTTTCTTGTGGATCCACTATGTTGATGTCCTTTACCCCTCAGATGGTTGTCGGTTAGAGAAACTCCCAGTGAGGTCTTACTTGCTAGTACTCTGATGTTGATGTTGATGTGGTGGTATGAGTCGAGTTCCCTTGAGTTGAGTCGAGTTTTCTTGAGTTAAGTTGAGTTGAGTCGAGTTTCCTAGAGATGAGTCTGATGTATTGATGATGTATTGATGAGATGTTGATGGGTCATTTGTCTACTCTTTATTCTTTCTTTAGATAGTCATTTGACATTCGGATGGAGTATGATGTTGAGTTGATGTTATTCCTATATTATTCTACCTGTTTCTGTTTCACTCAGCTATTTTACATACCAGTACATTCCACGTACTGATGTCCCTTTCTGGACTGCATAGTTTTATGATGCAGAGGTAGGTAATAGAGATCATCAACAGGTGCTTCATTGAGGATCTATTCGCATTTAGTTGATCAGGACGACCTCCTTGTTTTCGGAGGATTTCTATATTATTATCATTTAGCTTGAGTAGTACTTTATTTTCCTTGAGTTGGGTAACCACGGCTTGTCATGGTACCATCTAGATGTGTGATTTAGAGGCTTCATAGACATTGAGTAGAGGATGTTATGTATTATTTTTCTTTCCAACTCCTTTTTATTGGAAATTAACTTTTCATATAAAGACTTGATTACTTTAATTACATTACAGTCCTTTCCTTGAGGATGTTCCTTCCACCATTGAGTATGAGGTGACGATAAGACCAAGTCGTTCGCTCGGGGACTAGGAATAGTCTCAGAGTGTTGGCCACACCATGGGCACCCTCCCGGAGCGTGACAACCATCTACACAACGTCATCTTTGTTTGCAAGAGTATGCTGGGGAGTCAAAATCTGTCCATAGATGCCGTTGGGCTCCATGTCTTTCCATTGTCTATAATAAGTGACACTACTAAAAATTGGGCTAAACAATGACGGTAAAGAAAGCGACGGACAATGTCGCTTTTGAAAGCGACAAACTAAGGGATGCTGTCTATCGCTTTCTTAGAAAAATAATATTTTTAATGACTAAAAGCGATAGACAATAGTTGTAGGTCCATTGCATTTGTTCGCGAAGTTTTCTTGAAAAATTAATTTTTATTTAATTTAATTTTATTTTATAATTTGCGACAGACAACATGGAAATGTTCGTCACTTTTCTTAAAAAAATTAAAAATTTAAATAATTTTATCGCCAAAAATAGTTTTAATATTAATATTTTTTTACTTTGGCGACAGACAGTGTGGCAATGTCCGTCGCTTATTTTTGAAAAATTAATTTTAAAATAAGATTTAATTTATAAAAAGTAAAATTATTTATAAGGGGTGATGGACTAAGGGACGCTGTCTGTCGCCCCTTAATTAATATACCCCTCCACATATCCATTTTTCAATTGACATTAGACTGGCCCCCCTCTCTCTCTGTCTCACTCTCTCTCTCTCTCTCTCTCCGTCTCTCTCTAAAATAAAGCCCTATGTCGAACCCTTATGCCACAGCGCCTCCCTCGCTGTTTACCGTCGTCCATGCCCTGTACGCCACTTCCGCCGCCCACCCCAGCTCATGCTGGCAGCCCGGTACACCCCTGTCTCTCTCTTCTCTTATTTGTTTTTTGATTTCTTAGCTAATACTTAGGATTTTTTAAATTTATAAAATCTTGAATTGTTTGTTAGTTTATTTTATATTGTTGACATTGTTAAATTGTAATATTGATTGTGAATTAGTGAAGAAAGTTTATGTTTTGATTTTAGGGTTTAGTTAGAATTTGGTATTTTGAAATACTTTGTGATTTAGGGGTTCTGTTAGTTCGAATTAATGTCTAGTTGAAGTGATTAAAATTGTTGGTTTGAATATTTAAATGTGAATTTATGAATGCAAATTTTTGGATATTCAGAACATTAACCCTACCTTCATTCTTTTCGTCTAGTTGAACTCCCAGTTAGGCTAATTTGTACACTTCCTTAGCCAATTGTTTCTTTCCCTCTTTAGCATAGGTAGTGCTACCCATAGACAAGCTGCTAAGAGCATCAACAACAACATTAACTTTACCTAGGTGGTAGATAATGCTCATGTCATAATCCTTCAGTAAATCTAATCATCTCCTCTGCCTCATGTTGATCTATTTTTAATTGAAGACATATTGAAGGATCTTATGGTATGTGAATATGTACTCCATATAATTAATGGCGCCAAATTTTGAGAACAAATACTACAGCCGCCAACTCAAGGTCATGGGTTGGATAATTCCTCTCATGAATCTTAAGCTATCTAGAAGCATAATCTATCTCTTTACCCCTTTACACCAGCAGAGAGCCTCATCCAACTCTTGACACATCACAATAGTTCATGAAATCATCTGTTCCATCAGGCAGAGTCAAAACTAGAACAGTAGTCAATTTGGTCTTCAATTTCTAAAAACTCTTGTAATGACCTGGTTAGTCATATTTGGATTTATTTGTAAAAATTACTATTTTACCATTTCATAAGTTTCTTTGGGTATACTTTTAACTATTTGAATGGCTAGAATTGGAATCCTAACTTTTCAAAAGTTAAAAAATATGAGTTTTGATCTTTTTGAAATCTTAAGTGATTGAAAAAGTGAGTTTTTGTCTCATTCTGAGTTTCGGAGGTAGGATTGGGGATCTATCTATTCCATTAGCTCTAGAATAGTTTTGTATAACTAAATTTGGAATTAAAATGAGTTTTTAGGCCTAAAGTTGTGATTTTAGTCATTTTTGGAATCAAAGTTTGACTTTGGTCAATATTTAGAGTTCGAACGGTCATATCTGAATTTCGATAGTTCCAATAGTTCTGGATGGTGAAACTAGCATTAAAAATTGTCTCATCATAATTTTTGGAGTTCCCGAGGTTAGTTTTGGTATTTTGAATTTTAAACTAGTTTAATTGGCTTGCATCGGTAAATGTGTTGTGGGGATCACATAATCAAATTTTGATTATTCTGTTGAGTTTGAATCTCTGTTTTTGCTATGGAAATATATGAAGTTTTTGAAATTCTAAGTCCCGATAAGTTTTGGGGGTTCGTTTTGAGTTTTGGCATTAGCTGGTGTAGGGGTAACTGGTGCAACCCAAATTTGTACTCCTCCTTCACAGTGGTATATGTATTTTTATTCTTCGCGGTTGCAGACAGGGTTCTGCTTTTTCAGAGTACATTTTTACTGAGTCATTTTTAAAGACGTAAACACCCCCTCGTTCACTCCATTTTCAATATTTTAAGCTTTGGAGATGATTTTTGAAGAGCATTTTCAGAGAAATATTTTAGCTAGGTGTTTTTAACATTATTTTGATTAATTTCCATGGTTTTTATCTTGATTTTTACTTGAATATTATGATTTTGGATATCCAAATTTGGGGATTTTTTGTCTATAATTTTGAAATTTTAAAGGGGGATTTCTCCATCGTTTTGAACTCAATTTTAGTGAAATTTTCACCCATATACTCTATTTTTCATGTAGAATCTAATTTGGAAGTCAATTTCCGGATGTAAGACTTCTACGTTTTAGCTCTAATTTTTACCATTTTGCCCTTAAGCCTAAAAGATGCTAATATTGGTATCAGAATGCACCTATTGATGCATAGTATTCATTTTTAATAGTGGTTGATCGATTCTTGGATCATTTAGAGGCTTGTGTTGATTGAAAGCTTGTACAAGTGTGGTTTTTGCATCGAGGTAGGTTCGTCTAACCTTTTTGGGACTAGATTTGAGCTATTGAGGATTTCATATGGTAATTGTGAGATGTAGATTGAATTGTGATCCAATATCATTGTACGATAGAATTTCATGGGAATATGAGGTGTGTTGTGCCGAAAATTGAGTAAATTATGATCCTATTAATTAATTGAGATGAAATCTTACTTTTTGGGATAATTGGGATGTCAGTATGATAATGTGAGACTTTAAATAGTTCTTGGTTAATATTATGACTAATTGATAATGAGTATGATCAGTGAAAGGGTTATGAGCCCATTTAGGGTACTTGTGGAGCTTGTTTCAATAACATATGGTTATTTGTGATTGGTGATGGGATGAGACATGGTATATCCTTATAATGATAATGCTCCTTTGTTACATTGGTATGCACTATCTTTTATTGACTAGTTGCATTAGTATGCACAGATTCTTATGCACCCTTGTTACATTGGTGTGCACAGATTTTTATGCTCCATTATTGCATTGTTATGCACATACCTTTTAATGGACTGGGTTCATTCGTATGTATGAATCTTATTTCTGTTGGGATGCATTGATATGCACACATTTTGTATATGACAAATTGCATTTGGTATGCACACATTTGATATATTATGATGCATATTGAGACATTGCTTATGTCCTTCGATGCCTCAAGATACTTCTAATCATGGCCTACGACGCCTTATATATATATATATATCATGTAGCTTCGGCTCGATAGATATGTACATTGGCCCCACGATGGTCGTGATTTTACCTTATTCATAGCTTGCGATGCTATTGCATTTATGCATCACATTGTATTATATAGTTGCCATTTTTTATGACTATATTGTATTGTGTACTAACCATTTTGATGCAGGTGATAAGATTCTTTGTTATTACATACTTGTTCAATTTCTCTTACCCAGTCGGTTGAACCTACTGGGTATATTTTGGTGTACTCACCCCTACTTTGTTTCCTCCTTACAGATCATGCACAGGGTACAAGACAGGGCAGTTGATCTTTCCAGTTGAGTGCTAGTGACTATCCATATCTCTACGATGAGGCTTAGACTTTGAGTCATCGTATATCTTAAAGACTCTCATTATTGCTTTCCTTCATACGTTGTATAATATATTATGAGATAGTATTGTATTTGCTTTTGGGATACTTGTATTTACTTTTCGGTGTCTTTTTAGATGCTCTTGTACTAATGACTCCAGGTTTTGGGAAATTTCTTATATCTTATGAGTTGTTTTCGCTTATTTATCTTTCATTAGTTGTGATTTGTTTTGGATCGTGACAGTTTGGTATCAGAGCTCTAGATTCGTTGGGCTCGTGATTTAAGAGCAAGGTGTCTAGTAAAGTTTCGTGGATCGATGTGTTGACATCCACATCCATCTTTGTGAGGCTATGGGATACTTGTTAGGAAAGTTTTCACATCTTGCTTCCATTTGTATATTTCTTTGTATTACCCATTTTGAAAGTGTCTAATCTACTCCTTTTGCATAGATGCCAACTACCAGATCTTGTTGATCAATGGGAGAGCCCAAGCCAGCTAATATGGCACCCACCTGAGTTCAAGGTTACGTTTAGGGTACGGTAGATGCAAATGACATATTAGATGAACTGATCCAACTTGAGGGTAGACTAGATCAGCGTTTCCTGAGCCTGTTCATGAGCCAAAAGGGCCTATGGATCTTATTTCACTACCCTAAGCCTAGAGAGTACACCATTAGTTCATGAGTTACTTTTGAGGATATTGGCTAGATTGGAGGGACCTCCTCAAGCCCAAGATACTGTTGAGATACCAATTTCTACCATACCGATTGGTCCTCCTAGTGATCCACCAAACTCGGCTATGATTCATTTGGGTCCTTCTTCAGCTCCAGCAGACCCTCTTGTCACTATTATTACTCTACTTCAAGCATCTAGACCAAGTTTGGGTATGTATTTAGTTTCATAGTTTGGTTGTTGCTCCATCTATTGAACCTCCCTTGTTTGTGGTACCACTATCTTCTGCCAGTCCAGCCATGTCTACAATGGAGTAGAAGAGTTTTGAGAGGTTTGTACGGTTAGCTCCACCACGATTTGATGGTACTCCTGGAGAGGGTATTTATGATCCTCTGTCAAAGTGCCAGGACCGATTATGTAATCGAATATTCTTGAGTAGCACAAAGTTTACTACTCTTTATATTAGTTCCCCAGCCTTGCCAAGGAGTGGTAGAGGTCAGTGGTAGCTCGTCGACCAGTTGGATCACAGACTATGACCTGCGGACAGTTCTCTGAGATATTTTTGGACAGATTTGTGTCCTACAACCTCAGATTTAGTCACCAAGATGAGTTTGATAGGCTATAATAGTGATTTATGTTTGTTTTTGACTACGAGGCTAGATTTCATAACTTATCTAGATATGCCTTGTCTAGCATTCCTACTGAGTTCGAGAGGATCTGATGGTTTGCCATAGGCTTGGCAGGGTATCTTTAAGAGGCTAAAACTTCCTTCTTGTTTGCTGGAGGTACTTTCCAGTGTGTTGTGGATCATACTCATATGATAGAGCGTATCAGGCAGGAAAGACAGGGTGGGCGGGAAGAGGTTCATCGACATGGATAGTTTAGTGGGAACTTGCCACGGGACTGAGGGATTCATAGGCAGGCTATTAGGCCCCGGTAGTTTAGGTAGCTGTTCCAGTATATGATGGTGTTATAGGTCTAGATCTACTCTAGTGGGTAGTACTCCTAGGGCCTGGTTGGTTTTTAAGGCAACCATCTTAGGGACAGGAGGTTATGGCTTGTTATCATTGTGATGATATTAGGCACTTGGCTAATCGTTGTCGTCATCGTATATCACCTACTCAGACTTCAAGTCCACAATCAGCTCATCTAGCTCCAACACTAGTAGGTACCTATAGACACTCTTCAAGCTATGGTAGGTAGTGCCAAATGAGGTCATGGTATAGTGAACAATAATGCTAGTGGTGGTATACAAGCTCATTGTGGGCATGGAGTTTGCTATGTTGTACCACATAGAGTTGAAATAGAGGTCCCTAATGTAGTTATCACAGGTATGCTTCCAGTGTGCCACCATTCAGATTTAGTTTTATTTGGTTCAGGCTCTACTTATTCATATATGTCATCCTATTTTGCTACTGATATTGATAGTATATGTGAGCCGCTTGTTGAGCCTATCGATGTTTCCACCTCAATAGGTGAATCTTTAGTGGTGAATTGGGTGTATCAGGGTTGTGTTATGATTTTTATAGGGAGGAATACTATTGTTGATCTGGTATTGTTAGATATGCTATTGTTGACTATCATGCAAAGACCGTGACCTTATCTTGCCCTGACTTGCCTCAGTTGATGTGGACTGAAGCACCTAGCTTCTATCCTAAGGGTGTTATCTCTTATATGCATGTTTGTCGGCTTATGGGGAAAGGGTGTTTGGCATATTTTGCTCATGTTCAGGCTGTTTCTCAGGAGCCTCCATCATAGGAGACTACCAGGGTAGCTAGAGAGTTTATAGATGTATTTCCGACTGATTTGCTTGGTATTCCTCCAGATCACGATATTGACATTGCTATTGATGCGGAGCTGGGCACTAAGCCTATACCCATTGCTCCTTATTGGATGGCTTTGGCTTAATTGAAGGAGCTAAATGAACAGTTGGAAGATTTATTCAAAAAAGGCTTTATCCGCCTGAGTGTATCTCCTGGGTTACCACTGTATTATTTGTGAAAAAGAAGGATGGCACTATGCATATGTGTATTGACTATCGTCATCTTAAAAAAGTGACCATCAAGAAAAAATATCCCTTACCTGGCATTGATGATCTTTTTTACCAGTTCACGGTGCCTTGGTGTTCTCCAACAGTGACTTAAGGTTGAGTTACAGTCAGTTTTGAGTTCGAGAGTGTGATATCCCGAAGATAACTTTCAGGACTTATTATGGAATTATGAGTTCATGGTTATGTCTTTGGGTTGACTAATGCCCTGGCTACTTTTGTAGAGTTGATGAACCGAGTGTTCAAGCCATATTTAGACATCTTTGTGATTGTGTTCGTAGATGATATCTTGGTTTATTCCAAGAGTGAGGTAGGTCATGTTTAACACTTGAGGACTGTACTCTAGAGATTGAAGGAGGAGAAGTTGTATGCTAAGTTCTCCAAGTGTGAGTTTTTGCTTGAGTCTGTTGCATTTCTTGGCTATGTTATGTCAAAAGGCAGTATTACAGTCGATCTGGATAAGGTGGCAACTGTTCGTGAGTGGGCTAGGCCTACTTTTGTTATTGAGATTCAGAGTTTACTCGGTTTAGTGGAATGTTATCGGTGTTTTTTTAGGGTTTCTTATCTATAACAGCCTCATTGACTAGATTGACTCAAAAGGCTGTAACATTCTAATGGTTGGATAATTGTGAGTTGAGCTTCCATAAGCTCAAAGATTTGTTGACTTCAACACCTATTCTTGCTTACCTGAGGAGGGAGTTCCATTTTTGGTATATTGTGATGCTTCATGTGTGGGTTTGGGTGGTGTATTAATGAATAAAAGGAAAGTGATAACGCATGCCTCTAGACAGCTGAAGGTGCATAAGAAGAACTACCCTACCCATGACTTGGAGTTGGCTGAAGTTGTGTTTCTGTTGAAATTATGGCGACACTATCTTTACAGGGTGTATTATGAGATCTTTACCGATCATCGAAGTCTCAAATACATCTTTACTTAGCCTAGTTCGAACATGAGACATCGTAGGTGGTTGGAGTTTCTTAAGGACTATGATATCTCTATTCTCTATCACCCCAGGAAGGCCAATGTAGTGGAAGATGCTCTAAGCTAGAATGCTACTAATTTGGGCAGTTTGGCATTCTTAAGGGCTGATGAGAGGCCCATAGCTTTGGAGGTTCAATCACTTGCTAGGCAGATGGTCCATTAGGATATTTCTCCCCCTCAGAGTATTTTGGCATTTTATTGAGGCTTGGTCTTCTTTGTTTGATCAGATATGTGCTCACTAGTTCGAGCACCCCATATTTTGCATGATTCATGATAAAGTATTAAGAGATGAAGGCAAGGTAGTTATTATTGATTCTAATGGTGTTTTGATAGTTAATGATAGAGTTTGTGTGCCTAAAGTTGGGAATTGGCTGAAATTGATATCAGAGGAGGCCCATTGTGCTAGATATTCTATTCATCGTTTGGCATGAGGGAAGACATAGCTGAGTTTATGACCAAGTATTTGAATTGCGAACAGGTGAAGTATGAGCATTAAAAGGCCGGTGGATCAATACAAAGGATGCCCATTCCCAAGTGGATGTTGGAGAGAGCGACTACGAACTTTGTTACAGGTTTGCCCATGGCCATGGAAAAGTATGATTTAGTTTGGGTGGTCGTTGATCAATCGATCGAGTCGGCACACTTTATACTGGTAAAGAGTAGCTACAATGCGAAGCACTTAGCTAGATTTTATATTCGGGATATTGTCAGATTGCATGGTGTGCCAGTGTCTATAGTATTAGTCAGATAGTCTATGTTTACTTCTCACTTTTGTGCGCCTTACAACGTGGTTTGGGTGCTAGAGTGGATTTGAGTTTAGCTTTTTACCCTTAGACTGATGGTCAGTCAGAGCGCACCATTCAGGTGTTGGAGGACATACTTAAGGCCTGTGTAATTGATTTTGGTGCCTGATGGGACCAACACTTAGCATTGGTAGAGTTTTGATATAACAACAATTACCATTCCAGTATCCAGATGGCACCATTTGAGGGTTTCTATGGCAAGAGATGTAGATCACCCATTGGATGGTTTGATTCAGGTTCAACTGAGGTATTGAGTATTGATTTGCTTCAAGATTGCATGGACCGGGTCCGACTGATTTAGAATAGACTTCTGATAGCCAAGAGATGCTAGAATAGTTATGCTGAGAAGACTGTTAGACCTCTTGTGTTCTCGATTGGTGACAATGTTTGGATAAAGGTTTCACCCATGAGGGGTTTGATGATATTTGGAAAGAGGGGAAAGCCTAGTCCTAGGTTCATTGACCTATTTGAGATTTTTAGGAGAGTTGGCGAGGTAGCCTATGAGTTGGCTTTATCACCTCTGTTTATCCTATTTTTCATGTTTTTATATTCTGCCAGTACATTCCAAATAATTCCCCTGTGATTTCGTATGACTCTATTGAGTTGGGTCCAAATTTGTCCTTTGAAGAGGAATGTATAACTATATTGGACAGGCAGGTCCAAAGATTGAGATCCAAAGACATACCTTCTGTGAAGGTTCAGTGGCGGCACCATTCTATTAATGAGGCCACTAGGGAGTTCGGAGTCTGACATACATTCTAGATATCCCAACCTTTTTGAGGTTTCAGGTACACAACTTTTCCGTATGTTCAAGGATGAACATTTTTTTCAGTGGTGAATGATGTAATGACCTGGTTGGTCATTTTTGGCTTTATCTGTAAAAATTACTATTTTACCTTTTCATAAGTTTCTTTGGGCCTATTTGAACTATTTAAATGGTTAGAACTGAAATATTGAGTTTTAAAAATTGAAGATATGAGTTTTGGTCTTTTTGAAATCTAAACTTGTTAAAAAAGTGTGTTTTTGTGTCATTCTGAGTTTTGGAGATCGGATTAGGGATCTGTTGATTCCATTAGCTCTGGAATGTCAAAACTGAACTACAGAATTTACAGAACTTAATTTGGAGTTAAAATGAGGTTTTTAGGCCCAAAGTTATTATTTAGTCATTTTCAAAACCAAATTTTGACTTAGGTTAATATTTAGAGTTCGGAAGCTTGGATTTGAATTCCGACAGTTATAATAGTTTTAGATGATGAAACTAACGCTAAATATGGTCTCATTATAATGTTTGGAGTTTCCGATGGTAGTTTTGGTATTTTAATTTTTAAACAAGATTCATGGCTTGTATTGGTAAATGTATTGTGGATACCTCGAAATCGAATTTCCACGATTCTCTTGAGTCCAGATCACTGTTTCTGGTATGGATACATATATAGTTTGTAAAACTCTAAGTCAGGATGAGTTCTGGGGGTCTGTATTGAGTTTTGGCATTGGTTGGTATGGGGGTATCTGGTGCAACCCAAATTTGTACTCCGCCTTCACGGAGACATAAGTATTTTTGTTCTCAATTATCGTGGACAAGGATCTGCCTTCGCGTAGTACATTTTTACTTAGTCACTTTTAAAGATATAAAATCCCCATTTTCACTCTATTTTCAATATTTCAAGCTTTGGGAAACGATTTTTTGAAGAGGGTTTTCAAAGAAATATTTCAGGCAAGTGTTTCTATCATTGTTTTGATTAATTTCCATGATTTCTATTTTGATTTTGACTTGAATTTGATGATTTTGAATATCTAGAATTGGGGATTTACGGTCTACCATTTTGAAAATTTAAATGGGGATTTCCCCCATCGATTTGTACTCAATTTTAGTGAGATATTCACTTACGAACTCTATTTTTCATGTAGAATCCAATTTTGAAGTCAATTTCTAGATTTAAGATTTTCAAACTTTAGCATTAATATTGACCATTTTCCCCCCAAGCCTAAAATATGCCCATATGGGTATGAAAATGCACCTCCTGATGTGTAGTATCTTTTTCTGATAGTGGTTGATCAATCCGTAGATAATTTTGAGGCTTGAGTTGATTGAAAGCTTGTCAGAGGGTAGTTTCGGTATCGAGATCAGTTCAAGTAACTTTTTTGGGACTGAATTTGAGCTATTGAACATGTTCATGTGGGAATTGTGAGATGTAGATTCAATTGTGATATGATATCATGATATGATTAAATTTGATCAGAATATGAGGTTGGTTATACTAAAAATTGTGTAAATGGCGATCCTATTGATTAATTGAGATGAAATCTTGTGTTTAGGGATAATTGGGATATCATTTGGATAATATGAGACTTGAAATAGTACTTGGTTAATGTTGTGACTAATTGATGGTGAGTATGAGCAGTGTAAGGGTTGTGAGCCCATTTGGGGTACTTGTGGAGCTTGTTTAAATGACATATGGTTATTTGTGTTGGTGATGAGATGAGACAGTATATCCTTATAATGATAATACTTAATTATTGCATTGGTATGCAACATCTTTTATTGACTAGTTGCATTGGTATGCACAAATTCTTTTGCTCCCTTGTTGCATTGGTATGCACAAATTCTTATGCTCCATCGATGCATTGTTATGTACATTTCTTATACTGGACTGGGTTCAGTGGTATGCGTGGATGTTCTTTCTGTTGGGATGCATTGATATGCATAGATGTTATGTGTGACTGATTTCATTGGTATGCACACATTTGATACAAGATTAGATGCGTTGTTATACATACTTATCACTATATTTACATCATTAGAGATATTATGATGCATATTGAGACAGTGGTTATGTCCTACGACGCCTCAAGATAATTCTAATTATGGCCTGTGACACGTTATTATATATATATATCTTATATATATATATATATATATATATATATATATATATATATATATATATATCTTATATATATATATATTAGTACATGGCCTGCGACACCCCAAAATTCTATCTTATAGATTTGGCTCGATACATATGTATATCGGCCTCGTGATGATCGTGATTTCACTTCTATTATGTATGAACCATTTTGATGCAGGTGATAGGATCATCATTATTATATACTTGTTCAATTTATCTTACCTAGTCAATTCAACCTACTGGATATATTTTGGTGTACTCACCCTTATTTTATTCCTCCCTACAGATCGTGCATAGGGTATAGGATAGGGTAGTTGATCTTTCCATCTGAGTGCAATTATGACCATCTAGATCACAATGGTAAGGCTTAGAATTCAAATCGCCGTGTATCATCGGGACTCGTTTTATTGCTTTCCTTCACACTTTGTGTCAAATATTATGAGACAGTATTCTATTTTCTTTTCAGACAGATGTATGTACTCTTCAGTACTTTTTTAGATGCTCTTGTACTAATGACTCAAGGTTCTGTGAGATTTCTTAGATCTTATGAGTTTTTTCCGCTTATTTATCTTTCATTAGGTGTGATCTGTTTTGGGTCGTGACAACTCTCCTCAGAAGCATTGAACCATTGAAACTTAGCATTCTTTTATGTCAGTTAGTCTATGGTGATGATATTGATGAGAATCCCTCAACAAATCTACAATAATAGCCAGCCAAACCTAAGAAGCTCCTTATGTCGGGTTGAGATGTGGGTTTAGGCCAATTCTTCACTACTTCAATTTTCTGGGTATCAACTCGATTACCATCTCCAGATACTACATGACCCCAAAAAACCATTAATACAGGCTAGAAGTCACACTTGGAGAACTTTTCATACGATTCTCTGTCCTTAAGAGTCTGGAGGACAACTCTAAGGTGATGAGCATGCTTTCCTTATTCTTGGAGTAGATCAAAATATCATCGATGAAAATAATAATAAACATATAAAGAAAATGTTTAAACACCTAATTCATAAGGTCCATGAAGGCAGATGCATTGGTCCATCCAAAGGACACGACGAAGAACTCAAAATGGCAATAACGAGTCTAGAAGTTTATCTTCAGGATATCAGATTTTTTCTCTTTCAATTAATGGTAACCTGATCTGAGGTCTATCATTAAGAAACAAGATGCACCCTGAAGTTGGTCAAAGAAATCATCTATCTTGAGGAGAGGATATTTATTTTTATGGTGACCTTATTCAGTTGCCTATAATAGATACACATTCAGCAAGACCCATCTTTCTTTCGCATGAAATAGTAGTGGAGCTCCCCTAGGTGAGACACTTAGCCTAGTAAAAACTTTATCTAGAAAATATTTCAATTGTTCTATCAGTTCATTCAACTCAGCAAGAGTCATTCTATAAGGTGAATTATAAATAAACTGAATATTGGGTAGAACATCAATCCTGAATTCCATCTCCGTATCAGGAGGAACTCCGGGTAGATCCTCAGGAAACTCATTTATTGTCAAAACTAACTCAAGAGTAAGAGACTCATCACTATCATCTTTGGCTCTAATGACGTGATAAATTAACCCTTTAGAGATCAATTTTCTTGAGCTTTATACATAATAGGACTACCCTTCAATTCTAAGACAAGATCATTTGGGAATTTGAATTTAACATTTCGAGTCCTATAATAGATAGAAGCATAACAAGCATAAAGCAGTACATTCCTATAATCACATCAAAATCAGCCATGTCTAGCTCAACTAAGTAGGTTGTGGTATCTTTATGATATATTGAGATTGAACAATCCTTATAGACCCACCCAACGTGAATAGAATCACCAATAGGAGTAGATACACTGAAAGGTTCAAAAAGACACTTAGAAATTCTATCAAATCTACTTGCCACATAAGGAGACACAATGATAAGAAGAAACTAGGATCTTTCGAAACATAACAATCAAGAGTAAAGACTTAAATCATACCCATCAAATTATCTGGGTAGTTTTCCAGATCTTGGTGACTATCTGTGGCATACAAATAGCTTTAGCCCCACTCGTGCTAGAAGTAGTACTCTTTTGATTTCCTCTAACTTATGGTGCTGGTGCATAAGATTGAGCGTTGTTTTCCCACTTTGGATAATCTCACTGGAAGTGATACATTTGGTCACATTTGTAACACACGTTACCTCCCTCACAGTATTCTCCCAAGTGAAGTTTGCCACACTTCCCAGATGATGGCTTACATTTCTAACCTTGAGCCACACTAACCTGTGACTAATATCCCTAGGCTCTAATATTCTAAGACCTCTGTTCATTCCTATTTTTGGGTTACTACTTGTTTGGTAAGGTTGCTATTATGTTTAGAAACCTAGCGGACTTGGGATGGCATGTCTCCTATCATGGACGAGATGCTAAAAACATTGTAGTAATGGTGCCTGAGTCAATCTTGAATGGCATATGGTCCTACATCATCGATTATGTATCCAAGCCGTCGAGGTCCCTGTACCGCCGGTCCTGTCCGTGGTATCCTTTTATCCCCCTGCTCATCTCCGCACACCCTACCAAGACTTACCGTGACCGAACTCTGTTACTACTCTCATTGCCTCTTTTCTCAACCACATGGCTGGATGTCTTTGATTTCTTATTCTTATATTCTTCCTTATCCTACTGCCTTTCCTCTTCATTTTTCTATACATAAGTCATCAACCTTCCTATAACCGTATCACTAACAGGCATGGCTCCCCTCCCATCCTCCTTTGGCCCCTTGTTTATCCCATAAACATACAAAAATATTCTCTCATATATATGTAACCATCTCCGGAGCATAGTGAGACAACTGGGTAAACTTGAGACCATATTCCTAACTCATGGAGCCTTGTTTCAAATTCAAGAGCTCTCTTACCTTGAAATCCCTCAATTTTCTCGGGTGCCCCAAGAAAGCTTCCTCAAACATTTCCTATGTCAGAATTGGGGCATCCTCTCCCCATTTCTTCTTCCACTAGTCAAATCATAGCCTTGTAACATCTTTGAACTGGTAGACAACTAACTCCACTCTATCAACATCAACCACATGCATCACCTAAAGCACTTTCTATAACTCTTCTATATAGTTCTCTGGATCCTCATTAGTGTAGACCTCGTGAACTTAGGCGGGTTCATCCTTAAGAACTCATAGACTCTTGATGTATCTTAAGCATACCGTCTAACTGCTCCTTGTCTAGCATTAGGTGTTAACATAACCCGTGCCAACATCTTGATGGCTTGGCAAAGTTCAGTAATAGTGATGTCAGCCTGTGGTGGTTAGTCATCAGGTACCTATAATTCAGGATGGTTAATGTTCTCTATGGAGGGACACACTATCTTTCTCTATCAACTCTTTAGAAGGCAAGCTCATGATTTTGTAATACGCATAATGCACAAATTAAAACATAAATTTATAGAGACAAATTCTATAGCACGAACTCAGAATGAGAAAGAAGTGTAACAATTTCCCAATGTCTTATAGCTTGCGTCCTATAAAGTGTGGTGCATAAAAACTCATAAAAAAGCCTTTACAAGACAAGGCTTCATAGACTCTCTAGGATTTTTGAAATCTATGCTCTAATACCAAGTTTGTCATGCCCCGAGAAGGTATTCTAGGCAAGGCTAGCATTCAGAGACTATTGCTAGTTCTCAAGCAAACCACTTGGCCTCATCACATTCATTCAATCACAATATAATAGTAAAAGACACCAATAATCAAGAATAACTCAATAAGAATAAATAAGCCAATCGAAAATAAAAGGGCAATGGTTGACCAATCCATCAAATCAACACAATAAGACTAGTATGAATGAAACTAGCCAAAAACAATATTTAATCACAACTGAGAAATCTAGTCTATGAAGCCTCTATCCCTTTGTCTAAGTAGTGACAATGACAAGTCCATGACTACCTTAAAATAGAATAAAAGCAAATCTAAAATAGAATCTCTATATAATAATAATATGGAAATCCTCCAAAATCACAAATTAGCTGAACGCGAATAGATTCTTAATGATACACCTGTTGATGATCTCTAGTATCTTTCTCTGCATCATAAAATGATCTAGGCCTAAATGAACATCAGTACATGGAATATTTGAGTATGTAATACAGCATAAGGAAACATGCATCAAGGAAGAATAGTATCAACTCTGAAAATAACAATCAGGAAGGCAAGAACTTAATCAAGTGTAAGAATAAGTTTAAGATAATAACCGTTCATATACAATCCAATATAATTATTCAGAGTGCTCTCAAGACCTATATGAGAGTTTCTCCTATCCAATAACAATTACTTATGAGCCAGTTATAGTACAATAATAGGGTTGATGTTGCCACAATCGTCTATTAGTTTGCTAGGGTAAAAGGAGAATCAACCAATTAAGATCCAACAATCAATCAAGCTCTATTGTTTTAGGATAATAAAAGTAGGAAAACTTTTGGCTTAACGGTTCAATCCTCTCCTACATTTGGCGACGTAGTTATTGGGTTCAAATCGAACTTACTTTCACTTAATTCGGTATTCAATACTCCTCCCAAGACTGAATGCTCATAGGCATCAATTCCAATCAATAAGTCTCTTATGAACTCTATCACAATCAAGCCTTTCAGCCTATCAACCATCCGATCAATTCCCAATCACTTCTTTCAAGAGTGGTTTAGATATGTATTTATGATAACATTTAGTTATATTCAATCATTTGGGTTCAAGTTATGAAAACACAGAAGGGCATTCTAGTCTCATCAAGATTACATTCGTATTCAATATCATTCACATTCATACATTGTACAATTTATGTTTCTATTACTAATCAATGTATCTAGACATTAAAGTTTAATAGACAATATACCTGAGGTCTATGCAGTAAATGATGCAATTCATTTATTCAAAAAATTAACTCATCAGAACTACCAATCATATAATATCATGTAAGAATATTCTAGGATTTTAAGAAAAATCTCAAGAAACATTCATGCAAGGCTAAATCATTCATAATTCAAATTAATCATGACTTATGGGGTACATGAAAGAAATCATTTTATATATTAGATAGCCTTACATATCTGGAAGAGCAAAACTTCTTGAAGAAACCTTTTGTCTGAACTTGAAGATGAAGAACCCTAACTTCTTCTTTGGGAAAACTTTGAACGTACAACTGTAAAGGTTTTAGGGCTTTTTGCATTTATAGGAGATTATTAGGCTATATAATAGGCTTAGGGAAGTTACTTAAAGGTAAAAGGTCAAAAATATCCTTCTTGAAAAGTAAATAAATCATTAAAATTGAAAAAAATGACCTTTTAATGAGTTTCGTCGGCCAAAACGGCATTCAAAAGGTCCCATCGCTGAACCATTCTGCTTTCACCAAATGGGACCTTTTTGTTGCCTAAAATTAAAGGTCCTATTTTTCAAGGCCATTTGGTTATGCAATCCAGGTGAAATTAAAGGTCTTATTTTTCAAGGCCATTTTGTGATGCAATGCGGGTGATGTGCCGAGCGCATTTGGTGTTCCACCGAATTGTCACTTAGGTCGTAGAATTGCACAACTTGCACATGCTTCAGTAAAATGACCATATTATTGTACTCCGAACTTTTAATAAGGTAAATTTTGATGCATTAGAAATATAATTCAAAGAACTTTACTTTTTTTAGGTTATGGGTCACCTAACTCATTATATACTGAGAGATATATCCCTTCTACGAACTCATACCAAATTTAGCTGATAGAAATGGTTTTTAACTTCATTTAACTTTGGAGGTACCTTATGACCTTAAACCCTATTCCACACACTTCAATTATTTAGGAAAAAACTTTACATATATTCACAACTTTGAAGTTATTGGATAACATAACTTCATAGAACCTCACATCAAAACTCAATCAGTAAGGAAAGTTTCAACTCAACTTCGTGTTAACAACTTTTGGTGACCATTACTCATCTTAAATCTATTATCACCCTATGGAATAGACTTAAAACCTATATATAAGGTTAGAATCACTCGGTGTGATCCGATACATATAAGCAAAAAGCTCAGATCTTAGCTTAGAAATTTTTAAGGTGTTACAAGATTTCAAACTTTTCCGAAAGAATCTTATTTAAAGGTTGCAAAAACATTTTGAGCTACCTAAAGGGAATCGCAGACCTAGTCCTCTATTATCATATTAGAGACTCTTTCAATTTGGTTGGGTATGTAAATACAGATTATGTATGTTCCCGACTGTAGAAAAAGAACCGTAGGAATGACTCACTTTCTTGGATCATCCTTGATTTCTTAGGAAACAAAGAAGGCAAACTCTGTTGTATTGTCTATGAAAAAAGCAGAATATATAGTTGCAACAACTTGTTATGTTCGATTGTTGTGGTCAAAACAACATCTATAGAATTTTGGGATTCTGACTAACACCATTCCTTTGTTATGTGATAATATAACTATTCTTAACATGGTAAAAAATCCAGTTTAGCACAAGTGAACTAAGAAATAGATGTGATTCATCACTTACTGAGAGATAATGTGGAGAAAGGGAACATTTGTGTGCAATTTCTGCATGATAAAGGAACAAATAGCAGACATCTTCACAAAGGTATTAGGAGGGGATTAGTTTGCGAAGAATCGCTTAAAGTTGGTTTTGATAAGAATGAGCTAACCACCTCAACTAGTTCCATTCAACTACCTTTTGGCTAGATTTATATAACAGGTATCCAAACCTTTGTTATGCTTGTAAAGTCTGAATTCAGTCTTATATTGTTATAGGCATACACATGGTAGGATGGGTGAAGCAGGGAAAGAGGCAAGCGATACCAAAACATGGCATTTAACTATGTGAGAAAGACTGGGTCTGTATTCAAAAGTTAGCATTTTTATCATTGCTTTTGAACTATATGTGTAGATCATTAAGATTTCCATGTGCTAGTCATCTCTCTTCTAAACTATTTTTCTTGTTACACTCGAAATTGAAAAATCATATACTCACAGGGACTAGGCACATTTGTTCACTCTTCTTTAAAATTCCCAATCCTTTCTATAAAACTTCACTCTCTTTTTCATCTCTTCAAATTTAAACCATAAATCTCCACTTACTTCATTAGTCTCCTCTCATATTTGTTCTTAAGACCCTATTTCAGACACGTCTCATACCACCACTCCCTCTGATAAATTTCTAGTTACCAACATTGGGACCTCGGGTGTTACAGAAAATCAATGCTCCTCTATTCACACCTATCCATTTTCCTCTTAGTGCAAAAAAATGAAAAACTTTAGGCATTGAAAATGCTCCTTCTTCAAGTCAAAACATAGTCCAAATGTGTATTTGGACAACTCCTCCATCCTCAACTCAAAAGGATAAAACCCTAGTTTGCTCTCCAACTCTTGTTCTTTCATAAGGGTTATTGCATAATGCCTCTGCTCATTTAGAGGCTAAGTATATCCTTTAACCACTTGAAAAGGAACCTTTTGTTGTCCACATATCCTCTTATCTACCTAGCCTTGTTTTATCTAATATATTAGAGACATTTCAAGGGGGACTTTACTTAAAAGCACAAAATGGGTTCTAACATTCTGGCAACAAGAGAGGAATGGATAGTAGAAAGCTTGATAGGGATGAGGGATAAGGGGTGAGGGATGAAGGAATTTGTGTCTCCATTTTCTAATGAAAAAGAAGAATCACCAGTTCTTCCAATAGTTTAGTCATAACCTATTTTCAATCATATCCCTTGGAGTAAGATGCCACATGTTTTTCTAGAAGATGAAAATATGATGATGATGATGATGTGCCCTTAGTATGGAAAATCAGAAAAAGTGGTAAGGGATATCAAAAAGATGTTGACAAAGGAAATATTGGTCATACAACTGATAAAGGAGAAAAAAGATATGATTCTTGCAAAAGAAACTACTCCAACTAATGAAAAAAATAAGAATAAAGCAAACCTCAAAGAAGAAAATTGTGACAGACCTGGCAAAGTCACCAAAACTTACTCTACTACGGGCACTTAATAGAAATTGAGTGAGGCTATAGTTGCTAGCAAGGTCAAAGTAGTAATTAAACATAAATAAAGGGCTAGGGCCGTAGTGGATGACAAGTTTATTCCCAAAGAAAAAGTGATTGATGTGACTAAGGAGAGGGAAGGAAGTGAAATAGAACCTGATGCCATGATTGTTGACCTAGAGAAGAAAAATGTTATTTCAATTGCTATACCTATGAAGAGGAAACCTAGTGGATAGAAAAAGAATAAAAAAAAGGGTCAAAAGAAAATTACCAAATGAAAAGGGGAGAACCTGTTCTAGAGAAAGGACTAGGTTCAGTCAGTAAAAAGAGGATGATTGAAAAGTTGTAAGTTTGAAAGTGTTCAGGTCTTGAAAACATAAAATTTTCTGAGTGGAAGAGTTTTTGATCCTGAAGTATGATCTAAGCAGGGGACAAGTGATTTGGTTAATACAATTGAAATATAGGGATATGCACACCTATTTGGTTGGCTTGTTCCCACATTTCATAAGCTGGAGGTGTGTGAGCTCTACTACGATATTAATTTGGTGGATGTTGACAGTCTCAATACTAAGGTAGGGGGAATTATCTTTCATTTAAATGTGAAAATTTCAAGAGAAAGTTTAAAGGTGCTAAGAGAGGGGATTGTGTCAATGTATAAGGTTTTGTCTACCCGTCATTTTATTCATAAAGCAAGTAAATTATTTTATTTGAGATGTTTGGGGGTCCCTAAAAATTTTTGAAGGGAAAATATCAGTTGTACATTGAATTTATTAACAAGGTACTTCTTTCTCAATCTAAGAAAAAGAAGATAGCCTTTACGTGCAAACTTGTTTCTCATGGAGGCCTTGAGTAAACTTAAGGTAATCAATTTCTTGCCATTATGATAGAACATATTACCAAAACAATGACTTTCAAATGTGGAAAATATGGCGTAAGTTATGGATACTTGCTGAATTATGTGTTTAAGCATTTTGATGTCAAGTTAGGGAAAGGAGTACCCGGGATAATCAAGCAAGTCTTCTCACAAACTACTCTTTTGGAATATGAGTTTATGGAAGGAAGAACTGGGAATATGGTTAAGTCTTAGGTATTTGATCTTGTTGAGTAGCAGGAGAGATTAAAGTAAGAAATATAGGAGATACCAGTGATGTTGGCCAGCAAATATGTAGAGATTTCTTGATTAAATGCTCGGCTAATGCAATCTCAGAAAGAGGAACCAGATTTGAGTGAGATTTCCATGTTGAAGGCTTAAAATGAGAGTCTGATATCTGATGTGAAGAGTCTTACTCAATGGTTTTTGGAAGTCCATGCAGATGGAAATGCTCGAATGACACTCCTTCTCTAATCCTTAACACCCAACTCGCCTTCCATCTAAATTCTATCTAACTTCCATAATTCTTTTAATATTTGTTTTTGCTGTCTATGGCTAGTTGGTAATCTTAACTAGTTATTAATCATGCTTTTTTTGCAGTGATTTGTAATGCTATTCCTTATTTAATTTTATAAATGCTTAT
Organism: Solanum rostratum; assembly: GCA_029948455.1. Classification (NCBI taxonomy): domain Eukaryota; kingdom Viridiplantae; phylum Streptophyta; class Magnoliopsida; order Solanales; family Solanaceae; genus Solanum; species Solanum rostratum. The sequence goes on along the minus strand of CM057048.1, from coordinate 33,750,869 downwards.
GCTTTTGTGTCCATTATATTATCTCTATTTTTTGAAGCTTACTCATCTTCCGGTGTTTCCCTGGTGGCCATGAATTCTTTATTTACTACATACTTTTGCTTGGTGTAGTGTGACTTCTTTTAATGATGCCAAAAAAAAAAGTATTATCGTGTTCTTGATGAAGTAATGGCAGGTGAATTAGTAGAATTTGAAGAGGGTACAATAGGCATTGTTCTGAATTTGGAATCAAATAATGTTGGTGTTTGAGTGAGTATTTTGATAGAAGGAAATAGATTATACTGACAGAGGAAATGAGTATGTTGATAGGGGAAATTCTTGACAAAAATTGAGTATGTTGACAGGGCAAGAGAACACTAGGTCAAAATGGTTTGTCATCATTATAAAGGAAAAAAATATTATATTCAAATTTTGGTGATTGAATAAATGATGAGACCTCATAGATGGACCTGGTTCCATATGTCTAAAATGTGAACAACATAATAGGGACTAGATATTAAGTTTTCCATTAACTATTGTGATTGGTGAAAATACAACAAAGTACTTTAGACTGTCCAGCCAATCAGAGGACACTAGGTTTCTCTTGTCCACTTGATAAGACCTATTCTTTTACAAGATATTACCCAGTTTTTGCATAACAAATACATATAAGCAAAAATTAATTTGTTCTCAAGAAAGAACAACATCAATGCAGTGAGGGGGCCTAATAGAGTTCCATCTAGGTTTTGCTTTCTTGATTTTGTATCTTATGATATCAAATTTTCTAAGATCATTTTCCTGTATTATAAAGGAGTACTGATCATTTCTTATTATTCTGAGTTGTTGAGCTGTTAGCTAGAGTTATCCTTGAGAAAGGTGTTGAAGTCTTCATTAACTAAAGTTAGTTTGTGTAGTAGGAAATAGAGGTATTTCGTACACTTAAATCTTGTAATTGCATTATTACAAGAGACAGGGTGGAGAGTCTAATGTCTAAGTTAAAAGAGTATGCAACATATGACTTTGTTCTTTGCATCTTAGTGAAGATTGTTTGGGAAAATATATGGGACAGGACATAGTTTTTCCTCTCTTGAGCAAGGAAGTTTTTCACGTATAATAATATGTTCCTTTTACTCATGTTTTATCTATTCTAAAATGATTAGTGTGTCAAGTGACGTTATAGTGGATAGATATATTCTAACAAAACGACACACATTTCCTTTAAATGACATCTCAAATATCACATAAACTACAAGATTGTCCATAAATCAAGACATCAGATATTACCTTTTCCAAAATATATCATAGAATTATATATATTGCAAGGAAGTCCATGTAATAAGCCCTTTCGGTTGTTAACAAAAAGCCAATGGTGAAAGAATTGGGCTAAATGTTTTAGAGTAGTAACTTAATATATTTTAGGTTAGGCCAGTCTCTAATAAAATCTGAGTAAAGAAGGCCTACGGCAATCTGAGATTTGATCGAGATTAATTTCCAAGTGTAAATTTGTTCTTCCAGTAGCTAATATGTTATGGAGCTTGTAGGAGCTTTTGGCACTAAATTATGTCAGTAAAGGTAATGATATAAAATTTAAAGTAAAGGGTTTACTTTTAGAATATCAAGGTTTTGAAGGTGTGTGGTGAAATAGGGACTTTTGGGAGGATTACTGAGTTTCTATCCCATGCAAGCTGCTATAAAGGGCTGGGAGTAATTATAGCGGGGTAAGTTGGGTTTTAGTGAAGAAAGTCTCCAAAATCAATCATTATTTTGCTATCTCATTTTGCAGAACTATAGAGGCGACCTAGGGTATTTTTATTTATTTTCCATCTTTCTATCCGATAAAGGTCAGGTAAATACTACTTACCTTGCAATTTGATTCTTAAGCTTAGAATCTAGGCGATAATCTTAGAGGAGGATTTTTATTTGAGTTAATGGTGAAAAAATCCTAGTTTTGTTGGATGATCATGAAATTGGCCTAGGGTTTGGATTAAGTTATAATTTTGGTATATTTAGGTTATTGTTTATTGATATTTGTATTTCATATTATAATTTTAGACCAAGAACAATCTATGCGTTAGAAAAAGATTCCAAGTTCGTGATTAGATTCTGCAACGCCTTCTTGACGCATAGGTCGGCTATGTTTGATTGAGTAGATTTGACCTATTTCTAATTATATGATACTCTTATAGATTGATTGGAGATTCAATGCCTAGGCCTTTTAGCATAGAGTCTGGATAATTAAGGTTGTTGATTGTTGTTGTTTAAGGTGGGAATAGATAATTACTATGGAGGTGGTTCTCTAGTTATTGATTGTTAATCTTGAGCTTCCTTGTTGAGATACTTTGGCGATAACTATAAGGGTTAATTGTAAAGAAAATTACCGGGTATAGCCATTTCTATTACTTATGGTAATCAAAGACAAACATGTGGAATAGGAAAAATATTAATTCATGGCATTAGAGAGTCAATTCTGTGGAACAAATGTGTATCGTAATGAGGTCAAGCATTTGAGCTATTGATATGAAGTGTATTTATATATGTATGTTTATGTTGATTGTTTCATGTAAAATTCTTGTGTGATAGTTGTTTGAGAAATAAAAGGTGAACGTAATATGGCTTCATTTTTATGATCTCATGCAATAAACCTATTTGATTTACCTGTGGCTTCAAGTATTGTTGTTTTATTGCGATTTTGTTATGATTGTGCATGCTTTTTGTGATTGCTGGTTGGCTTGGGTATCACACCTAGTATTGAATAACATCAGTTGGCATATGTAAGCCTAGAACATAATATCCCTTGGTTTACTTAGGCACCATGCCTGATATGTGGTATCTCTTAGTTAGCTCAGGTACCATGCCAGGACATATTATTGGTTTGTGTAGGTACTATATCTTATACATAATATCATTGGTTGGATCATAAAATCATAAGTTTGCCTAGGTATTGTGTTTACTATGGGTTGTTTCTTGGTTAGCTCAAGTCTTACTCCTAATTTGTGTCCGATTGTGTATTGATTTCTTAAAGGAATGGGGTTATTTATTATCATGTAGGACATATTTCATGTGTTTATTAAGTTAAAATTTGAGACTAGAAGTCTATCTCTATTATAGAATTATTATTATATGCGTTAGTCATGTTGGTCTAGGAATGGTCGCATTATTCTATTTAAATTGCTAGAATGGTTCTTATATATACATATTAGAGATTGCCTGTTAAACACCGAAGACCCATGTCTCAAGGATCCTCGAGTGGTTTGGGTTACTTAAAAAGTGAACAGGACTCAAGTATGGTGAGCCTAAAGGTTTGATTCATGTATCATGTATCGTAAGGCTTGGGAAGCCTTAGCATGTATAAATTACTAGGCTTGAGAACTTAATGTGTATAAACGTTAAACTTAGGGGGCCTGAGAGTGTGTAAAAGGGTTAGACTTGAGAAGATCACTTAGTGTGTATAGAGGGTTAGGCTTGGGCAGCCTTAGTATGTATAAAGTGATAAGGTTGGTGTGAGACCCCGTGTTTCTCGTCTTCCATTATTTAAATAGTGTGGTGTTATATAAGGCACATGTGATTTTTGCTACCACCTAAGGATAATAAGGCTGCAAATAAGTGGTAATACCAAGGATCTAAAGTTTTAAGCCAAAGGAATACCCTAAATACACAATCGGGATTAAAGAAATGGCTCGAGTGGCACCTCGCCCTTTTCGGAAGGTTTAAATTAGGTTTTACTTTTCAGATGGGACTAAAAGTTTATAATTTGCTAATAATGGATTCTTTTCAAGTCATTTTAATAACAAAAAGGTCATACATTAAGTTTTGGAATCAAGAAAGTTGCAAGATAAAGGTTGGCAAAAGTTACCATAAGTTTCTTTAAGAAATCCTTCTTAAGTTTAGGTCCAATGTATCAGGCCATATCTCCCAAAATGCAAGAAGTTAGAAGGTCCATGACCTATCAAATTGAATATGTATGAGTCTAGTTTGCAACACCAAAAACCGCACATCAAACCGGCCTCAGAATAAAGAGTTATGACCGTGTTACCAAGACTGCCCGAGCTGGAAACTAGGTCATGGGTTGGGTTGGGTTGACCAACTTAATGTCGGCTATTTTGACATTTTAAATATAAAAAATGAGCCATTTTCCTCCAAACTAGTATGAAACTGAAGAGAAAGTTCCCAAAAGTTCTCTAAGTGATTTAGGTATGTTGTTCATTTTTTTACCGTTAAAATTCATCCATGTGCCTAGAAATGCGTGCCTTACGCTTTGCAATTGTTTTCCCCTTGTATTAGCTGTGTTTGGAGCTGTTTTTGGGCTGTTAAAAAAGTGGTGTTCTTGCTGTTATTGTTGGTTTTCAGCTGGTGTGTTCAGGTAATAATTTTGGGGGTCTTTTACGGTCATCTTTTACGAAGTTTTATGGACATTTCCTCGCGTAAATGCTCCTTGCCGAATCTGGTCCTTAATGTTAAATATTTTTACTATTTATAGGTGTCTTTAAGATGCTATATATAGTCATTGCAAAGCTTAGGACATCGGGAACAACTTTCATGAAGGAACTTTTGGCAATTGGACATTCGTTGGAGAGGTATGTTAAGGCTAAGCTCCATCCCTCTTTTTAGCACGAAATCTGGGAAGTTTCCCAAAACGTCAAATATGATATCTTACTATTCTGTAGCTAGAAAGAGCTTCTGTGAAAGGCATTGGGATTGCAGCTGAGTTATATGCACAATGGTATTAGGTTGAAATTCCATTCATTCGCTTAAATTGGACATTCAATTTCTATATACCATTTTGTCGGTTTCCCGGCTACCTATTCATATGTTCGAGGCGTTTCTCTTCTTGGTGTAGTGCCATTAAAAATGAATGTCGAATGCAAAGGGAATGTAGCATTCAAAATCAATCCTAATTCCATACAAAAATATAATTGAAGAATTTAACAAGTAACACGATGGTTTCCAATATTCTCCAGTGAAATGCTCCTACTTAAACTACTAAGGCACTTGATCCTATTTAAATGCATTCTTTTACTAATTGACATGGGACCAAGTATAAGCATTATGTAAAGCACCTTTATGAACATTTTTAAAGTTAAGGCTTCACTCTAAATGTTGGATTAAGTTCCCAAACTTGATAAAAAACATGTATGATCCCATGAGCCATATGTGTATGCTATGACAACGATTATGATGTTATGAGAATAAGTGTACCAAGCCAAGATTGGCTAAATAACAATGATTATGATGCTATGAGAATAAGTGTATCGATGAGCCAAAATTTGCTAAGTTCTTGCTATGTTCTACTATGTGCATTCAACATTCATATCATACATTGCACGTTATGCATGGACTTCGAGCTATAATCGAGGGTATGGGGCCTATTTGCATAAATATATATATGTATATGGCACAGATGGCCACAGGTTGGCAGGTATGATGCCGATTAGCTACCGGAAAGGACCACCATTGCTAGCATTTGGTTGGATATGTCATGCATTTGCATCTATATATATGTATTCATGACATGTGATACTCGAGCATACCATGCATTCTTTTTATCACTAGGAGAGGGCTTATTGGCCATTAAGGCTACTTGACTTTTGGTTACAAGTGATATTTCTATTAACCTTTTTACTACGGTTATCTGTGATTTTACTTCCTGCCTTACATACCAGTACATGTTTATTTGTACTGACATCCCTTTGCCTGGGGACGCTACATTTTATTTCGTGTGTGCAGGTTCAGGTAGGGGTTCTGATTTACCCCTCCATTAGGAGCCCCATTCAGCTATGAGTTGGTAAGCTCCACCTCTTCCTAGAGCTTTCACAGGATATTTACTTTATTTTTGTTGTACAATTGGGTATGTCGGGGCCTTGTCACGACAGTGTTAGTGATTCTCATAGAGGTTATTGTGGACATGTTATTGTGGGTTGGTCCTTTTGTGTCTTTTAGTCTCGAGTCATAAGATTGGCATGTATATATGATATGTACCTGTACCTCTCTTGTGGCAGCCTTGTCGGCTAGCTAGTACTTTATCGTTTGGGTTTACTTATCTTGATGTACGTGATTTACTGTTGACCAAATCATGACCTAAAATGTGCAGGCTTAGTCTTTCAGATGTTATGCTGCCCGATTTTCTTCTGGTCCCTAGTTAGTTCACTAGCATGTTTAGTGGCTTACCCGACCAATCAAGGTATCAGGTGCCAGTTGCACCTCCCCTCTCTTTGGGGCGTGACAGTTGGAAAATCTTAGTATATACTAAGGTTTAGGCTTAGAAAGCCTTAGTGTATATAAAAGGGTTGGTTACAACCCCTCGAGTTGGCCACGATTTATGTTAAGGGAATAGTGAGGTTGCACAAGGTGCCTCTTTTTATCAATTCCAAATAGATGGTCCATTTGAGATTCTTCACAATATGGACTAGTGCTTATAGATTAGCTTTGATTCCTTATTTGTTCGGAGCACATCTAGAGTTCCATGTATCCATGCTAAAGAGGTACCGTGGGATGTGGATGGCATTATCAAGTGGGATCAAATGTTTCTAGGCAAGGATCTTAAGTACGGAGAAGAGTCGATTGAAACTCTTGATCAGGATTTCCAGAAGTTGACAACTAAGTTAAAAAACATAGCGAAGATTCAATGAAAGTATAGTTTGATTAAAGTAGCCATATGAGAAATTGGGAAGGATATGCGGGGAAAGTAGCCTAACTTATTCATGATTCACATACTGTATTTTTCTTAACTTATCCCAGTTTTAATTCTTTGATGACCTAGGGATGAGCAATGGGTAGATTGGTATATATTATAATGAACCCTTTCGGTCGTTAGAGGAAAGCCAATGGTGAAAAGATTTGGGATAAAAAAACTTTGGTTTAGTTACTTAAAATATTTTAGTCTAGGCCAGCTTTAGATAGAATTTACATTAGGTGAGGTCTAAACAAATATAAAAGGGTTGCAATTAATCTCTAAGTATGGGTTGGTTATTCTAGTAGCTAAAATGTTAAGGAGTCTATAAGAATTTGTAAAATTGAAATTGGATATGTTGAACACTTGATATTAAACATGAGATGAAGGGATATTTTTTAGACCTCAAGGTTCGAGGGTGTGTTGCAAATGAGTACTTCTAGGAGGATATGTGAGTTTTTATCATATGCAAGCCGCTATAGCAAGCTGGGATCTACTATTGTGGGATAAGTTGGGCTTTAGTGTAGAAAGTCTACAAAATCGACCATAATTTGGCTCTCTCATTTTTGGTAACTACAAAGGAGACCTAGGAAACTTTTCATCTATTTTCTATCGTTCTCTTTGATAAAGGGAAGTGATTACTCCTCTCACTTATAATTTGATTATGAAGCCTTATAATCTGTGATTGTAATCTTAGTGGAGGGTTTTGACTTGAATTAATGCTAGAAAATCATAGTTTTGGTGGGATAATCATGAAATTGGCTAGAGTGGAGATTGAGTTGTAATTTGAGTATATTTAGGAAATTGTTCATTGATTATTGTATTTAATGTTATTATTTTAGACAGAGTACAAGCTAAGCTTCATAAAAGAATTCAAAGTTCATGATCAAACTCTTACAACTACTACTTAGTCTCCAGATAGGCTAGATTTAACCGAGTATTTTTAACCTATTTTCAATTGCATGATATTATTGTAAATTTGTAGGAGGTTTCATGTCTAGGCCTTTAGGAACAAAGTTTGGATGGTCAAGATTCTTGATCATTGTTGTTTAAGGTGGGAATAACTAATAACTAGGGGTTGTTGTCCTGTTTCTTTATTGTTAACCTTGAGTTTCCTTGTTGAGATGGTTTTGTGATAACTATAAGGGTTAAAGAAATCTTTTGGTTACATCCATTTCCAGACTTTGTGGTAATCAAAGGGGAACATGAGGAACAAGAATAGTACTGTAACGTCTAGTAAAATTATCAAAATACCTCTAGAGGGATGGTATGTGTATAATGCATCTTTCAATGCTCATATGAAAAATTTGAGGCCGGATTCATAATCAACATGCGAAATTGGGTGGGAAAATGGTCTCGATCAATTTTTAGAATAAACTAATCAAAAGATAATTTTTTAATCCGAAGCGCAAAACAATATTGATGCGCGACAGGAGCGCGTCACGCCTCCTTCGTAGACCAGCACTTATATTTTTTTGAAATTTTTTGAAGGGATTGAGAAAACTCATTCATAAAATTTTTCTGAAAATATACAGTACGCGACCAGTCCATGTCGCTGACTAGGTCTCTTCCGAGTTGAAAATTCCTAATTTTTACAAGGGGAATCCCAATCAATTCCCAACCCTCCTAAATCCTATACACAATCTAATAAGTTCGGTTTGACGTAAAAGGGGTCTAAAACCCCCATTCTAAGTCTTATTCCAATAGTCTAACAAGGCTAGGGTTTGAGGAAAGAGGAGAAAAGCTCGAGTTGAGAGAATTTCGGAGAAATCTTTGACGTGCTCGATTGATAGTTGCATCCGGGTATGTAATACTAAACTAAAAGCATGAGATTGTTCTCTTATGTGCCCCGCAGATGGTCATATATGATTTGATGGTTCCAAGAGTCTACTTGCATGAAACTTTGATGGTTTTTCTTAACATTTTATTTGAAATAACATGTTTTTCTATGATGATGATCGTCATACTATTTTTTTCTTGAATTTAACATTTTTCATGAGAATTTGCATAACTTTACATGATTAATTTGAAAAGCGTGCATAATGAACTTGAGAATTGAGTCTAGATCTATGAGTTGAGATTGTTCATGGTGATGAGAGAATGATGATGAGCTAATAAGATTTGATTGTCTTATGAGTCTCTTTAAATGAGCTCCACCAAGTGTCTATTCGATTGATTCCTAATGTTTTTTCAAATCTTGAGTCATTTACGAGATTGATTGGTGAAACGGTTAAACTCCCTATGATATAGATGAAAGGGTTAGAGTCCCTATAATATGAGATTTATGAAAGGGTTAGAGTCTCTATCAGTTGAGATGATGATGGGGTTCGAGTCCCTATCAAATAACGATTATTAACGGGGTTGGAGTCCGTATAAGATTGGTTGATATGGAAGTTTTATGAGCATTGAGTCATGGGAGGAGTATCGAGCACTGAAAGAGGGAGAGTTATTCCAACTCAAACTCATCAAACTACATCGCCAAACGTAGGTGAACCTTAGGACCATCATACATACATTATGGTTCCCTCGAGAGTAACAGTCTCTGAAATAGTAGCGGACTTATTGACGATTGACTCCATATTGGGTGAGCTCATATAGTTTTGGAGCGTTCCCTACCTGGCAAGTTTGATATGGCCGTGGCAACATTAGTGGAGATTTTTGTACATTCACTCGCTCACAAGTGATTGTTATCAGATAAGAGAAACTCCCATAAATTTCCTACCTTGAGTACTCTGAGTTGAGATGAGATGAGAGGAGGTGAGATCCTTTGAGATAAGTCTGAGATGATGATGAGTTTGAGTTGTTGACGGGTCACTTGTCTACTTTTTATTCTTCCATAGATAGACATTTGACGATTTCTTGTTATTTGATCATTACCTTGAGCTGATGTTGTTTTCATATTATTCTACCTGTTTCTGTTTCACTCAGGTTTTTTACATACCAGTACATTCCATGTACTAATGTCCCTTTTGGACTGCATCGTTTTATGATGCAGAGGTAGGTACTAGAGATCGTCAACATGTGCTCCGTTGAATATCTGAGATTCGAAGCTAATTGGTGAGCTTCCCCTACTCCAGAGGACCCACTATGATTTATTTCATCTTGCTTTAGAGTTAATTTTGGACTATTCTTTTATTTGATTTGGGTTGCCATTGCTCTGTCATTGGCACCACATGATTAGTGATAGAGGCTTCATAGAAAATGGTTCAACGTTGATGTTAAGATTGTGAGCTAGTTCTTTCTACTAGCCTTCATTATTTTATGTATACATTTGAGACTTTAGATCAGATGTGTCCACTAATTACTTACATTTGATTGAATGATGTGCTGAGGCTAAGTGGTTTTCTTTGGGACTTGCAATAGTCTCTAGGTTCCGGCCACACCTAGGGTACCCTCCCGGGGCTTGACAAACTTGGTATCAGAGCATAAAGTTCAAGTATCTTAGGGAGTCTATGAAGCCGTATCTAGTAGAATGTTGTTTATGGGTGTGTTGTCGACCACATTTCATATGCAGGGTGCTATAGGACATTAGGAGTTATTACACTTTTCTTCTTATCCCAATTCGTGCGACAGAGTTAATATCTATGAAAACACTTTTCTAATGCATGTTTTACGTGTGCAGAATTGATAACATGCCTCCAAGAAGAGCCGTCAGAGGAAGGGGATGTGCTGCCAGGAAAGCTGTGAATCCACCTGAGCCTCAAGTACCCGAGGAGCCTATGGATCAAGCTCTTCATGTTGAGCAACCCCCCAAGATGAGCTCGCCAATGCTGAGCTACATCGGGCTATTCAAGCTCTAAGCCAGGCTGTCACCACACCTGCTGTGAGACAAGGAGCGGTAGACTTGATTCTCATGACACCTATAGAGTCCGAGAATTTCTGAGGATGAATCCGCCTGAGTTCACGGGGTCCGCATCCACTGAAGATCCAGCGAAGTACATGGAGGAACTTGGGATGGTGTTCCAAGTGATGCATGTGGCTGATGCTGATAGGGTGGAGCTAGCTGCTTACAAACTTAAGTGTGTGGCCAAACTGTGGTTCGACCAGTGGAAGAAGAGTAGAAGGGACGATGTTCCGTGTTTGACTTGAGCAGTGTTCGAAGAATCCTTCTTGGGGCGCTTCTTCCCAAGAGAGAAAAGAGAATCTAAGGTGAGAGAGTTCCTAAATGTGAAACAGGGCTCTATGACTGTGCAAGAGTATGGTTTGAAGTTCACGCAACTATCTCACTATGCTCCGGACATGGTTGCTGACATGAGGGGAACGATGGGGATGTATGTTGATTCGTTGAACAGAGCACCCAAGAGAGATGTTAGAGGAGAAATTCTTGTGTGGTATGGGCATTAGGCGACTGATGACATTTGTGCAACAAGCTGATGAGGAGAGGCATCATTACAGGGAAGAGTTCAAGCGTTAGAGTTATAAGACATCCAGCCATGAAGTTGGGAGGAAAGGTAAAGGTAACTGAATTCCAGCACCATCATCTGCTAGTGCACCTGGTCTTAGAGGCAGGTAGTATCAGAGACCTCAGAATGCTGGAACCTATGGATCCCAATCATGAGCTAGCGTGGCTCAAGGTTCGCAGGGTAAGCCACCATGTGATAGGTACGGCAAAATGCACTTGTGAAGATGTCATGATGGGAATAATGTGTGTTATAGATATGGCTAAGCGGGACACTATAAGAGGGATTTTCCAAAGCAGGCTGACCAGACTCAGTCTACTACACCAGCCCCACCAGTTAGAGGAAACCAGAGGGCTACTAAGTCAGGCGCAAGTGGGGCAACAAACTGCTTATATGCCATGGGTAGTCACCAAGATCAGGAAAACTGCCCAGATGTCGTGATGGGTATAATTCGAGTATTTACTTTTGATTGTTATGTTTTGATGGATCCGAGTACCATATTTTCATTTGTAACTCCTTATGTGGCCAGTAGATTTGGTAGAATCCCTGAGAGTCTTCTTGAACCCTTTGATGTTTCTATTCCAATGGGTTAGTCTATTCGAGCTGAGAGAACTATAGAGCTTTTGTAGTGTCCATCCATCACAGGGATACTTTTGTGATTTCGTTAAGTTGGAGATGGTTCATTTTGACGTGATTCTTGGCATAGATTGGCTTAACACCTGTTACACCACTGTTGATTATAGATCCCGAACCGTTAAGTTCCAATTTTTTAATGAACCAGTTCTGGAGTGGAAGGGTGATTCTGTTGCACCTAGAGGAAAGTTTATCTCATATCTTAGAGCCAGAAAGTTGATTTCCAAAGGTTGTATCTATCACCTCGTGCGAGTAAAATCTGATGTTGTTGAGTCCCCAACTCTTGAGTTAGTCTTGATTATTAAAGAGTTTCCGAAATTTTTTCCTGATGGCCTGCCTAGAGTCCCTCCTAATAGGGAGATTGACTTTGGGATTGATGTTCTTCCCGGTACCCAACCTATTGTGATTCCACCTTATAGGATAGCCCCCTCCGAGTTGAAAAAGGTGAAAGAACAACTGAATTATTTGCTAGAGAATGGCTTTATTAGGCCAAGTGTTTCACCTTGGGCTGCTCCTGTCCTATTTATGCGAAAAAAGATTGGTTCCTCAGAATATGTATTGACTATTGGCAATTGAACAAGGTCATGATAAAGAATAAATATCCTCTCCCAAGGATAGATGAATTATTTGACTAACTTCAGGGTTCCTCTTGTTTCTCCAAGATAGACCTTAGATATGGCTACCACTAGTTGAAGGTGAGAGAATGTGATATTCCAAAGACAACCTTTAGTATTAGATATGGCCATTTTGAGTTCTTTGTCATGTCCTTTGGGTTGACGAATGCACCTGTAGCCTTTATGGACTTGATGAATATAGTATTCAGGCAATACCTTGATATGTTTGTGATTGTTTTCATCAATGACATTTTGGTGTATTCGAGAAGTGAGGGGGACCATGCTAATCATCTCATAGTTGTCCTCCAAAACCCTTAAGGACAATGAGTTGTATGCGAAATTCTAAAAGTGTGAGTTCTGACTTAAGTCAGAGGCTTTCCTAGGCTATGTTGTTTTCAGTGATGGTATTCAAGTGAATGCCCAAAAGAACAAAGTGGTTAAGAACTGGCCCAGACCAACCAATCCGACTGACATTAGAAGATTCTTGGGGTTGGCAGGCTACTACCGCAGATTTGTGGAGGGGTTTTCTTCCCCATCCGCGCCATTGACTAAATTGACTTATAAAAAAAGTCAAGTTCCAGTGGTCCGAGGAATGTGTGAATAATTTCCAAGAGTTGAACACGAGGTGGACTACTGCACCAGTCCTAACCTTAACCGAATGGATGGAGGGTTTGTAATTTACTGTGATACTTCGAGGGTTGGATTGGGATGTGTACTAATGCAGAGAGGGAAGGTGATAGCCTATGCTCCCAGACAGCTCAACGTTCATGAGAGGAACTATCCAAACCATGATCTCGAGTTGGCAGCAATGGTGTTTGCACTTAAAATCTGGAGCCACTACTTGTATGGAGTGCATGTGGATGTGTTCATTGACCATAAAAGCTTGCAATATGTTTTCAGTCAGAAAGAGCTCAACCTGCGACAGAGGAGATGCTTGGAGTTGCTCAAGGATTACAACATGAGCATTCATTACCACCCAAGTAAAGCTAATGTTGTTGCTGACGCTCTTAGCAGGTTATCAATGGGTAGCACAACCCATGTGGAGGAATTAGCCAAGGAAGTGCATCGATTGGCTCTATTGGGAGTTCAACTTGAGGAGAATGATGAAGGAAGAGTTAATGTTCAGAATGGGCCTGCTTCATCCTTAGTGACAGAGGTGAAAGAAAAGAAAGACCAAGATCCTATCACACTCAAATTGAAGGAGGCTGTCCACAAACAAAAAGTGATGGTCTTCTCCAAAGGGGAAGATGGAGTGTTAAGATATTAAAAGTAGATTGTGTGTTCCAGATGTTGATGGCATTTGAGACAGAATCATGGCGGAAGCCCATAACACTAGATATTCCATTCATCCTGGCTCTACCAAGATGTACCACGACTCAAGAAAAGTCTATTGGTTGGAGTGGAATGAAGAGAGATATTGCTGAATTCGTTTCAAAATGCCCAAATTGCCAACAATTGAAGGTTGAACATCAAAGGCCATGCAGATTAGATAAGAACTTTGAGATTCCAGAATGGAAGTAGGAAATGATTAATATTGAGTTTATTACTGGTCTACCAGGTCTCGAAAGCAACATGATTCGATATGGGTGATTGTGGATAGGATGACTAAATCGGCTCACTTCTTGGTAGTTAAGACAACAAACACTGCGGAGGAGTATGACAAGTTGTACATCCAGGAAATTGTGAGGTTGCATGGGGTTCCCTTGTCTATCATCTCGGACAGAGGAGCTCAATTTACCTCCCAGTTTTGGAGATCGTTCCAAAAAGTATTGGGTACTAAGGTGAGCCCGAGCAAAACTTTTCATCTATAGACAAATGGTTAGGCAGAGCATACAATTCAAACATTAGAGGATATGTTGTGAGATTGTGTTCTTGAGTTCAAGGGGAAATGGGATGATCACCTACCACTGATTGAATTTTCATATAACAATAGTTATCATGCAAGCATTCAAATAGCTCCCTATGAAGACTTGTATGGGAGGAGATGTAGATCGCCGATTGGGTGGTTTGAGGTTGTAGAAGCGGAGTTAACTGGGCCTGATCTTGTCCACCAATTGATGGAGAACGTCAAGGTCATTAGAGAGAGGTTGAAGACTGCCCAAAGTGGCAAAAAAGCTTACACCGACATGAGGAGAAGTGACTAGGAGTTTGAGGTAGATGATTGGGTGTATTTGAAAGTGTCACCTATGAAGGGTATTCTAAGATTTGGGAAGAAAGGGAAGTTAAGTCCACATGTTGGACATATCACATTGTAAAGAGGGTTGGGAAGGTTGCAATCAGTTAAAGTTGCCTTCCAAGTTACATGGAGTCCATTTGGTATTCCATGTGTCGATGTTGAAGAAATGCTTGGTAGATCCTACCTTGGTGATCCCTATTGATAGCATTGGAGTGAAAGATAGCCTATCTTACAAAGAGGTTTCGATTCAAATCCTTGATCGTCAGGTTCGTAGGTTGAGGAACAAAGAGATAGCCTCAGCCAAAGTCCTATGGATAAATCAATTCATTGAGGAAGCCACATAGGAAGCTGAGGAAGAGATGAAGGCCAAATATCCACACCTATTCATGCCAAATGATGATAGTGTTGAAGGTGAATTTCTTACCCTTCACTAAATTGATGTATCTATTCTAGATATGACTTTCTATTCTTAAGTAGAGAGTTTGATTGATCGAGTTGAATGTTGAGATGAGTCTTGAATCTATTCGTGCCTTGATATCTACCTTTACTTATCATTTGAGGATGAATAATCCCTAGGAAGAGATGATGTAACACCCGGTAAAGTTACCAAAATACCCCTAGATGGAGGGGTATGCGCGTAAAACATCTTCCGATGCTGGTATGGTAAATCTGAGGCTGGATTTGTGATTAACATGAAAAAGTGAGTGGGAAAATGGTCTTGGTCGATTTTTAGAATGACCCCATCAAAAGATATTTTTTTGATTCGAAGCGAAAAATAGTGTTGGTGAGTGACAAAAGTGTGTCATGCCTCCATCGCGGACCAGTGCATATATGTTTTTGAAAATTTTTGACGGGATTGAGAAAACTCGTTCAGGAATGTTTTTTTGAAAATACACAGTGCGCGACTAGTCCGCGTCACAGACTGGATCTTTTCTGAGTTGAAAATTCTTAATTTTTACGAGGGGCATTTTGTTCCATTCCCTACCCCTCCTAAATCCCATACACAATCTAATAAGGTTGTTTTGACATAAAAGGGGTCTAAAACCCCCATTCTAAGTCCTATTCCAATAGTCTAACAAGGCTAGGACTTGAGGAAAGAGGAGAAGAGCTTTAGTTGAGAGAATTGAGGAGAAATCTTTGAGGTGCTCGATTGGTAGCTATATCCCAGGTATGTAAGACTAAACTAAAAGCACGAGATTGTTCTCATGTGCCCCATAGATGGTCATAGATGAGTTGATGGTTCCAAAAGTGTACATGCATTAATCCATGATGGTTTTCCTTAAAATTTTATTTGAAATTACAGATTTTATATGTTGATGATCATCATACTATTTGTTTTCTTGAATTTAACATTTTTTATGAGAATTTGCATAACTTTAAATGACTAATTAGAAAAGCATGTATAAAGAACTTGAGAATTGAGTCTAGAGCTATGAGTTGAGATTGTTTATTATGATGAGAGAATGATGATGAGTTGATAGAATTTGATTGTCGTATGAGTCTCTATAAATGAACTCTACCGATGTGTCTATTCGATTGATTCATAATCATTGGTCAAATCTTGAGTCATTTACGAGATTGATTGATGAGAGGGTTAAAGTCACTATGAGATTGATGAAAGGGTTAGAGTCCCTACAATATGAGATTGATAAAAGGGTTAGAGTTCCTATGAGTTGAGATGATGATGGAGTTCGAGTCCTTATCAAATACCGAACGTTGATGGGGTTCGAGTCCCTATGAGATTAGTTAAGATGGAGGCTTTATGAGCATTGATTCATGGGAAGAGTATCGAGCACCGAAAGAGGGAGGGTTAGTCCAACTCAAACTCGTCAAACTACGTCTCCAAACATAGGTGAGGCTTAGGACCATCATATATATTATGGTTCCTCAAGAGTAACAGTCCCTGAAACAATAACAGACTTATTGACGATTGACTCCATATTGGGTGAGCTAATATAGTTTCCAAGCGTTCCCTACCTGGCAAGTTTGGAATGGTCGTGGCAACATCAATGAGATTTTTGTACATTCACTCCCTCATAAGTGATTGTTATCAGATAAGAGAAACTACCATAAATTTCCTACCTTGAGTACTCTGAGTTGAGATGAGATGAGAGGAGGTGAGATCCTTTGAGATGAGTCTGAGATGATGATGAGTTTAAGTTGTTGACGGGTCACTTGTATACTCTTTATTCTTACATAGATAGACATTTGATGATTTGATGTTATTTGATGATTACCTTGAGTTGATGTTGTTTCCATATTATTCTACCTGTTTCTGTTTCACTCAGCTATTTTACATAATAGTACATTCCAAGTACTAATGTCCTTTTTGGACTGCATCATTTTATGATGCAGAGGTAGGTACTAGAGATCGTCAACAGGCGTTCCGTTGACATTCTGAGATTCAAAGCTAATCGGTGAGCCTCCCCTACTCTGGAGGACCCACTATGATTTATTTCATCTTGCTTTAGAGTCAGATTTTGGACTATTCTTTTATTTGATTTGGGTAGCCATGGGTCTTTCATTGGCACCACATGATTAGTGATAGATGTTTTGTAGACGATGGTTTAATGTTGATGTTGAGATTGTGAGCTAGTTCATTCTACTAGCCTTCATTATTTTATATATTCTTTTGTGACTTTAAATGAGATGTGTCCACTACTTACTTACATTTTCCATTGTTCAATAGAGTTTTATTTGATTGAATGATGGGATGAGGCTAAATGGTTCGCTTGGGGACTAGCAATAGTTTCTAGGTGCCGGCCACGCCAAGGGTACCCTTTCGGGGAGTGACAAGTACTAATTCATAAGATTAGATAGGTAATTCCTCTGAATGAATGTGTACTCACAATGAGATCCAATATTTGGACTACTGTTATATTAGTGTATGTATGTACATATATGTGTGTGTGTGTGAGCGAGAGAGAGTGTGCGTATTCATGTTGACTATTCAATATGAAATGCTTTTGTAATGCATGCTCAAGAAATAAAGGGTGAAAATGAAATGACTTTATGATTATAATCTTATGAAATGAACCCATTTGATTTATTATGGCTCTAAGAGTGGTTGTTTCATTATGATTGTAATTGTGCATGTTGTTTTTATGGCTGGTTGTTTTGATCACCACGTATGGTATAGGATAATGTCAGTGCAAATGGGTTGTCATGCCCCGGGATGGTACCCTTGGCGTGGCCGACACTTGAAGAACCATTGTTGATTTCCTAAGAGAACCACCTGGCCTCATGTCAAATCAATGCAACAACGGAAGAAATACTCAAATAAAAAAAGGCATCATATAAAAGGATATCACTCAGCTAAAATATAGTTTCCAGTGAATAAGTTTGGAAATAAACAATACTCAACAAATCCACTACTCAATATCTATGAAGCACCTATTTGACAATCTAGAAAGTACCATCAAGGCCCTGGATACCCCAATCAAAGAAATAAAATGTTGCATAAGAATAACAAGGATGAAAAGGCTCCTCCGAAAAGCAAGAAGGGTTGGCCAACTCTGAGAACACACTGATCTAGACCTCAGTAGTGTGCCAATTAAAGTCCTTTATCACTTGTAGTTGCATTATGAAATGAGACAGGTCTAAATGGGTGTCAGTACATGGAATATACTGGTATGTAAAATAGCTAAATAAAGTAAGGCTCAACTCACTCACCTCAACTTAAACAACTTACAACTCATCTCAATAAATATGCAAGTTTTAAAGTAAATCATGCTTTTTTAAAAAGAATAGACTTAGTAGTGTTTAAGTTGTGTAAAATATTATGCTCAATAAGTGTTTGCTTAGGAGTTTCTGTTTAATAACATCCAATCCCACCACCTTTAGTTCGGTTATGCACAACAAAGGCGGCACCATTGCCACACCCATCTTAAACTTGCCAAGGTAAAGGACGATCAACTCTCTCATGGATCCATAATAAATGTCCATCTTTTGGGACAAGAGTCTCTAGAACGTGTTGCATGACTATCCTACACTGACAATGTAGTTCTGTGGGTAATAGTATTGATTTATTCGCTCCCATCTCGGTGCTCAATATTCCACCACAGACTAAAACATGCTCAACTCATCAATCAACTCAAATCTCAACTCTATTAGGTTATCTCAATTTAGCTTATCTCAGTTTCTCAACAACTCAGTCATTCAAGGAAATCAATATGACTCAACTCAAACTCAAATGGTCATTCAGAATCACTCTATTGGACTCATCATGTAATGCAAGAAAAATTTCTAAATATACGTATGATTAAAATGCAACATGTTGCCCACGCTCAAGTTACTCAACTTATATAATCAAACTCAAATCTCAACTCAATCCATGTATAGAATTTCATAAAATTCATGTAGTTTAGGGTTCATGCTATCAAGATAGAATTATATCTCAGTTTCATATCAGTAGTTTTGCAATTTAGCAAGTACCTCACACATCATCATATGAATCCACCATAAATGTGGTAAATTTGGTATTAGAATTATAAGATTTTCCAAACCTCAACTCTTATTCTCAATTTCGAATCAAGTAGGTCAAAGGGCATGTGAATGAACATAGTTCAACACATTAGGAGGCCTTACATAGCTTGAAATAGGAGATGAAATCAAGCCTCAATTGTGTTTGAACTTGAAACCCTCACATCTCTCCCTTCTCTAGTGCTCTCAAGAATTCCTAAGCGTGAATTAAAGGTGAGAATATGCTTTAAGGTTTTGTTGTAGGACTTTAATTAAGTCTAAAATGTCTAAGGATTGGAATAAAAGGGAAAATGAATAGACAAAAATATCCTTCTTAAAAACTGTCGACGGGATTTGTGAGACCACGTCTACAGGCTGTGGATCTTTTGTATGGGTTATAGATGACCTCTCATAGGTAAGGTTTCCAAAGGTTTGAGCTACTAAAATTGTGCATAGGACCTATGAAACCTCTTCTACAGGCTGTAAATACTTCCACGGGCAATGTGTTAACTTGTAACTCAATATACTGAAAAGTGGATTTTTGGATCACCAACTCACGAAGCCTAATCTAGGGGTTGTTGATTAATATACGAAAGTATGTGGTCTCGTATATGGGGCTTAGACTTAGAAAATACTATCAAGTCTCTTGGGGATCTATGAGGCCTCATCTACAGGTCGTAGATTACTCTACGGGTCGTAGATTGCCCTCGTGGTTTCTCTTCTAGTGATTTTCCTCAATCATTTTTCTTTGTTTTCTCTATGCATCTACTCAAACTCGGTAGAAAGAATTAGAGGGTCTTACATGAGTACCATGTCTGATACAAGATGTCTCTTGCTTTGACTTAGGTACAACACCTGATATATGACATCGTTAGCTTAAAACAATTACACTCAATACACCTCCTAATTCTTCTTGATACATGATAGACATTAACATGGTGATATCTTTTGTGAAGATGATCTTATATTTTTGATATTTCTTTCCTTGCATTACTAGTATAAAGATATCACCAATTGGCTCAAATACCACGCTTGGTCCAAATTATCTCTTGGTTGGCCTGAGTAACATGCCTGGTTCATATGTGATTGTTTATTGGTTTTTCAAATAAATTGGGTTATTTGTGATCATGTAGGATATGTTTAATGTGTTTATTAAGTCAAGATTTCAGATTGGAGTCTATTTTTGTAGTTCTCTTATTGTTATATGTGTTAGACATATTGGTTTGTGAGTGATCGAGTTATTGTGTTTAAATGCAAGACTGGTTTTTGTGTAGATAGGGGGTTGCATGTAAAACATCACAAACTATGGCATAAGGATCCTTAAGTGGTTCAAATTACTTAAAAGGTGAGTGTGACTCAGGTGTGGGTGAGCATGAAGCTCCGATTCATGTCTCATTTGATGGTTTGTCTTAGGAAGCCTTAGTGTGTATAAACTATTAGTCTTGGGAAGTCGTAATGTATATAAAGGGTTAGGCTTAGGAATCCTTAGTATATATAAAACTTTAGACTTAAGAAGCCTTAGTATGTATAAAGTGTTAGGCATTAGAAGCCTTAGTATGTATAAAGTGATAGGTTGGGAAGCCTTAGTTGTATAAAGTGTTGAGTTGGAAAGCCTTAGTGTGTACAAACGGCTAGGCTTTGGAAGCCAAATATGGATAAAAGGGTTAGGCTTGAGACACATTAGTGCATATAAAGGGTTATGATTGGAAAAACTTAGCGTGTATAAAGTGTTAGGCTTTGAAAGTCGTAGTGTGTATCATGGGCCAGTCTTGGAAAGCGTTGGTGCTTATAAAGGGCTACACTTGGGACACCTTAGTGTATTATAAATGGTACACTTGGAAGAGTCTTAGCATGATAAGAGAGTGGTATACAAATGGTAGAGTTGGCGATAGAAGAAGATAGGAAGATAGGATCAAAATAGACTTGTTATGGGTAGTGTATTCGGGATGGTAGGGGCATAGTGACCCTGTTTGAAGTGTATAATTATTACATTGCATATTTTCTTTCTAACTATTTACATGATATTCTATGGTAGATTTGGGTTATCAATGATGCCTACCAGTATATGTTGTTTGCACTAATGATACTCTTTCTATGCCACTTGGTGTAGTCTAGTTATGGGGTGATGATAATTCTTAAGTGAAGATGACGATGATCTCTTAAAAAATTATTTCTCTCTGTTTATGGTAAACTTATGTCTGCTTTATCTACATTTATTTCTTACTCTTGGAAACTCTTGTATATGTAAGTATTAGTTTCTTAGGAGGATTTTATTAATGTTTTAAAAGAAAACTGAGGTTGAGTTTATTCATTTAAAGTAATGAGTCATGGTGTTTTTACTTATTTCTCATGACCTACTTTAAAATGGATAATAAGGATTCTCTTATCTAGGTGTTAGAGTAAGTACTCGCACAGTTTGAATGGTTGGGTGTGACAGTTTAGTATCAGGGCCAAGGTTACTAGTCTCCAATAAGAGCAAATATTGAGTAGAGTTCTCTAGATTGGTGTGTTGATGTCCACATCTAATATGTCGAAAGCTATCAAACATTCTAATAAGCCGTTTCACTTTCTTAACTCATTTAATGGGGTATGTTGCTTGTATAGATTTATTCCAATTGATATTTCTTGATTCTAATTGGTATCTTAATGAGGTAAATTGAATGCTATTATAACTAGCTGGAGTTGTAAAAGCAAAGAAAGTTAGAATCGGAAAAGTTTCAATTAGTATTTGGACTAGAGATAGTGTGAATGCATGAATGATCAATTTACCACCATCCATAATTTAAATGTATTGTAATGAATAATATTTGATTTAGTAATAAGGATTGGTGATTGTAATTATGTCTGTTATAGTTTGTTTATACGCAAATGTGTGAAAAGTACTTGCCCGAGTGACAAAAATTATATAGATAATAATTGTTTGAATTTCTCTGAGACTGTAAATAGGAAAACTCATAATATGGTTTTGTGTAATGATTTGTGATAACATGTTGTGTGACTAATTGAACTTTTTCATGTTAAAAATTGTGCATGGACTTATCGTTCGTAAGGATGGTAAAGGGAAGGAATCAAATTGCAACTATGGAAAACTCTAGTTTTGGAAGAGTTGAACCTAGTTGGGAACCATAGGAAAAATTGGATATCTTGATGTGATAGCAATATCATGAATAACTTTATGATGTGTGCATGAATTGTTTTATAATTAAAGGATGCAAAGTGGTATTGGTGCATTGCTAGGTTTGGTGTTGGGTTATGCATTGTTGCATCTAGTTTTGGATTACATTTGATAATATGCTGCAATTTCAAAAGTGTCACGCCCCAAGATGGTACCATAGGCGTGGCCGACACCCAGAGATTATTGCTAGTCCCCAAGAGGACTACTCGATCATTAGGACAATCACACAACATTTAGCATAGCGGAGATAATAGAACAAAGCAGTGAGCAGTATAAATCAGTCTACATTAATAAGAAGGGCCAATGGCTAATAACTCTGTCTCAAGATCAGGGATAAATAAAGATAACTACTAACTTAACTCAAAGAGGGAAAAAGCCTCAACATCAAACCTCAACTCATGTCTATGAACCCTCTAACTCAACTAGACAGTCTAAGAGGGTAACATGATCGGCTATGGCTACCCGACTCAATAAATAAATTCACTATGGATAACAAGAAGGGCTCACAAATGGTTGAAATCAGAATCACCAGACCTCAACGATGCGTCTGTTGAAGTCCTCTACCTCCTGTATCTGCATCGTGAAACGATGCAGTGCTGAATGGTGTCAGTAAGTGGAATGCACGGTATGTAAGATGGCTGAATATAACATCACATAAAGTACAGAATAGGGATAACATCAACTTTACATCATACCCCGTCAGAATGTCAAATGTCTATCTAAGGCAAGAATAATAAGTAGATAAATGACCCATAGACATCTCATCAATACATTATCAATGCATCAGACTCATCTCAAGGAAACTCGCCTCAACTCAACCCAATGGACTTATACCCGTCTGGGACAAGGATAAAGAGTAGATAATAAAACATTAACATCCACCAAGACTCATACCATCACATTAACATCAGAGTTCTATTTGTAGGGAACCTAGCTGGGAGTTTCGCTAACCGACAACCATCACCTATGAGCTAGATATGATACAACGAAGTGATGTCATTGCCAAATCCATACAATACCCTGCCCGAGGTAATGGACATCACCATCGGTGGATCCACAAGAAAAAACAATAGTCCTCTTTTGGGACAAAGGAAATATCTGTACTACAGCTCGATCCCTTTTCCTACATGGGCCACGTAGTTAATGAGCTTGAGTGGGACTAACTCTCACCCATTTTGGTGCTTAATACTCCTCCCAAAACTCGACATTCTCATAAAACATCCTCATAATTGAGATTTATCATCATGGGTCCCACAGGGATATAGTACATCATCATCAACCTCAACTCATCTTATCAACATCAACATCATCTCATCAACATAAACATTGTGGACACGAAACATTCTTTTAGAGTTTATATCAAGTTTTAAGACTCATGAACATCACTCTCATCAACATCATCATCAAAACACTTAAAAATTTGGACCACAATCACAACATCACAAACATCATCGTCGTAAAGGCTCTAGACTCATCCCCTAAGCTCATTCTTGCAATCTTTAACAAAAGAACATATAAAGTTTTATGGAATATTTCATAATAAAATATTTAGGCAATAAATCAAATTTTTTCTGTGATGATCATCAATATACGAATATACATATAATTAAATATAATTTGTGAGAAGATATTTAACATCAATTTAAGAAACATGTATGAGGACTCATGGACACTTAACTCCTCTACTACCATCTATCACATGAGAGGACAATCTCATGCTTTTAGTTTAGCCTTACATACTTGGGGTGATTGATATCAACACAAACCCCTTGGAACTCCCCTCGACTCTTCAACCTCAACTCTTCTCTACTCTTCTCAAGCCCTAGCTTGTTAGGAAGAGGATTTAGAATGGGATTTTAGGCCCTTTCTTCATGAAAACAACTTATATTGGTCGTGTATGGGTTTTAGAAGGTGTTAGGAATGGACCAAAATGCCCCTCGAAATTTTTAGAAATTTTCTAGCCGCGAAATAACCAAGTCTGCAAAGTGGACTAGTAGCGAATAGTTCATTTTTTGCAAAAATTTCCTGAACGAGTTTTCCTAATCCCATAAAACAATTATGGAAAAACGTAAGTCATTCTCTGCGATAGGTCCGCGACTCGTCTGTGTTGTGGATCCTCACCATTTTTCATTTCGGAACAAAAATTATCTTTTGACTCAGTAGCTCTAAAAATCGACTGAGACCATTTTCCCACTCAATTTTTCACGCTGATCACAAATCCGGCCTACGATTTTCCATCTGAGCATCGAAAGATCCGTTATGCACACCTCTCTCCTCTAGGGGTATTTTGATAATTTTACCGGGCATTACATCATCTCTCCCTTGGGATCATTTGTTCTCGAATGATGAGTAGGAGCGGTATTATGGGATGAATAGACTCGAGACTCATCTTGATACTCAAGCATCAACTCAATTCTCAACTCTTCATTTACCTCAATAAAATTACTCAAAACACCAAGAATAGACAAATTGACTCAAGATAAAAACATCAATATAAGGTAAGAATAGGAATATTACCTTCGATATTCTAATCATCAGGCACAAATAAGTGCGGGTATTTAGCTCTCATCTGTTTCTCAGCTTCCCATGTGGCTTCCTCAACAAATTGATTCCACCAAAAAACTTTAACGGAGGCTATCTCTTTGTTTCTCAGTTTGTGAACCTGCCGATCAAGGATTTGGCCTGGAATTTCCTCATAGGACAAGCTATCTTTGACTCCAGTGCTCTCATAAAGGATCACCAAGGCAGGATCTACCAAACACTTCTTCAACATAGAAATGTGGAACACCAAATAGATTTCGTCTAACTCAGAAGGTAACTCTAGCTCATAAGCAACCTTCCCAATTCTTCTTACAATCTTCTATGGGCCGATATAGCGAGGAATTAATTTCCCCTTATTCTAAAACCTCATGACACCCTTCATGGGTAATACCTTTAAGTATACCCAATCGCTCACCTGGAACTCTAAGTCCCTTCTCCTCACATCGGTGTAAGACTTCTGACGGCTTTGTGCAGTCTTTAACCTCTCTCTAATAATCATCACCTTCTCCATGGACTGGTGCACAAGGTCAGGCCCAATCAACTCGGCTTCTCAAACCTCAAACCACCCAATAGGTGATCTACACCTCCTCCCATACAAGGCTTCATAGGGGGCCATTTGAATGCTCGCATGATAACTATTGTTATATGCAAATTCAATCACTGGTAGATGGTCATCCCAATTCCCTTTGAAGTCAAGGACGCAGGCTCTCAACATATCTTCTACCATCTAAATAGTACGCTCCGCCTAACTATCCTTCTATGGATGAAAGGTTGTACTCAGAGTTACCTTGTTACCTAATCCCTTCTGGAAAGACCTCCAGAAGTGAGAAGTAAACTTGGCTCCTCTATCCAAAATGATGGAAAAGGGAACTCCATGCAACCTAACAATCTCTTGGATGTACATCTTGGCATACTCTACTGCAGTATTAGTTGTCTT
Organism: Solanum rostratum; assembly: GCA_029948455.1. Classification (NCBI taxonomy): domain Eukaryota; kingdom Viridiplantae; phylum Streptophyta; class Magnoliopsida; order Solanales; family Solanaceae; genus Solanum; species Solanum rostratum. The sequence continues at coordinate 33,725,289 of CM057048.1, read as the reverse complement.
GAGTGCCAAGAAGTGTGTTGATTTAGTCATCCTGTCTACAATAACCCATATGGAATCATGCTGTCTCCGGGATCTTGGTAGGCCGGTGATGAAGTCCATGTTAACCATCTCCCACTTCCACTTTGGAATCTCAAAGTTTTGAGCCAAGCCACTTGGCCTTTGATGCTCAACCTTCACTTGCTAGCACTTCAGACACTTTGAACCAAACTCAGAATGTCCCGCTTCATGTGGAGCCCGGATGAATGGAGTATCTAGTGTTGTGGTCTTCAGCCATGATCCTCTCTCGGACACCATTAACATCAGGAACAACAGATAGCCTACTCTGGTATCTCAACGCCCTATCTCCTCCTTTGGAGAAGACCATCACTTTTTCTTTGTTGACAACCTCCTTCAATTAGAGTATGATAGGATCTCGATCTTGCTTCTCTTTTAGTTCTGCTACTAGGGATGATACCTACTCTGGACATTTATTCCTTCCTCGTCATTCTCCTCGAGATATGCACTTCCTTCACTATCTCTTTCTTCTCTTTCTCAACATGGGTTGTGCAGCCAATTGATAACCTGCTAAGAGCATCAACCACAATATTAGCTTTACCTGGGTGGTATAGGATGCTCAATTCATAATCCTTGAGCAACTCCAACCATCTCCTTTGTTGCAGGTTGAGCTCTCTCTGATTGAAGACATACTGCAGGCTCTTATGGTTAGTGAACACGTCTACATGCACTCCATACAAGTAATGGCGTTAGATGTTAAGTGCAAACACTACCATCGCCAACTCCATATCATAGGTCAGATAGTTCCTCTCATGAACTTTAAGCTGCTTGGAAGCATAGGCTATTACCTTCACTCTCTGCATCAATACACAACCAAACCCAACTCTTAATGCGTCACAATATATCACAAAATCTCTTTTCCCATCGAGCAACGAAAAAATAGGTGCGATGGTCAATCTAGTCTTCAACACTTTGAAGCTCTTTTCACATTCCTCAAACCACTGAAACGTGACCTTTTTCTGAGTAAGCTTGGTCAAAGGTGCGAATAGGGAAGAAAATCCATCAATGAATCTGCGGTAGTAGCCTGCCAACCCCAAGAAACCTCTTATATTAGTTGAAAATTTTCATCTTGGCCAATTCTTAACCGTTTCAATATTCTGGACATCTAATCCAATTCCGTCACCCCAAACAACATGGCCTAGGAAAGCCACTGATTTGATCCAAAACTCACATTTTGAGAACTTCTCATATAACTCATGTTCCTTAAGAGTCTGAAGGAAAATTCTAAGGTGTTTAGCATGCTCCTCCTCATTCTTCGAATACACAAAAATATCATCAATAGACACGATTACAAACATGTCAAGGGAGGGTATGGATACCCTATTCATCAAGTCCATGAAAGTTGCAAATGCGTTCGTCAACCCAAAGGACATGACCAAGAACTCAAAGTGGCCATATCTAGTCCTAAAGGCTATCTTTGGAACATCACATGCTCTCACTTTCAACTGGTGGTTACCTGATCTGAGGTCTATCTTTAATAAACATGAGGCACCCTGAAGTTGGTAAAAAAAACCAGATCATCTATCCTGGGAAAGGATATTTATTCTTGATCGTGACCTTGTTCAGGTGCCTATATTCTATGCACATCCTGAGAGACCCATCCTTCTTTCATAGAAACAAAACAGGAGCACCCCAAGGAGAAACACTTGGCCTAATAAAGACCTTCTCTAACAAATCCTTCAACTACTTCTTCAGCTCCTTCGACTCAGTGGGGGCCATCCTATATGGGGCAATTGAGATAGGCTGCGTCTCAGAAAAACATCAATCCTAAAGTCGATCTCCCTATCAAGAGGGACTCTAGGAAAATCCTCAAGGAATACCTCAGGAAACTCATTCACAATCAAAACTGACTCAAGAGTAGGAGACCTAATATCATCAGATTTAACTCACATGAGGTGGTAAATACAACTTTAGAAATTATCTTTATAGGCCTCAGGTTGGAAATAAACTTACCCTTGGGTGCAACAAAACTTCCCTTCCACTCTAGGACCGGTCCATTCAAAAATGGGAATTTGACAACTCAGGTCCTGTAACCTATTGAGGCATAACAGGCATGGAGCCAATCCATAACAATGATTACAACAAAATCAACAATCTCCAACTCCACCAAGTCAGCCAAAGTATCCCTATGATTAGTGGATACTACAAAATCTCTATAGACCCTCTCAGCTAGGATAGACTCACCAGTGGTAGTAGAAACAATATAAGTCTCAAGCGAGCACTCTAGAAATATCTCAAATTTATTGGCTCCATAGGGAGTCACAAAGGAGAAAGTGGCAACCCGATCAAGCAGTGCATAACAATGATAAAATATATTCATAGCATACCCTAACAACATCTTGTGCAACCTCTTGGTCCTATCGATCATCCCTCGTATATAGACGGTTCATCCCGCATCCTGCACGCGCAGTAGTAGCCTTTTGATGAGTGCCTACAAGGGGTGATGAGCTTTGTTACTCCCGTCACCCCATCTTCTTGTAGGACACTCATCTAGAAAATGGCCTAGCTGTCCATATAGATAACAAGCAATTGTGCCCTCACGGCACCAAAAGAGGTGAAGTTTGCCACATCTGCCACAGGGTGGCTTTCCTCTGGCTTTGGGTCATGCTAGCTTGGGACTGAGGACCCTGAGCTCTGAAATTTTGGTGACGATAACATTTTTTATCATACCTGTTTTGCTGAACAGGCGCACTTGCCATCAAAGGTGCATAGCTAGAAGACCTCTTCTGAAAGTAAGTTTTATCACCCTCATTCTGCTTCTGTTGGCTAGGCTCATGCCCTGCCAATTCGGCCTTCTTACTCGGTTGCTCTTCCCTGTCCATCTTCTTGTTCTCCTCAATTTGTTGGGCATAGACCATAAGTCTAGAGATGTCCATATCTGGAATCAGCAATTCTACCTTACACTCCCTCTTTACATGCCTGCCCAATCTACACACAAACTTTCTCATCCTCCCCCGCATATCTAGAACAATCTCTGGGGCATATCGGGATAGCTAAATGAACTTGAGGTTGTACTCTTTGACAGTCAAAGCCCTCTTGCTTCAACTTAACGAACTCCTCAACCTTCACCTCCCTCAACTCCTGGGGAAAGAAATGGTCAAGGAAAGCACCCTCAAACTCCTCCCACTCAGAAGGTTAAGCATCCTCACATCTACCATCTTCCTATTGGTTATACCAAATATTGGCAATATGCTTAAGATGATAGGAGACAAGCTCGATTCCTTCAACCACATTCACATGCAAAGCCCTCAAAATATTGCACATCTCATCAATAAAGTTTTGTGGGTCCTCCTCAACCTCAGACCCCTATAGACTAGCGAGTTCGTCCTCAAGATATCTCTAAGCCTGGTTGCAACTGTAGGCTCTTAGGAGCTGGAGCTAGGGGTCTGGGGCACTCGGCTATTACTCTGGGAGGCCACCAACTGAGTGAGCATTGTAATGGCTCCCCTAAAGTCTCTTTCCAAAGTGGAGGCTAACTGAGTAGGTGGTGCCTGTGGAACCTCAGTAGCTCTGGCAGGTCGACCCTGTCTCCTCGTCTCAGTCAGGGTAGGTACCTCTAGTAGGGAATTCTCAGTGTTTGGGGCTAAGGCATCTCTCTGAGCAGCAGTACATTTAAGAGACATGATCTACAAACGCGTAACACATGAATTAGAAGAGAGTTTCATAGAGTCAAACCCTATCGCATGAACTCAGAATATCAAAGAAGTGTAACCATTCCTAATGTCCTATAGCCTCCTATTTATGAAGTGTGGTGCACAACACACACATAAAAAAGACACTACTAGACATGGCTTCATAGACTCCCCAGGACTCTTCAACTTTGTTCTTTGATACCATATTTTTCACACCTCGGGAGGGCATCCTAGGCGTGGCCAGCACCGAGAGACTATTGCTAGTCCCTAACTAGACCACTCGATCATTAGGACAATCACTTAACATCTAGCATAGTGGAGATAATAGAATAAATCAGTGAGAGGCATAAATCAGTCTACATCAATAAGAAGGACTAATGGCCACTAACTCAGTCTCAACATCAGGGATGAATAAATAAAACTACTAACTCAACTCAAAGAGAGGAAAGGACTCAACATCAAACCTCAACTCATGTCTATGAAACCTCTAACTCAACTAGACAGTCTAAAAGGTACTATGATAGACCATGGCTACCCGACTCAATAAATACAATAACTGATAAAAGAAGAGCACCTATGGACAGCAAGGAGGGGCTCACCAGTGGCTGCATTCAGAATCTCTAAACCTCAATGATGTATTTGCTGAAGTCCTCTACCTCTTGTATCTGCATCATGAAATGATGCAACGTCAAATGGCGTTAGTACATAGAATATACAACATGTAAGATTGCCGAATATAATATTAAAGAAAGTATAGTATAGGGATAACATCAACTCAACAAAATACTCTGTCAAAATGTCAAATGTCTATCTAAAGCAACAATAAAGATTAGACAAATAACCCATCAACATCTCATCTATACATTAGACTCATCTGAAGGAAACTCGAATCAACTCAACTCAATAGGCTCATGCCCGTCTGGAACAAGTATAAAAAGTAGATAATAAACATTAACATCCATCAAGACTTATACCATCATATCAACATCAGAGTTCTATTTGTAGGGAACCTAGTCGGGAGTTTCTCTAGCCAACAACCATCACCTATGAGCCGATGATGATACAATAAAGTGATGTCGTTGCCACATCCATCTAGTACCCTGCCCGGGGTAAAGTACATCACCATTAGTGGATCCACAAGAAAATGCATCAGTCCTCTTTTGGGACAAAGAAAACTTCCATATTACGGGTCGGTCCTCTCTCGTATGCAAGCCACGTAGTCAATGAGCTCGAGTGAGAGTCACTCTAACCTATTTCGATGCTCAATGCTCCCCCCAGAACTTGACATGCTCATAAAACATCCTCATCATCGACATTTCTCATCATCGGTCCCAAAGGGACATAGTACATCAGCATCAACATCATTATCAATATCAACTCATCTCATCAACGTCAACATCATCAACTCATCAACATCAACATCTTAGACTCGAAACATTCTTTTAGAGTTTGGTTTCAAGCTTTAAGACTCATGAACATCACTCTCATCAACATCATAAACAAAACTCTCAACAATTTGGACCATAATCATAACATCACAAACATCATCGTTGTGAAAGCTCTAGACTCATCCCCTAAGCTCATTCTTGCAATCTTTAACAAAATAACATATAGAGTTTCAAGGAATAAATCATAATAAATCATTTATCAAGTGAATCAAATTTTTTTGTTATGATCATCAACATACAAAAATACATATAACTAAATATAATTTGTGAGAATATATTCAACATCAATTTAAGAAACATATATGAGGACTCATGAACACTCTACTCCTCTACGACCATCTATAGGGCACATGAGAGAACAATCATATGCTTTTAGTTTAGCTTTACATTCCTGGGATGATTGATATCAACACAAATCCGTTTGAACTCCCCTCGACTCTTCAACCTCAACTCTTCTCAAGCCCTAGCTTGTTAGCATTGTTAGTAAGAGGATTTAGAATGGGGTTTTAGACCCTTTCTTCGTGAAAATGACTTAAATTTGTTGTGTATGGGTCTTAGAAGGTGTTAGGAATAGACCAAAATGCCCCTCAAAATTTTTAGAAATTTTGTAGCCTCGAAATAATCCAGTCTGCGACGCGGACTGGTCGCGAAAAGTTCATTTTTGGCAAAAATATTCTGAATGAGTTTTCCCAATCCCGTCAAAAAGTCATGGGAAAACGTGAGTCATTCCCTGCGATTGGTCCGCGATGCATCTCTGTCATGGTTCCTCACTGTTTTTCATTTTGGAACGAAAAATTATCTTTTGACTCAGTCGCTCTAAAAATCGACCGAAATCTTTACACCACTCAATGTTTTGCACTGATCACAAATTCAACCTCGGATTTCCCATCCAAGCATTGGAAGACGCGTTATGTGAACCTCTATCCTCTAGGAGTATTTTGGTAATTTTATTGGGCGTTACACAAAGTTAGCATTGACAATATAGGAGTGGATGATATTCTTAAAAGACTGTGATGTGTCTATTTGCTACCATCTAGAAAATGTCAATGTGGTGGAAAAGACTTTGAGTTGGAGGACAGTTAGTATAGGTACTTTGGCTTGCTTGAGGTCGTCTAAGTGATCCTTAGCTAGAGAAATTCAATCTTTAGTATCTAAGTTCATGCAATTGGGGATTTTGGAAAATCATGCAGTGTTAGCCAATATTAAAGTAAGGCCTATATTTTTAAAATAGATCAAGGCTAAACAATTTGAGGATGAGAATTTGAACAAGCTCAGGAAAAAAGTATTTTTTGGGGAGATCCCTCGATGCCACACTCAATGGGGCTGTATGCTTAATTTTAGAGGGACGATTTTATGTCTCTTGAGTCGACAACTTGATTCTAAGTTTGTTGGTAGAAGCTTCTGATTGTGATATCAATTCATCCAGGTGTGGTAAAAAAGTATTGAGACTTGGGGCAACTTTCTAGTTGATCAGGGATAAAGAGAGGACATAGATGAATATAAGCACTAAAGTCTTTTTGGATTTTTAGAGGATGTTCATTCCTTAATTAAAGTGGGAAAGGATAACCATAGGCGTCGTGCTAGGGTGAATATACCCCTAGTATATGTCCAGGATTTATTTCAAGGGAACAGTTAGGTTGCATAGGGTTCCCTTTTTTATCATTCCAAACAGATAGTCCATTTGAGATTCCTGACAACATGGGGAAAATAGCTTATATGTTAAATTTTCCATCTAAGTTACCTGGAGCCTATATAGTTTTCTTGTATCCATGATGAAGAGAGAAAAATGGAGATAGGGACTGAATTATCAAGCGGGATCCTATATATTTAGGAAAGGATCTTTAGTATAAAGAGGAGCCAATTGTGTCTGCAAGTTGATGACTAAGGAAGTAAGGTCAGTGATGGTTCAATAGAATCACAGTTCGATCGATGAAGCCATTTGAGAAAATGGGAACAACATGCGAACAAGTATCCTCAATTTTTTAAGGATTTAGGTGTTACATTCTTCTAGACATAGCCCAATATTTCTTATTAGATTTCTTGGTAAGAAGCAATTGGTAAGTTGGTATATGTTACAACGACCTTATTTGGTTGTTAGGGGAAAACCAATGGTGAAAAGAATTGAGCTAGAAAACTCTACTATATTAACTTAAAACGTTTTTTAGGCTAGGCCAGTGCTAGACAAAATCTGAGTATGGTAAGGCTAGAGCACTTTGAAAAAGGATTAGAGTTAATGTCTAAGTGTAGATTTGTTCTTCTAATATCTAAGACATTGAGGAGCCTGCAGGACTTTTCAGAATTAAGATTGAGTAAGTAAAACTCTTGATATCGAGCTTGACATGAGAGATTATTCTTAAAATGTCAAGGCTTGAAGGTGTATCACAAAGTAGGGACTTCTAAGAGGATATTCAAGTTTCTGTCCCATGAAATCTGCTATAGTGGGTCGCAATCGACTATAGTGGGATGAGAGTAACTATAGAGGGGTAAGTCAGATTTTAATGCAAAAAGTCTCCAACTAATCATTCTTTGGCTTGCTTCTTTTGGGAACTGCAGAGGCGACCTATGGTATTTTTCATCTTTTTATCATTTTTCTTTTTGATAAAGGTAAATTAATTACTCCTCTAACTTGTAATTTGATGTATAAGTTAGAACCCATGGTGGAAATCGTAGAGATGGATTTTGACTTTAGTTAATGGTGGAAAAACTCTTGTTTAGGAGTCATGATCATGAAATTGGCCTATGGTTGGGATTGAGCTATAATTTGAGTATACTTATGTAATTGTTCATGATTATTTTATTTAATATTATTATTGTTGATTTAGAATGAATTAAACTTCACAAAAGGATTCAAAGTTTGTGATCAAACTTCTGCAACAACTGTTCCGCACCCAAGTAGGATAAGTTTAATTAAGTAGTTTTGACATGTTTCCAATTGCATCATATTTTTGTGAATTGATAGGAAATTTCATGCCTAGGCCTTCGGGTATGGATTCTGGATGGTTAAGGTTGTTCATTGTTTCTATTTAAAGAAGGAATAAATAATTATTAGGGGATGGTTCTCAAGTTCTTGATTAATTTTTAAGAGATTGATAGTTTATCCATTTTTTGGACTTATGGTGATCAATGGGGAATAGGAAGAGCATTAATTCATTGAATTAGGGAGGTAATTCTTAGGAATGGATATGTACTCATAATAGGGTTCAATATTTTAGCTATTGATATATAGGTGTTGATAATCTTATGCAATGAACCTGTTTGATTTACTTATGACTTCAAGTGCAGTTATTTCATTATGACTATGATGATGCATGCTGTTCGTGATTTCTAGTTAGCTCGAGTACCATGCCTGATATAAGATAACCTCAACTGGTACAAGTACCATGCCTGGTACATGAGTACCCTTGGTAGGCTCAAATACCATGGATAATACATGATATCTCTTGGTTGGCTCGAGTAAGGAGTTTGTTTCTCCAATGGTGTTGTTAACAATGTTAGAGTAATACTTAATTTTTTTTATTCCTCATCGTTAAGGGACACCCCAAGTACTTAATGCAACACCTTTAGTATCTCAATTTGTGATTTTAATCATTCTTGTGATATGGATTTCTAAGTTTCTTAGTGAATTAGGTTAGTCCATTGTTCTCCAAAGAACGGTTTCTTGAGAATACTATCCAAGTATTCCCAAAACACTCAACCATAGAGTTTTCTCACACCTCTACAACAAAGATTTGAAGAATTAGGTTTTTAACTTCACCATTGCTTTCATGGAAATAGACGAGTTTAATCAGCACATTACCACCCTTGTTAGCTTTGCTGACATCACTGATGATTTTTTTAATTAATAGGATGTTTTTTAAATTGATTTCCTTTTTATGAACCCAATCTGATTTTTAAGAATAGTCATGGTAAAAATACTATATATTATAGTGTTGGGATTTTGGAAGTCAGATTGTAGAGGTTTATGGGTCTAATATTTGAAAAGCTTTAAGGAAGATCAATCTTCAGAACCATAACAATGCACGTGTTGGTATAAAACTTGGTGAGGGTAGTTCCTTTCAATAAAGATTTGACAGCATTATGGGCATGCAAGGAAAGAATACGCCAACATATAGATGGTAGAACATTCCACTCAGTGTCCATCAGGGCCTATAGAGCTGTTGGGATCAATAGAGAAAATAAGGCCAGTCACTTGCTTACCTAGGGAGGTATCTAAGATAAGGTTATCTTCATTCGTGATGCAACTATCCATCTATATAAGGGCACTAAAATTAGTATTCATAGATTCTTGAGCTTACTAATCTAACAGAAGCTCAAATCTCCATTCGCTATAACTTTATTACATTCTAGCCAGATATCATAGTTATCCTATATTCTTCCGATATTCAACTTCCTTCTTTTGTCTTTAATATTAGCATAGAACTAGGAAGCGTTGGCATCTCTTTCATAAACTATTTAACTCTTTCTTTTTGCATAAAACATAATTTTGTGAAATTGCTTTATACTTGGAGAGTTCACATATGTTCTCTGGAATGTTATTAGTAATACATTTCTTCTATAATTTTCTAATCAAGTTTTTCCATCTCTTAGTGTAACACCCCCAAATATTTTTCTATCGTATCTGGAGTTAATGGATAGAGTTTGCTGAGCAAAGACTGAAAAATACTATAGAGGAAGGTCACGAGAACCATTTACGACTCGTAGACAAGTTTACGACTCGTACAATGGGCTCGTGAAACCCCAAATAGCTTGGTGAAATTTTCTAAGTATGAGACATGTAGATGAAATGGTATATAACTTGTAGAGTATTTTAGGACTCGTAGAGGAGGTGTCATGATAGATTCTAGTAACTCAAGTTTCAGGATCCCCTATACACAAGAGGAGTTTATGGACCGTAAATTATTTTACGGAACGTAGAGAGGGGTTTCATGCCAACTTCTAGTAACTCAGATTTTCGGGCACCTAGTTTATGAGGGGTTGTCTATGGCTCATAAAATGATCTACGACTTGTTGACGGGGTCTCGTGGACTTAGACGACAATTCTAATAAGGGGTATTTATGTCAATTCTGACTTCCATTTAAATAAATCCTTAGTCATTATAGGCTTGAATAAGTCTTAAAACAAACCCTAGCTGTATCATTCATCATTCTTCACACAGAATTATTTGAGAGCACTAGAGTAGGGAGAAGAAGCTAGGGTTTCCAATTCAAGTCTGAGGATGGACTGAGGTTCGATTGTTTCTTCTAATTTCATGTATGTAAGGCTGACCAGAGTGTGGAACTACGTCCGTTCACATGCCCATTTCTTTACATAAGTTGATTTTGAGAAGCAATGAGTTGGGTTATGTATTATTCAAACAATCGCCAAATTTTCTATAGATCTTATGAATCCTTCGGAAGTTGTATGACATAATTGTTGTATTTCATGATTATAGATAGGAGATTTACATATATATTTCATAATTGATAGCATGAACCCTAAATTGCTTGATATTATGAAATCCTAGGCATGTCATTAAGTATTTAAGTTGAGTAATTTGATTATTTGAGTTTAGTAAATTTAGTATTTGAGTTGAGTAAAATGAGTATTATTAAGCATGAGAAGCATGCTACATTGAGTCACGTATATCACCATATATGATTATCTTGCTTGCACTACATGATGAGTCAAATTCAGTGAGTCTAAATGACCGATTGAGTCTAAGTTGAGTTTAATGGTTTGCATTAATTGGATAAATTGAGGAGTAACATGAGATGAGTTGAGATGCCATGATCCAACGAGGTAAAGATTTGAGTTGATTGATGAGTTGAGCATGTTTTAGACTTAGAAGGAGTATCGAGCACCAAGCGAGGCGCGAGTAGACATCTACTTTAACCCACTGAACTATGTTGCCAGTGTAGGATAGTCATACGGCCCGTTCTGGCGACTCTTGTCTTGCAAGTGGACATTTTTTATGGATCCAAGAGAGATGTTGATCTTTCTTTACTGTAGAAAGTTTAGGACAGGCGTGGCAACGATGTGCCTTCATTGTGCATCACCAAATTAAAGGTAATGGGATTTGATATCGGTTAAGATAAACTCCTATGAAATATTGATTGAGCATTACATTATAAACTGAGTCTAATGTTTACTAAGCATACTTTTAATCGAGCATGAATTACTTTAAACTTGCATGTACCGCATCGAGCATGAGTTATTGAGTCGAGATGAGTGAGTTGATCCTTATTTCTTGAGCTATTTTATATATCACTATATTCCATGCACTGGCATTGATTTGGACCTGCATCATTTTTTGATGCAAATACAGGTGATAGAGGACTTCGGCCTATGCATTGTTGAGGTCTAGATCAGTATAATTTGAGAGTTGGTGAGCCCTCTTTGCTTTCTGGAGGAGCTCTTTTATCTTATGAGTTGATTTAGTATATTACTATTTTTCTTTCTTCTTTGGTTTGGGGTATCCATGGCCTGTCGTCGCACCATTTAGATTGTTGAGTAGATGCTTCATAAACACTGAGTAGAGGATTTTATAGAGTGTTTTTGTATTCTAAACTCCTATCATTGGAACTTATAACACAGTAGAGTTATATTTTTCTCATACGGTGTCTTGTATCTGAGTTATTCTTCCACTGCTGAACTGACCTGACGATGAGGCCAAGTGGTTCACTCGGGGACTAGCAATACTCTCTGAGTATCGGCCACGCCAAGGGTACCCTGCCGAAGCATGACAAACTTAGTATCAGAGCATAGAGTTTAAGTGTCCTCGAGAGTCTATGAATCCATGTCTAGTAGAGTCTTGTTTATGAGTGTGTTCTACACCACACTTTATAAGTAGAAGGCTGTAGACATTAGGAAAATTTTTCCTTCTTTCATATTGTGATTCTTGCAATAGAGTTGAAACTCTATGATAGCTCCTTTCTAACTCATGTGTACGCGTTTGCATAATTGTGTTTATGCTTCCAAGAAAAGCTAATAAAGGAACGGACGAGATAGTGAGAGTGATAGCTGATTGAGGCTTGTAACTAGAGCTGTTATCTTTTTGGTGAATAATTGGGTGATGAGTCGATTGTCATAAGTTTTGACGAAAGAGTAGTAAGTACCCTATGATTTTTATGATGAGGTATAGGGAAAGAGTTATTATCAGAATGTTTTAGAGCGTGCTCAAGATGAGAAGGAGGATTATGTTGATCTGTTGTAGTATTCATACTATTAAGGGTGAAGTATTGATTTTGAATAGAGGAACAAAGTTCTTTAAATGTGATAGATCTAAACTAGGATTATGATTTGTTAGTGAGAGTTCATGAGATTCGTCGAGTTATGAGCTTAATCAAATAATGAGATATAATGAATAGGTGAGTGGTAATGAGTTGTGACGAAGGGATGTGTTGATCGAATACTTACTATGAGATTTTAGTGGGCTTATGTTCCCCAAATATTTACCTAGTAGTCATAAGTTGGTATAATATGAGGGAAGTCTGTGATGCACATATTAGTACTAGACCCTAAGCTTGAATTTAGAGGAGTAGTGTGAAAGAGGAGATAGTATCGTGAGAGTGATAGTCTTAGTTGGAGATTTTCTCTAAGAGGCTTGCTATAGAGTATGAAGATGCTAATTTGTAAGGAAAGTGATTCTATTGGTAGGGCACAAGTGCCTCTCAGGTAGGACTAGTGAAACGAGGATAGTTCAATAGATAAGAAGAGGCTTGAGATGTGTACCCATGATTGTGTAAAGATGTCTGAAACTCTAAGTTATGACTTCTACAATAATCTAGACAATATTTTGAGTTGTCAATATGGAGTAGGTTCATGCAAGCATTCTTTGTCACCTTAGTAAATGAGTCGATTGGGGCTTATTGATAGATGAAAATGCGTTTTCCATGATAGTCTAAGTCTTATGCAAATGAGTTTATGAGAGTACAAAAGTTGAGCGTTGGCAGATAAAAGAAGGGGTTCGATCGTAAAAGTTGTAGAAAATGGTTGTATGCCAACAAGAGTAGCAAATTTAGAAAGATTTCCATAGAGACAGGAAGAAGCTAAGAGTGGTATCTTCGAAGGGAGTCTTAGTGACTATTTATATATATGCGACTATAATATAACAAAATATTTTAAGATATTCTTGTGGATAGTGATTCCCTAACCATATGGAAATGTGTATGCATAACTTAGAAAGGTGAATTGATTCGCAAACTTAGAGAGACGACCTTTGAACTAAGGGGGAGATGATGAGTTCCTCCATGTCCAAATAGTGATGTTGTTAATAGTAGACTGAGAGTAAGGGTGGATGAGGAGGAGTGAACGTATCCTTCTTGTGATGTTGGTGTTGAACTTATGTCATGTGGGAATAGAGATAGGGAGGAGGGGAGAGACAAGACTTTCATATGTGCAATAGACAGGTAAGAGTATGTTGGGATGTCTTTGAGTGAAACCTCATTGAATGGTGGAGGTAGAAGTGCTAAGTAGGCTTGCAAAATTCTAAGACGTAGTTGAAGTGGATTGAATGATAGGCTTGATTGCGTGGTTATTATTATGCTAGTATGGGTGGTAGACTATTGAAGACTTCATAATAAGGGTGTCGAGTATAGAGCTGAGTATTGAGGATTAGCTTTGTATGAATATGATCATCTTAAGACTAGCACCTTGAGGAAAAGTAGTCTTGAATAGAAGAGGAGGAGGTGGTTAGGCGGAGATGGAGTATTGAGGTATCAGCGAAGATTGTGTCTTCCAGATGTTGATGGTGTTTGAGAGAGAATCATGGATAAGGCCCATAGTTCTAGATATTCCATCTATCCAGGATCTACCAAGATGTACAATAACTTGATGGAAGTCTACTTGTGGAGTGAAACGAAGAGATATATTGCCGAGTTCGTTTCCAGGTGCCCGAATTGCCAACAAGTTAAAGTTGAGCACCAAAGGCCATACGAAGGTGCACCTTAGCACTGCCTTTCACCCGCAAATGGAAGGCCAAGCAGAATATACTGTTCAGACGTTGGAGGATATGTTGAGAGCCTAAGCCATTGACGTTAAAGATAATTGGAATGACTGCTTGCCTTTCATCGAGTTTGCTTACAATAATAGCTTCCATTCGAGCATTTAAATGGCCTAGTATGAGGCACTTTATGGGAGGAGGTGTGTGTCATCGTTTGGATGGTTTGAGGAAGGTGAAGCAGAGTTGATTGGACCATACTTGTTTCACCAAGATCTGGAGAAGGTGAAGATCATTCGAGAAAGTTTGAGGACTGTGCAGAGTCGACAGAAATCCTACACAGAAGATAGAAGAAGAGACTTAGAGTTTGTGGTATGATTGGGTGCATTTGAAAGAGTCACCTGTGAAAGTAGTGATGAGGTTCCGAATGAAAGGAAAGCTAAGTCCAATGTACATTTCCCCTTATCTGTCACGACCCAGGATAAGGGATTAGATATGACATGGCAAATGGGAACCCAAGAGTCCCCAAACAAGCCTCAATTATCTAAAACCACATCACCAGTTCAGAAAGAACATCTAATTAGCAACACAAAGCTCTGAGGGATCAGAGAACAGGACTCATGCTATGGGGGCAATACGGGGCTTGGGACTATCTATACTTCCACAAAAAATACGTATATAGCCAAAATATGAAATCTCCATAAATCAAGACAAACGAATACATAAGCCAAATACCATGCATTGCATAAAGATTTTAAAAGAATCCACATATTCTCCAACAAATGCCTCTAGTCAAGATTAAACGGGGGCCAGGACATGTTCCGGGCTCACCCTCAAATAAGAATGGAAATCTGAGATAGCATAGGTAAAGGAAAATTGCTTGTCCTTGGAGGATAGGACTCACCACAAGTACTCTTGTGGATTGGACTATGCGTCAAATGGTTGGTGATCGAAATGCTCGGCCCCTACATGGTAAAATAAGTAGGCATAGAGTATGTGTTAGTACGTTTGAATGTACTAAGTATGCGGGCATGCAATGCATATGACTTACAAAACCTGCATTTCAATGTTAGATGACAAAGGCACATAATATAGAAAGAATCATATATCCAAGGAAGACATATACAAGATTCCATGAAAGTCATGATGTATGAAGTGCAACAATGCTCATATATAGTAAGGTTGGACTATAACCGGCAAAATCAAACTCATGTAAGCTATTACATAAATTAGTGCGATAGAAACCTCCCGTTGGTAGGAGAAGATTACTTTTAAAAGGTAATCTACATCACACCTTACGACCACACTTTCCCCTTCCTTACGACCATGCATTTCAGAAGGATTTTACATAATCATATCATATCATATCATAAATAAAATAAACGAAAATCCATTCCTTATGACCCGACCTTTTTGGTAATGGCTAAAGTTCCTATGTTGGAACATAGCTCAAGGAAATAGAGAGGGCCGTTAGGGATAGCCCTAATGCCCCCAATCCATCGATGATAAGTCAACAACATTCCACATGAATACTTATACATATACGTGTTTCCAAGAGATACAATATTCATTACAAAATCGTTCAATGCACATTTAGGCTCAAATGCCAAATCATAAATCATAATCATGATGCTCATGCTCATATACAAGATGGTGCAAGAACCAGGGATGCTCAAAGAGCCATAATCATAATGCATGTATGTGATCCCATCCTTGTCATAACCAATGCCTTACAAAAATCATATCAAAATCATTTCACAAAACATAATTGGGCTTAACCCACTTCATAATTTCCATATACCAATTCTTATGAATAAAATTGAATGCATGATGTAAGGATAGAATGGGTAATATAGATTCAAGTTAAAATTAATATCATAATACGAAATTGAATAAAATCATAATTAAATCTACATCTAAATTATTATATAAGTCACCCATGCATATATCAACTTTAAAGGGGATATGCATTTTCATAACTTCATAGCTCAATGTAAATCATTGTAATAGTGTTGAAAGTAATTTAAAATCATAGGTAAAGTTAAGCCCATACATCAATTAGATTTAATAAAATCAAATAATAAAACCCCATATTTAAAGTGAATTAAAATTTATGAAATCAATTGGAAGGACATGTGGGTGTTCTTGGTTGAAAGGGACCAAGAATCAACCCCACATACCTTGAGTGGGGAGCTGAATTTGAGGAAGGACTTAGCTTATATTTGAGCTCCAATTAAACCCTAGCCTTGAATCTTGGGAGGGGAGATTAGAGAGTATTTGGGAGGTGATCTTATGAGGGGTTGAGGGTTTTAAGAGAATGAATTAAGAGGGGAGGGATATCAATTGAATTAAGTGCTTAGGATAGGTAAAAGGTCGCAATTCATAATTACAATAAACCAAAATTACACAAACGCCATTAATGAGTCGAGCAAAATTTGAACCATCAGCTCCATACGGCCCCCTACAGGGTCCTTGAGTCATCAGATGGACCGTGAACAGTTACCATAAACCATCACTATATGGATGACTATACGGCCCCTGTGACGCTACACGGATCATTTCAAGGGCCGTGTGATAACAGTTGGAAATATTTCCGCACGAAATAGTTACGAGACGATACTTTCATACTTAGAAACTTTTACGTAGCGAGCTACACTGAGGGCCACATGGCCCATGACATACCACACGGATCGTGTGGGTGTCCGTGTGCCCTCACTTGGTCAAGAATCCTCCGTCTCATTCTATATTGTCGAAATCCTGGCCAAGTATCCCTTCATGGGAGGCCACAAGGTCTGCATGGCATCACACGGCCCGTGTAGGCCTTCCATGTAGTGATGCCTGGCATATTTTTTGCTCGAGACGGTACTAAAAGGTCGGATAAAGCCGCTCAAAAATTCAGGTCCTTACATCATCTCCCTTTTGGTAACATTCGTCCTCGAATGTCCAACAAGGCTTGAAAGCTTGACAAAGGACATGAAACATCCAAACACAAGGTACACAATGCCTTTAAAACCCATAATGAAACGTATTCAAGTCATTCAAAACATCGTAAAAATTATTTTTTTGCACATGTATGCATGTCATGTCATGAGACTCAAAAGTGAAAGAATTAGGACAATTTAGAAGAGGATCGACCTAGTACCTTAGGTTTGGGTAGATTGGAAAAGATGAGGGTATTGCTTTACTACAAAACATTCAAAAAATTCATATGATGGATACAGGCGAGGCCTGAGGATGCTCGGTAGGATATTATGGGAAAAGGAACAGGAAATAGGAGATTCAATAGTTTTCTATAGGTGTTAGCCCATGAAATCTGGTGTTGTCGAGGGCTATAGAAAACCTTTCCTAAAAAAATGTATCGCCTTGTCGAGGGCTATAGAAAACCTTTCCTAAAAAATGTATCGCCTTATCCGTAACAAGCCCAAAAAGAGCCCCAAGTGGCTCAGCAGAGCCGGAGGATGCCTAATAGGATTTATGGGCCAAGGAATAAGATAAGAGGATTTTGGAAGTATTCCGTAGGTGTTAACCCCCCGAATTTGGTGTTGTTGAGGGTTCCGGTGAAAACTTCTCAATAAATAATATGAGCGGGTCTGTAATAAGAGCGAAAAGAACCTAGGTGACCTGGTGGGATCGAACAATGCCTGGTAGGATTATATGGGCAGAGGAACAGGAAACAATCAATTTGAACGATTTTCTATGGATGTTAGCCCATGATTTCTTTCGTTGCCCGGTACTCAAGTCCAACATTCTCGAAGAATTACCCCACGCTGTTTGTAAAGAGCCTAAAGTGTCTTGGTGGGGCCAGAGGACACCTTGTAGGATTTTATAGGTCAAGAAACAAGAAACAGGTGATTTTGGTAGTTTGTTATAGGTATTAGCCCATGCTTTTTTACGCTGCCCTGGGCTAAAGGTCAATTTTCCCTAAAAATTATGCTTCCCTATTTGTATAGAGACGGGCAAGAGCCTAAGGTAGCCCGGAGGGCCAGAGGACGCCATGTAGGACTTTTATGGGCTAAGGAACAAGAAACAAGTAATTTTGGCAATTTTCAGTAGGTGTTAGCCCACAGAATCTGGCGTTGTCGTGGGCTCTGGCGCAACTTTGCTGAAAAATCATACGAGTGGGTCCCTAACAAGTTCGGAAGGAGCCTCAAGTGGCCATGCAGGGCCGGAGGACGCCTGGTAGGATTTTATGGGCCAAGGAACAAGAAGTAGGCGATATCGATAGTTTTCTCTGTGTGTTAGCCTATGAAATCTGGTGATGTCGGGGGCTCTGGTGCAACTTTCACAAGAGTTTATATGAATGTGTCCGTAACGAGCCCAAAAAGAGCCCCAGGTGCCCTAGCGCGGTCGAAAGAGGCCTTGCATGATTTTATGGGAAAAGGAACAGGAAACAAAAAATTTGGCATTTTTCTATTGGTGTTAGCCCACGAAATCTGGCGCTGCCGGGGCTTCGGCTCTTCTTTCTGGAAAATTCATACAAGTGGGTCCATAAAAAGCCTGGAAAGGGCCTCACATGGCCTGGCAGGGTTGGAGGACTCCTAGAATGATTTTATCGGACAAAGAAAAGAAAACTAGCGATTTCGACAGTTTTTTGTAGGTATTAGCCAAGGAAATCTAGCATTGCCGAGGGCTCTAGCGCAACTCTCCTGAATAATTATACGAGTGGGTTTGTAATGCGCCCATTAGGGTTGAAGGACAACTAGTAGGATCTTACAGGCAAGGGAACAACAAACAAGTGATTTCAAAAGTTTTCTGTGTGTGATAGCCTGTGAAATCCAGCGTTATTGGGCGCTCCAGTGCAACTTTATCAAAAATTCATATGAGTGTGTTTGTAAGATGCCGCCAAGAGCACCAGGTGGCCCAGTAGGGAAGGAGGAAGCCTAGTAATTTTATGGGCCATAAAAAAGGATATAGGAAATTTTGGAAGTTTTCAATGGGTGCTAACGCACAAAATTTGGCGCTATTGGGGACTCCGGCACTACATTCCTGAAAATTTATATGAGTGGGTTCATAAAGAGCATGGAAAGGATATCAAGTGGACTGACAGGGCCAAAGGATTCCTGGTAGGACTTTATGGGGTAAAGAAAAGGAAACAGGCGATTTCTATAGTTTTCTTTAGGTATTAGCCCACAAAATCTGGCACTGCCGGTGTCTCTGATGTAAATTTCCTGAAAAATAATACGCGTGGTTTGTAATGAGCCCAGCAAGAAGCGCTGGTGGCCTAGCGAGGCCGGATGATACCGGGTAGGATTTTTATGGGCCACGAAAAAGGAAATATATATTGACATTTTTCTATTGGTATTAGCTCATGGAATCTTGCATTATCGGGGGCTTCGATGAAACATTCTAAAATAATCACATGAGTGGGTCCGTAACGAGCATCGCAAGAGCCTCAGGTGGCCAAGCGAAGCCGGAGGACGCCTGGTGGGTTTTTATAAGCCAAGGAATGGGGAACAGGAGATTTCAACTTTTTTCTATTGGCGTTAGCACATGGAATCTGGTGCTGCGGGGGGCTATTTTGTAACCTTCTCAAAAATCATACGAGTGGGTCCATGATGAGCCCGACAAGAGTGTAGTTGGCCCGATCGGGCCGGAGGATATCTGGTAGTATTTTATGGGCGAAGGAACTAGAAACATTCTATTTTGGCAATTTTCTATGGCGGTTAGCCCATGAAATTTGGCACTACCTGGGGCTGTGGTAAAAATCCCAAAAAATCATACGAGTGTTTTCAGAATGAGCGTGGCAAGAGACCAAGGAAGTCCGACGGGGGCCAAAGGACTCCTGGTAGGATTTTAAGGGCTATGGAATAAGAAATAGGCAATTTTGGCAGTTTTTTGTTGGTGTCAACCTATGATTTTTGGCACTGCTCATGGCTCGGAGCCAACTTTCCTAAAATATCATACAGGTGGGTCCTTAACGAGCCCAGCAAGAGCCCGAGGTGGTCCAGTGGGAGTGAGGATGCTTGGTAGGATTTTATGGGCTAAGGAACAAGAAACTAACAATATTGGCAATTTTTCATGTGTGTTAACCCATGAAATCTGGCATTGTTGGGGGCTCCGGAGCATATTCAAAAAAATGACATAGGAGTAGATTTAGAATTAGCCAGGCAACATCCCAAAGTAGCCCAACGAAGCCATTGAATGCTTTGTAGGTTTCTATGGTCCAAGGAACAAGAAACAAGCGATTTTGACAGTTTTATGGGTGTTAGCCCATACAATCAGTGCCTTTGGTGCAACATTTTAAAATAATCATACATTTGGATCCATAATGAGCCCGACAAAAGCCCCAGGTTTCCCGGTGGGGGCCAGAGGATACGTGGTAGGATTTTATCAGCCAAGGAACAGGAAATAAAAAGTTTTGACTATTTTCTATGGGTGTTAGCCTATGAAATTTGACCTTGCTGTGGGCTCCAGTGCAACTCTTCTGACAAATCATACATATGGGTCCGTAACGAGCCCAGCAAGAGCCCCAGGTGGCCCAGCGGGGTCAGAGGACAGCTGGTAGGATTTTGTGGGCTAAGGAACTGGAAACATGTGATTTCAATAGTTTTCGATGAGTGTTAGCCCGTGATTTGGCGTCGCCGGGTGCTCTAGTGAAACTTTCCCAAAAAATCATACAATTCGGTCTGTAATGAGTCCGACAAGAACCCATATAGCTTGGTGGGGATGAAGGAAGCTTGGTTGGATTTTATGGGCAAAGAAACAAGAAATAGGCAATTTCAATAGTTTTTTGTGGGTGTTAAGCCACAAAATCTAGCGCATGGGCTCTTCCTCAACTTTCTTGAAATAGAGTAGGTTCGTAATGAGCCCAGCAAGAGACCTAGGTGGCCCAATAAGATTAGAGGTAGCATTGTAGGATTTTATGGGCCAAGGAACAAGAAATAGGCTATTACGATTGTTTTTTGTGGGTGTTACCCACTGAATCTATTGCTGATGGGGGCTCTAGCATAACGTTCTCAAAATATCATACGAGTAGCTTCGTAATGAGCTCGGCAAGAACCACAGGTGGTCCGACGATGCCAGAGGATGCCTTATAGGTTTTTATGGTCCAAGGAACTAGAAACAAGCAATTTAGGCAGTCTCCTATAGGTGTTAGCCCATACAATCTCCTAAAGAATCTTATCAAAGGTTCCGTAACTAGCCCAGGAAGAGCCCCAGGTTTCCCAGCGGCGGCCGGAGGATGTCTGGCAGGACTTATGGGACAAGGAACAAAAAATAGCTGATTTTGGAAGTTTTCTATCGGTGTTAGTCCACGGTTATTGGAGCTGCCCAAAGCTCGGGGCTAACTTTCCAAAAAGATCATACGAGTGGGTCTGTAACGAGCCCAGCAAGGGCCTCAGGTAACCCGATGGGGCTGTAGGACACTTGGTAGGATTTTATGGGCCAAGGAATAGGAAATAAGCTATTTCGGTAGTTTTCTGTTGGTGTTAGCCCATGAAATCTAGCGCTGCCGGAGGCTCTTGTGCAAATTTCTAGAAAACTAATACGAGTGGGCCCGTAACTAACCCAAAAGGATTCCCAGTTGGCCCAGCGGGACCGGAGGACGCCTAGTAGGAGTTTAAGGGCCAAGGAACAGGAAATAGCTTATTTGTGCAATTTTCTATGGGTGTTAGTCTATGGTTTCCTGCTCAACCTGGGGCTTGGACCATATTTCCCAAATAATTATACGGACCCATCCGTAACAATCTTGGCAAAAGCACCAGGTGGCCTGGCGGGGCTGGAGGGCGCCTAGTAGGATTTTATGCGCTAAGGAATAGGAAACTGGTGATTTTAATAGTTTCCTTTGAGTGTTAGCCCATGGAATCTGGTGCAGCCATGGACTCCTGTACAACTTCGCTGAAAAGTCATACGCTCAGGTTTGTAACGAGCTTGACAAGATCCCCAAGTATCCCGACAAAATCAGAGCATGGCTGGTTCGTATATATGGGCCAAGGAACAGGAAACAAGTGATTTCGACAGTTTCTATGTGTGTTAGCCCACAAAATGTAGCATTGTCAGGCGCTCTGGTGCAACTTTCCCAAAAGTCCTATGAGCAGCTCTGTAATGAGCACGACAAGATCCCTAGGTGGCTCGGCAGGGCCGAAGGATGATGTGTAGGATTTTAATTGACAAGGAATAGGAAACATGCTATTTTGACATTTTTCTATGGTTGTTAGCCGATGGAATATATTGCTGCCAGGGGCTCCTGTATAACATTCTTAAAAATCACATGAGTGGGCCTACAAGGAGACCGGTATGAGCCCTAGGTGGTCTACCGGGTCTGGAGGATGCCTTGTAAAATTTTATGGGCAAAGGAATAGTAAACATGTAATTTCGGCAGATTTCTATGGGTGTTAGCCCATAGAGTCCGGCACAGTCGGGAGTTCCAGTGGAACTTTTACAAATATTCATATTACTAGGTGTTTACGAGCCTGGGAAGTACCTTAGATGGTTCGATGGGGTTAGAGGAGGCTTGGTATAATTTTATGGGACAAGGAAAAGGAAAAAGGCGATTTTGACAATTTTCTATGGGTGTTAGTTCATGAAATGTAATGCTCCCTAGGGATCTAGCACAATTTTCCCAAAAATTTATACAAGTGGGTCCATGACGAGCTCAGCAAATCTTCATATGGCCTGGAAGTGCCGAAGGATACCTAGTAGGATTTTACGAGCCAAGGAATAGGAAATGGGCAATTTTGGCAATTTTTCCAAAATAACTTTGCCTGTTAGCGCATGGATTTTGGCGCTGCATGGGGCTCGGGGTAAACTTTCCAAAAGAAAATTACACGGACTCGTATGATATTAGGCCGGCAAGAGCCCTAGATGGCCAATGGTCCGGACGACGCCTGGTAGGATTTTTTGGCAAAGGAATAGGAAACAGGTGATTTAGTAGTTTTTTGTAGGTGTTAGCCCACAAAATCTAGTGTTGTCAGGTCTATGATGCAAATATTTTGAAAAATATTATATGTGGGTCTATAACAAGGGCAACATTAGCCCTAGGTGGCCCCGTAGGGCCCTGAGGGACGTCTGGTAGAATTTTATGGGCCAAGAAACAATAAACAGGCGATTTTGACAAATTTCTGTGGGTACTACCCACATAATCTTGTGCTACCGGGGATTTAGGCGAAACCTTCCTGAAAAATCACGTGAGTTGATACGTTACGAACCCAACAAAAGCCATAGGTGGCCCGATGGGGCCAGAGGACACTTATAAGATTTTATGGGACAAGGAATAAGAAATAGACTATTTTGACAGTTTTTATAGGTGTTTGCCCATGAAATATGGAACTGTCAGGGGCTCCTGCGCAATATTTCTTAAACATTAGACGAGTAGGTTCGTCGCAAGCTCAGAAAGAGCCCCTGGTGTCCTAGTGGTAACAGAGGAAGTTTTATAGGATTTTACGGGCCAAAGAACAGGAAATAGGCAATTTTAGCGGTATTTTATAGGTCCTAGCCAACAAAATCTAGCATTGTTATGGGCTCTACCGTAAATTTCCAAAACGATTGCACTGACCAATCTGTAACGTCCCGACAAGAACCCCAAGTAGCCCGACTAGGTCAGAGGATACCTGGTAGAACTTTAATGGGACAAGAAACAAAAAATATGGCATTTCGGCAACTTTCTATGGGTGTTAACTCACAGAATCTGGAGTTGTTGGGGCTCTGACACAGGTTTCCCAAGAAATCATACAAGTAGGTCTGTAACGAGCCCAACAAGAGCCCCAGATAGATCAGCAAGGACGAGGACGCCCGTAAGTATTTATGGGCCAAAGAATAGGAAATAGTTAATTTTAGAAGTTTTCTATGGGTGTTAGCCCATGAAATCTAGCGCTGCCGGGGGCTCCAATGCAATTTTCTCAAAAATAATCATACGAGTGGGTCCATAATGAGCTTGGATAGAGCCCAGGTGGCCTGATGATGTTGGAGGATGTGTGGTAGGATTTTATGAGCAAAAGAAAAGAAAAGAGACAATTTTAGCAGTTTTCTGTGGTGTTTGCCCACAAAACCTAGCGCTGTTGGGGGCTCCGATTCAACTTTCTTGAACAATAATTTGAGTGGGATCATAAAGAGCCCGAAATGAGCCCTTCTTGGCCTAGTTAGCCAGAACACCTGGTAGGATTTTATGGTCCAAGGAATAGGAAACAAATGATTTAGGTAGTTTTCTATGGGTGTTAGCCCACAAGATCTTGAATAGTCAGGGGCTCCGATGCAACTTTCTTAAAAAATCATACGACTGGGTCTTTAACGATCCTGGCAAGCGCCCTGGATTTCCCGATAGGGCCATAGGACACTTGGTGAGATTTTATAGGCCAACAAATAGAAAATGGGCAATTTCAATAGTTTTCTAAGGGTGTTAGCCCATGATTTCTGGCGCTGTCGACGGATCTGCAGCAACTTTCCCCAAAAACCATATGAGTGGGTCCTTAATGAGCTTAAAAGAGCCCCAGTTTCCTAGCAGCGCTGAATGAAGCCAAGTGGGATTTTATGGGCCAACTAATAGAAAATAGACGATTTTGACAGTTTTCTGAGGGTGTTAGCCGATGCTTTTTGGCGCTGCCAAGGGATCCTACGTAATTTTCCTTCAAATTCTTACAAGTGGGTCCTTAATGAGCCCGACAAGATCCCCAAGTAGCTTGGCAGGGCCGAAAGAAGCCAAGTTGGATCTTATGGTCCAAGGAACAAGAAATATGAGATTTTGACAATTTTTTGTGGGTGTAAGCCCACGAAATCCGACACTGTCAAGGGCTTAGCTGGATTTTGTGGGCTAATGAATAGTAAACAAGCAAAGCGATTTCAACAGTTTTTTATGGGTGTTATCCCATCGAATTTGGCACTACTAGGTGCTCCAATTCAACTTTCTTGGAAAATTACATAGTCCGTAAAGAACCAAAAAAGAGCCCTAGGTGGCCCGACTAGGTTGGAGAATGTCTGGTAGAACTTTTGGGCCAAGGAACAAGACAAGTGATTTCAATAGTTTTCTGTTGGTGTTATCCCAAAGAATATGGCGTTGTCGGGGGTTCTAATGCAAAATTCCAAAAATTCATACAAGTGGGTTCATAACAAACCTGATAGGATCCCTAGGTGGTTAGGCAGGGCTGGAGGACTCCTGATAGGATTTTACGGGCCAAGGAACACAAAACAAGCGATTTTGACAATTTTCTATGGGTGTTCACCAACGGAATCTAGTGTTGTCGAGGGATCCAGCGCAACTTTTTTGAAAAATTGTATAAGTGGATCAATAATGAGCCTAACAAGAGAAAATGGTTGCCCAGCTAGGCTGTAGGATGCCTTGTTGGATATTATGAGCAAAGTAATAGGAAACAGGCAATTTCAGCAATTTTCTATGGCTGTTAGCCCAAGGAATCTAGTGCTGCCAGGGGGCTCAAGGGCAATTTTTCTGAAAAATCATAGGAGTAGATTTTTAACGAGCCTGGCAAGAACCCCAAGTGGTGTGATAGGGGTGTAGGACGCCTGGTAGGACTTTAAGGGACAATGAATAGGAAACAAGGGATTTCAGAAGTTTGGACAATGAATAGGAAACAAGGGATTTCAGAAGTTTTCTAAGGTGTTAGCCCACGAAATTTGGCGTTGTCAGGAGCTTTGGTGCAACCTTCCTAAAATATCATACGAGTGGGTCCATAATGAGCCCGGAAAAAGATTAGGTGGCCCAGTGGGGTCGGAGGATGCCTAATAAGATTTTATGGGCCAAGGAATAAGAAACATGCCATGTTGGTAGTTTTCTGTGGGCATTAGCACATCGAATCTAGTACTGCTGGGGGCTCCGGTGCAACTTTTCAGAAAAATGATACGAGTGGGTGTGAAACAATCCCAGCAAGAGCCCAGGTTCCCTGTGGAGCCGAATGACACCTAGTAAGATTTTATGGGCCAAGGAATAGGAAATATATTTTTTGGCGCTGTTGGGGGCTCCAGCGCAACTTTCCTAAAAAATTATACGAGTAGGTCCATTATGAGCTCTCCAAGAGACCTAGCTGGCCCATCGAGGCCGAGGATGCCTTGTAGACTTTATGGGCGAAGGAGCAAGAAACAGGCGACCTCTTCAATTTTCTATTAGCCCACAAAATTTGGTGATGCCAGGGGCTCTGGTGCAACTTTTGTGAAAAATCATACGAGTGGGTCTGCATGAGCCCATAAAGAGCACCAAGTAGCCCGGCAGGGTCGGAGGACACTTGGTAGGATTTTATGGGCGAAGGAACAAGAAACATACAATTTTAGCAATTTTATGTGGGTGTTAGCCTACCACAATCTGGCGTCGCTAGGGCTCCTGCGCAACTTTCTTGAAAAATCATACAAGTGAGTCTGTAATAAACCTGGAAAGAGCCCGGGTGGCCTAATATGACCGAAGGATTCCTGGTAGGATTTTATGGGAGAAGGAACACTAAACAGGCGATTTCGCTAGTTTTTTGTGAATGTTAACCCACACAATTTGGCGTTGTCAGGGTCTTCTGTGCAACTTTCTTGAAAAATCATACAAGTGGGTCCATAATAAGCCTAGCAAAAGCCCCAAGTCAACCAGTTGTGACGGAGGATGTCTAGAAGGAATTTATGTACCAATGAACAAGAAATAAGCGATTTCGCTAGTTTTTTGTGGTTGTGACTCCACGAAATATGGCGCTGCCGGGTGCTCCAATGTAACGTTTCTCAAAATTTTATACGGCTGAGTCCGTAGAGAGCCCAACAAAAATCCTAGTTGGCCCCGTTGTGCCGAAGGACGCCTGGTAGGATTTTATGTGCCAAGGAATATAAAACATCTAATTTCAGCAGTTTATTTAGCCCACGGAATCTGGCGCTGCAGGGGGCTCTAACATAATTTTCCTAAAAAATCATATGAATGGGTCCACAATGAGCCTGACAAGAGCTCAAGGTGGCCCGATGGGACTAGAGGACGACTGATAAGATTTTATGGGCCAAGGAATTGGAAACAGGCAATTCAGTAGTTTTCTACGGGTATTAGCCCACAGAGTCTGGTGCTGCCAAGGGATCTGGGTAACATTCCCAAAATATCATATGATTAGGTCCGTAACAAGCCTAGAAAGATCCCCAGGTAGCTCAATGGGGCTGGAGGATGCCTGTATAATTGTGTGGGCCAAGAAACAAGACACAAGCGATTTCGGGAGTTTTCTTTGGGTATTAGCCCACAGAATCTGGCGTTCTAAGGGGCTCTGACGCAAATTTTCCAAAAGATTATAGGAATGGGTCCATAACGAGCCCGACAAGAGCCCCAAGTGATTCGGGGGGACCGAATGTATAAGATTTTATAAGGCAAGGAACGGGAAACAGGCGATTCCGAAAATTTTCTATGGGTAATTATGTTCCTTCTATTTAATTCTTCCATAGAATGAATATCCATAATTATTGTGAAAATCAATTTAAAACAACTTCTGGTTCATTCCTTAGGGGAAAGTAAAACTATAGCCATCCTATTATGTATATAGTTGATTTGGAAGCTCTGATTTGGTAGATGTAGTGTTTGTAGGATTTGACAAAATAAAACACATTGCAATTCAAAATGTTGGGCCTTGTTTTACTTATGATTGAGGTTGGTTTAATTTTTTTTTGTTATTATATTTTTTAAATATAATATAGTCAAATCTCTCTATAACTATATGATTTGTTCAAAGTTTATTTTAATTATTATTAAGGGAAACATGAACAAAATCAATTTAAAATAAAATTTGGCCATTTACAATCATGTTGTTACATACAGGTTTAACTGTAATTAATATTATTTCCTCATCTTCTAGTGCTTAATTAATTGCAAAAATTCCCTCATTAATTTATCTTGTATACATACAATCCGACCATTCTATAGCTTATCATCTATAATTGTTGTCATAGAGATGCTATTTATACAGAGGTTTGATTGTAGCAATTAATTTCTTTTCTCATTTTTTGTCTAGTGATTAATAACCATAAAAATAAATGGTGGCACCTAATGATAATAACAGAGATCGATCTATGAGATTTGCGTGGAGCTGGAGACTGTGAGACACCATTTGTGTGATATTCATTTTCAAATGCAGGATGTTATGTTAAGAGGCACCATTTGTGGTTTATAATATAATATTACATTTATTGTTGTATTTTGATATTTCTTTAGCAACTCTTGTAATTTATTTTATTTCTCTTTTATTTTTTGTCACGACCCGGACCTCGGTTTAGGAGTGACATGGTGAATGGGAACCCGAGAGTCCCCAAACAAGCCTTAAAGAATCCAAATTCACATCATCGGTTCGGAAGCATATCCAAATGATAAACACAATGATCTAAGGGACAACAAAGAAGGACTCACGCTATGGGGATATCATAGGGGAAAGGGATTAACATGAATCCACATAATACGTGGCACATAAAGTCTAAGGGCCAGGTAAGTATTACTCATGCTATAGGGGCAATTCAAGACTTGGGATCTTTCACATCATTTCATGAATCAAGACGTAGCTCTCATAGACAAAACACATAATGACATCCACTTAGTACCAAGCCAAGCATAATCTTCATTCATAGCACTTAGCACATAAATGTAAAGGAGTGTACAAGATGTCCAACAACGCCTCTAGTCATAAGATGGGATGGGGGCCAAGTAATATCCCGAGCTCACCCTCAAATATAGATAACCTAAATGAAAGCACCATATGTATAGGATAGGTGTCTTGTCCTTAGAAGATAGGACTCACCACAACAAGCAAAACTTGAGACCGAGCTAAATGTCGCGCGGTAGATAGATGTACTCCTTGGTCCCTACATAGTGAGATCATGTAGGCAAAAGCATGTGTTAGTACGTTTGAATGTACTAAGTATGCGGGCATGCAATGCATATGACTTATCAACCCGTATTTCAATATTAGATGACAAGGGCACATAATATAAGAGAAGCATATATCCAAAGAGAATAATATAACGATATCCCATGAAATTCATGATGCATGAAATTCAATAATGCTCATATATAGCGGGGATGTGACCTCAACTGACAATAGTAAGATCAAACGAGCTATTACTTGGAATCTTGACGAAATCCACTCACCAGTAAAGAGGTGGCCTACTTGCCAAAGGTAAACCATACTTCACCTTATGGGAACATCACCCATTTTGTATGAAGTAACCCCTTTACGAAAACATCAACCATTTCGGATAGGATTTTTATATAGCATATCATATACCATAAAACTTCACCGTATGGGAAATCACCCATTTCGTATGAAGCAACCTTCCTTACGGGAACATCACTCATTTCAGATAGGATTCTCATAACCTATGTTAGGCACATGGTTCAAGGAAATAGAGAGGACCCTCAATCCATCGGTGCTAAGTTAGCATCCCACAAGAATACATATACGTATATATACACATGCTTTTAAGGAGGCAATAGTCATTTCAAATCAATTCCATGCACATTTAGGCTCAAATGACAAACAATAATTCATAATCATGATACTCATGCATAAGAAGAGCTCATTCAAATATACAAGTTGGTGCAAGCACCCAAAATGCTCAAAGAGCCATAACCATAGATATTTATGTGCTCACATATTTGTCATAACCAATACATTATCCAAATTATATCATAAAACATAATTGGGCTTAACCCACTTAATAATTTTCATAAAAACCAATTTTCATGAATGCATTGTCATGGATAAAGTGGGAATAACATTGGTAATTGAGATTCAATCTAAAATCAATAATATAATATGAAATTGAAATAATCCATGATCAAATCCACATTTAAAACATAATATAAATCACCCATGCCTAAATCAAGTTTTAATGGGGACATGCATGTTCATAACTTCAATGTAAATCATCATAATAGAGATTAAAGTAACTTAAAATCATAGATAAGGTACAGCCCATACATCAATTGAATTTAACAAATCATATAATGAAAAACCCACATTTAAAGTAAGCCTGATTTCATGAAAATTAATTCAAAAGAGTTTGGGTCTCTTGGTTGAAAGAGACCAAGAATCAATCCCACATACCTTGCTTAGGAAGAGGAATTTGAGAAAAAGTTAGCTTGAAGTTGAAACCCCAATTGAATCCTAGCTTAATTCTTGAAGGTGAGACTTGGAGAGAATTTTGAGAGTCTAATTGTAGAAACTAAGTGTTATTCTGGAATGAGGGGTTATAATTAGTGTAGGAGAATTTTGGGAATGTAAAGGGGGGTTTAGAAGGTCTTAAAAGCCTTGGGGGTGGTTCAACATATCAAAAACACCTTAATAAAATGCCCCTTTAAATTTTAAATGGAACTTGACAAGGTTGGCTTCACGGGTCGTGAAGCTCTTCATGGTCTGTGGAGGCTCCCTGTCTAGCCCATATATATTCTACGAAAAAGGACATAAATGCTTGCTCAAAGCTAGGAATGAGGTGAAACCAGATGCGTTGCAAAGATAACTCCAAGAGCTTCAATTTGATATGTTGTGGGCCATGTATGGCCATTTAAATTTGACCCTTCAACCGGTACATGTGAAAAACATAGACAATGGAATTCCTTTGAACTTGACTTGATGTAGGAGACCCATGATGGCCTTAAAAAATAAATAAACTTGAATTGAAGGCTTAAAAGTGAACTTAGCTTGAGCTTGAATATACCATACTTAGAATTTTTCAACGAAGTCACCTTCACGGGAGGCCACACTGGCCATGACACTGCCTGTACCTCTCTCCTTAGAAAAAATCCAAGATCATGTTATGAGATGGTGATTCCACACATAAAACAATTTCACCCCGAAAGCATTACGAGTGGCCACACAAGCCGTGACACCTCACACGAGCCGTGAGCTTGGCCGTGTGACCATACTTGGTCCTAAGATTATGGGATTTCAAGGCAAGGCCACAACACGGCCCACCACACGCTCCGTTAAGTGTCACAAGGACTGTGAAAGGTCCAAGTGTGGTGTGCCTTAGTTTAGAACACCATTTTAAGGGCCAAACATCCCCCAAAGGCCAAGGGCCACTCTGTGGAAGCTTCATACGGGGTGTGTCACCTCGCCCGGTCCATAAGGGCTTCCATGAACATCACCTTTGTACAAAACATTTTTTGAACCAAATTTTCATGCTCCATTGAGATTGTATGAAGTCCGGGTCATTACATCATCTTCCCTTTGGTACATTCGTCCCTGATTGTGCAAGAACTAGGCTTTAAAAGCTTGTCTTAGAACGTGAAACTTTCAAACATAAGATGCAATACATAACTCACCACTTGAAAACTATAAAATCATTAAAACTCATGCTGAAGCATAATGAAATCATTCAAAACATCATAAAAATTCTTTTAATGCACATGCATGTATGTCATATCATGAGACTCAAGAATGAAAGAGTTGGCACCACTTTAGAAAAGGAAGAACCCAATACCTTATGCTTGAGTAGATTGTACATGATGGGGATATCACTTCATCAAGTCTATCTCCGCCTCCCATGTAGCACTCTCCACATGTTGATTTCTCCAAAGTACCTTCACCGAAGCTACATCCTTGTTACGAAGCTGTTTCACTTGTCTATCCAAATCTCCATCGGGACTTCCTCATAAGATAAGTTCTCCCCAACCTCAACACCTTCAAAAGGCATAATAGTGCTAGGATCACCAACTAACTTCCTCAATATGGACACATGGAAAACCGAGTGAATGGAACTCAAGTCTGGAGGCAACTCCAACCTATAAGCCATGTCCCCAATCTAGTCAACAATCTCATAAGGGCCAACATACCGGGGGCTTAGCTATCTCATTTTACCAAAAACTATCACATCTTTCATAGATGAAACCTTCAGATACACCCAATCGCCTACATGAAATTCAAGATCCCTCTTCCTAACATCCGAATAGGACTTTTGGCGACTTTGGGCTGTCTTCAACCTCTTCCTAATCAATTTCACCTTCTCCATAGCCTCTAACACTAAATTCGGGCCAATCATTTCCATTTCCCTCAACTCAAACCACCTTACTGGTGAAATACACCTCCTTCCATACAAGGCCTCAAACGGCACCATATAAATGCTAGCATGCAAGCTATTATTATAGGCAAACTCAATGAGTAGAAGGTGGTCATCCGAATTACCCTTACTCCAACACACAAGCCCTCAATATATCCTCCATGGTTTGAATTGTCCTCTCGGCTTGCCCATCATATTGAGGATGAAACGCGGTGCTCAACTAAACCTTAGTACCAAGTCACTTTTGAAACGACCTCCAAAAGTGAGAAGTGAATTAGGTCCCATGATCCGATATGATGGACCTGGGCATACCATATAACCTCACCAACTCTTCACTACCACTCGTCTTGACTTGTTGACTTTGTCATCTAAGAAAAGATAATTCAAAATGGAGTCTAGTTATCTTTGGCTCTTAGGCAAACCAACCACGAAGTCCTTGTTGATATCTCCCCACTTCCAATTGGGAATCTCAATGTCTTGAGCCACACCATCGGGCCTTTGGTTCTGTACCTTCACTTGCTGACAACTTGGCACTCGGATCCGAACTTGGCTATGTCCTTCTTCATACCATGCCACCAATAAAGCTCCTTCAAATCTCGATTCATTATTAGTAGACCCAGGGGATAGAGTAATAAGAGTTATGAGCTTCACTCATGATCACCTTTCTAAGGCCATTCATATCCAGAACACATAATCGATCTTGGTACCGAAGCAAAGCATCTCCCCCTTGGGAGAACACCTCAATCTCCTTTTCAAAAACAAATTTCATCAATTTAACCAATGATGGATCTAAATCTTGCCTAGCTTTCACATCAACAACCAATGAAAATTAGGCCCCATTTTGAACAAGGATACCACCATCATTAGAATTAGCAAACCTAACACCTAACCTAGCCAACCGGGGAACATCCTTTGCCAACTCCCTCTTCTCCTCTCCAACATGAACCACACTCCCCATAGATAGCCTACTAAGAGCATCGGCTACAACATTGGCCTTGCCAGGGTGTATTTAACAGTCATGTTGTAGTCCTTTAGGAGTTCCAACCATTTTCTTTTCCTCAAGTTGAGATCATTTTGAGTGAACACATATTGCAAACTCTTGTGATTGATGGAAACACAAAAACGCATCCTATACAAGTAGTGTCTCCAAATTTTCAAGGCAAAAACCATTGTCGCTAGCTCAAGATCATGCGTCGGGTAATTACGCTTATACACCTTCAATTGTCTTGATGCATATGCTATTATCTTACTATTTGCATAAGTACACAACCCAACCTGATTCATGAGGCATCACAATACACGACAAACCCCTCCAAGCCATTAGGTAAAGTCAGGACAAGAGCTGATGTAAGTCGATCCTTTAATGTTTGAAAACTCTTCTCGCATTCATTCGACCATACAAATTTAACCTTCTTTTGGGTAAATTTAGTCAACGGAGATATAATAGATGAGAACCCTTCGACGAACCTGGCTAACCCTAGAAAACTTTAAATATCCAAAGGAGTCAATGGTCTAGGCCAATTCTTCAGAGCCTCGGTCTTCTTCGGATCAACCTTAATACCATCACTAGACACCAGATGACTAAGAATGGCTACCTCACCCAAGCAAAACTCACATTTGCTATATTTGGCATATAACTTCTTCTTGCTCATGGTTTGTAGAACCAACCTCAAGTGAACCATGTGTTCCTGCTCACTTCGGTAATAAATGAGAATTTCATCAATGAAGACAACCACAAAGTTGTCAAGGCATGCTTGGATACCCCATTCATAAGGTCCATAAACATGGCCAAAGCATTAGTTAAGCCAAATGACATCACCATAAACTCAAAGTGCCCATACCTTATTCGAAAAGCAATCTTGGGAATATCTCACTCTCTAACCTTCAATTGATGATACCCGAAACGAAGGCCAATCTTGGAGAAGTGGGTTGCCCCTTGAAGTTGGTCAAACAAGTCCTCGATCTTGGGCAACCGATACTTATTTTAATGTTACCTTATACAGTTGCCTATAACTGATACACATCTGAAAAGATCCATCTTTCTTCCTTACAAATAATATTGAAGCACCCCATGGTGATTTACTTGGCCTAATGAATCCCTTCTCCAACAACTCATTCAACTGATCCTTCAACTATTTCAATTCAGCTGGTGTTATACGATATGGACGAATGGAGATAGGTTGAGTATCTAGGAGAAGATCTGTGCAAAAGTCTACTTCCCTTTCAAGAGAAATACCAGACAAGTCTTCGAGGAACATATCTGAAAACTCATTCACCATCGAAACTGACTAATAAGTAGGTGATTCAGACTCCATATCCTTGACCCTTACAATATGATAAATGCACCCCTTGAAAATCATCTTTCGGGCCTTGAGGTAGGGAATAAACCTTTTAATAGAGGAGTCACTACCCTTTCATTCAACAACGGACTCACCGAGAGGTTGGAACTTAACCTTCCGGGTCCTACAATCTATAGAGACATATGATGCATGCAACCAATCTACCCCCAGAATAACATCAAAATCGAACATCTCAAGTTCCACGAGATCACATGGGAAGACTTTATACAACACGGAAACAGGAAAACCGCGATAGGCCCTATGTGCAACAATGGTTTCACCCACAGGAGTATAAACTGAGAAAGGACCCTTCAAAATTTTGGGACTCAAACAAAACTTAACAACCAATAGAGGAGTCACAAAAGACAAATTTACACCCAGGTCAAGCAAAACATAAGTATCAAAATCAAAGACTTTTAACACACCAATCACAACATCTAGAGTCTCCGCAACTTTTGGATGTGCATGAAGAGCATAGAACCTGTTGTTCCTTGGGGCAACACCTTGGGGAGCTCTTTGTTGGCCCTGACCACCCTGAGCCACTTGACCTTGGCCTCTCGGAGTTCCATGGGTCAAAGGTTGATGATAATGCATGGGTGTCACTTCTGAAGAGAAGGCTGAATTGGCTGCCTACCAACTAAAAGATGTGGCTCAGATGAGGTAGACTCAATGGGATATGGAGAGAGTTTGCAGTGGTGATATTAATTAGGAAGAGTTCAAAGCTTTCAAAGTATGCTTCATCACTTGTGGCTGACCCCTATGCAAGGATGCACAAATTTGTTTTGGGTATCTCTGATTTGCTTATAAAGGAATGTTATACTGATATGTTCATACAAGATATGGATATTGCTAGGCTCATGATGTATGCAGAACAGATCAAAGGGGAGAAACTCAAGGAGAGGAGGATTCATGAGCCTAAGAGGACTCGTTTTGATGGTGAATTCTCTGGTTCTCGAAGTGGTGATTTCGCTCTCTTCCAACAGGGCCAAGGTTCTAGTACTTAGTTGCTAATGATCGGGTACCTCCTCCCAGGGCACTGGTTGGTGGCACTCAGGGGTATCCTGTGTGTGACAAGTACAGAAGGCCTTACCCGGGAGTGTTTTGGAGAAAATTGGGTGTTTGCTATAGGTGTGGTGATAAAAATCACAAGGTTGCAGACTATCCTAGGAATGTTCGTAGAGGTCAAGGTTAGGTGGCCCAAGGTGGGAAGGTCAATAGAGAGCTCCCCAAGGTGTTGTCCTAAAGAACATGCGCTCCATGCCCGCCAAGATATCAAGGAAGCTCCGGATGTCGTGACAGGTAGGTTAAAAGTCTATGATTTTGATGCTTATGTTTCGCTTGATCTGAGTGCAAATTTGTCTTTGGTGACTCCTCTGTTGGCTGTTATATTTGGTTTGAGTCCCAAGATTTTGAGGGACCCTTTCTCAGTTTATACTCCCATGGGTAAATCTGTTCTTGCACATAGAGTCTATCATGGTTGCCCTATGTTTGTGTTGCAAAATATTTTTCTGTGTGATCTTGTAGAACTTGAGATGTTCGACTTTGATGTGGTTCTTGGGATTGATTGGTTGCATGTATCATATGCTTCTATAGATTGCAGAACCCGAAAGGTCAAGTTCCAACCTCTCAGTGAGCCCGTTCTTGAATGGAAGGGTGGTGACTCCTCTGTTAAAGGTTGGTTTATTTCCTACCTCAAGGCACAGAGAATGATCTCTAAGGGGTGCATTTATCATATTGTGAGGATCAAGGATATAGATTTCGAAGTGCCTACTCTTGATTCGGTCGCTGTGGTGAATGCGTTTTCGGATGTGTTCCTCGAAGACTTGTTGGGCATTGCTCCTGAATAAGAGGTAGACTTTGGCATAGACCTTCTTTTGCATACTCAGCCTATCTCTATTCCTCCTTATCGTATGGCGCCGGTAGAGTTGAAAGAATTAAAAGAGCACTTAAAGGATTTGTAGGAGAAAGGTTTCATTTGGCCCAGTATATCGCGGTGGGGTGCACCAGTGTTGTTTTTCAGAGAGAAGGACAGGCCTCTTCGGATGTGTATTGATTATAGGCAACTGAATAAGGTAACCATTAAGAATAACTACCCGTTGCCCAGGATTGATGACCTGTTTGACCAGCTTCACGGGGCTACTCATTTCTTAAAGATTGATCTTCGTTTCGGGTATCATCAGTTGAAGGTTAGGGAGTTTGACATTCCCAAAACAGCCTTTCGAATAAGGTATGGGCCCTTTGACTTTGTGGTGATGTTGTTTGGCCTTCCAATACTCTGGTCGTGTTCATGGATCTAACGAATCGGGTTTTTAAGCCATTCCTCAACAGTTTTATGGTGGTCTTCATTGAAGACATTCTCATTTACTCCCGAAGTGAGCAAGAGCACGGAGATCACTTGAGGATGGTCCTCCTAACTTTGAGAGAGAAGAAGTTGTATCCCAAGTTTAGCAAATGCGAATTTTTTTTGGGCGAAGTGGCTTTCATTGGTCATGTGGTGTCCAGTGATGGTATCAATATGGATACAAAGAAGATCGAGGTCATGAAAAATTGGCCCAGACCGTTGACTCCTTCAGATATTCAAAGTTTCCTTGGGTTGGCCGGGTATTACAGAAGGTTTGTTGAGGGGTTCTTATATATCACCTCTCCATTGACTAAGTTAATGCAAAAGAAGGTTAAGTTTGTATCATTGGACGAATGCGAGCGGAGTTTTCAGACTTTAATGGATCGGCTTACATCGACTCTCGTCTTGACCTAACCAAATGGCTTACAAGGTTTTGTGGTGTATTGTGATGCCTCGCAAATTAGGTTGGGTTGTGTACTTATGTAACATGGTAAGGTAATAGCGTATTTATCAAGGCAGTTGAAGGTGCATGAATGTAATTACCCAACGCACAACCTTGAGTTGCCAGTGGTAGTTTTTTCCTTGAAGATTTGGAGACACTATTTGTATGGGGTTCATGTTGATGTGTTCACTGATCACAAGAGTTTGCAATATGTGTTCACTCAAAGGGATCTCAATTTAAGACAAAGGAGGTGGTTGGAGCTCCTAAAGGATTACGAAGATGAGTGTTCTGTATCATCCCACCAAGGCCAATGTTGTGGTTGATGCTCTTAGCAGGCTATCTATGGGAAGTGTGGCGCATATTGGGGAAGGAAAAAGGAGTTAGCAAAGGATGTTCACCAATTAGCTAGGTAGGGTGTCAGGTTGACTTATTCAAGCGATGGTGGTATCTATGTTAAAAGTAGGGCAGAATCTTCCGTGGTGAGTGATATAAAAGGTAAGCAAGATTTAGACCCATCATTACTTGAATTGAAGAAGTTAGTTGCCGAAAAGGAGATCGAGGTGTTCTCCTAAAGGAAAGATGGTGTGCTCTGGTACCAAGACCGGCTTTATGTTCAGGATGTGGATGATCTTAGAAGGGTGATTATGAGTGAGGCTCACAACTCTTATTATTCTATTCACTCGGGGTCTACAAAAATATATCAGGATTTGAAAGAAGTGTATTGGTGGCATGGTATGAAGAAAGATATCGCTAAGTTCGTATCTAAATGTCCGAGTTGTCAACAAGTGAAGGTAGAGTAGTAAAGGCCCAAGACATTGAGATTCCCATATGGAAATGGGAATATGTAAACATGGATTTTGTGGGTGGTTTGCCACGGACCCGAAGACAATTTGATTCCATTTGGGTTGTCGTTGATCGAATGACGAAGTCGGCTTATTTCCTACCGGTCAAGACTACCTTCGGCATTGAGGGTTACACAAGGTTGTATAACCAAGAGTTGGTGAGGTTTCATGGTGTGCCTAGGTCCATTATATCGGATCGTGGTACCCAATTCACATCCCACTTTTGGAGGTCATTTTAGAAGGGACTTGGAACTAATATTAAGTTGAGCACCTCTTTTCATCCTCAAATCGATTGGCACACTGAAAGGACTTTTTAAACCTTGGAAGATATGTTAAGGCTTGTGTGTTGGAGTTTAAGGACAACAGGGATGAGAACCTTCCAGTTACTGAGTTTGCTTATAATAATAGCTTCCATGCTAGCATTGGTATGGCGCCGTTTAAGGCCTTATATGGGAGAAGGTGCAGGTCACAAGTAGGGTGGTTTGAGTTGGGAGAGATGGCACTAGTTGGCCCGGATCTAGTGATAGAGGCCATGAAAAAGGTAGAAGTGATTAGGGAAAGGTTGAAAATGGCCCAGAGTCATCAAAAGTCTTATTCAAATGTTAGGAGGAGGGATCTTGAGTTTCGTGTTAGTGATTAGGTATATCTGAAGGTTTCACCTTTGAAGGGTGTGATGCGTTTTGGCAAGAAGGGCAAGCTAAGCCCCCAGTACATTGGCCCTTATGAAATCCTTGAGCGGGTTGGAGGTATGTCTTATAGGTTGGAGTTGCCTCCGAGCTTGAGTTCCATACACCCAGTCTTCCATGTGTCTATATTGAGGAAGCTAGTTGGTGATCCTAGCACCATTGTTCCCTTGGAAGGGATTGAAGTTGAGGAAAATTTGTCTTATGAGGATATCCCGGGCGGAAATCTTGGATAGGAAAGTAAAGCGGCTTTGTAACAAGGACGTGGCTTCGGTGAAAGTGCTTTGGAGGAATCAACATGTGGAGGGTACTACTTGAGAGGTTGAGCTGGACATGGTGTACTAGGATTCTCCCTTTTCGAATGGTTCCATTACCTGCCCTCTTGGGTCTCATGACATGACATGCATACATGTGCACGAAAAATGATTTTTATGATGTTTTGAATGACTTGAATACGATTTAGATATAAGTTTAAAGGCTATATGGTTTTTCAAATAATGAAGTATACATTATACCATATGTTGGGTATTTCATGCTCTAAATCAATCCTTTCAAGCCTTGTTCTTGCACATTCGGGGACGAATGCTCCCAAAGGGGAGATGACGTAAGGACCCGGATTTTTCTGAATGGCTTTGCCAGATCTTTTGGTGTTGTCCCAAGCGAAGCTACCAGGTATCGCTCCACAGAAGGTCAGCACGGGCCGTGTGAAGCCACATAGATTGTATGGCCTCCCATGGAGGGACACTTCGTCCAGCTCATGACAGGGGAGGTTCGGGACAGAGGAAGGTTTTACCAAGTGAGGGCACACAACCACTCACACAGTCCGTGTGATGTGTCATGGGCCGTGTGGCCCTCCGTGCAACTCGCTACGTAAATTTTTTCTAAGTATAGAGGTATTGTCTCGTAACTTTGTCATGTGAAATTATTTCAAGTACTATCACATGGTAGATATCACGGCCCATGTGGAGTCACACGGATCATGTAGCCGTCCGTGTAGTACCCCTTAGCTTCGAATAAATTTCCTCTGTGAAATTTTCTAAGTGAGGGTTCCCAGTCACTATTCACGGTCCGTGTGGCAACTCACGGACCGTGTAGGCGATCGTGTGGACATGACGGTTCCAATGTTTAGCTGTTTCATTAATGGTGTGTATGTAATTCCGATTTATTTTTATTATGAATTATGACCTTTTACCTATCCTAAACCCCTAATTCAATTGATATCCCTCACCCCTTAATTCATTCTGCTAAAATCTTCTACCCCTCATAAGATCACCTCCCATATACTCTCTACTCTCCCACCTCAAGGTTCAAGGCTAGGGTTTAATTAAAGTTCAATTCAAGCCAAGTCCTTCCCCTAATTCAACTCCTGAATCAAGGTATGTGGGATTGATTCTTGGTCCCTTTCAACCAAGAAGAGCCAAAAATCTTTCAATTGATTTCATGGATTTAGTTTACTTTAGATATGAATTTCATTACTTGATTTACTTTAATCCAACTTATGTAAGGGTTGTATTCTACCTATGATTTCAAATCACTTTGATCACTATTATGATGATTTACATTGAGTTATGAAGTCATGAACATGCATGTCCCCTTTTAAAGTTGATTTATGCATGGGTAATTTATACTATGTTTTAGATGTTGATTTAATTATGGATTTACTCAATTTAATATTATGATATTGACATTTTTACTTGAATCTATATTACCCATGCCAACCTCACATCATGCATTGCATTTGCATTCATGCACATTGGTTTATATGGAAATTATGAAGTGGGTTAAGCCCAATTATGTTCTATGAAACTACTATAACATGATTTTTGATAAGGCATTGGTTGTGCCAAGAATGTGATCACATACATGCCTATGATTATGGCTCTTTGAACATTTTGGGTGCTTGCACCATTCCGTATATGTGAATGAGCTATTCCTTGCTTGAGCATTACGATTATGATTTATGACTTGGCATTTGAGCCTAAATGTGCATTGAAGGGTTTGAAGTGAGTATTGTATCTCTTGAAAGTACGTATATGTATAAGTATTCAAGTGGGATGTTGTTGACTTAGCACCGATGGATTGGGGGCATAGGGGCTATCCCCAAGGGCCCTTTCCCTTTTCTTGACCTACGTGCCAACATAGGAACATTAGCCATTACCAAAAATATCGGGTTGTAAGGAATGGTTATTCGTATATTACGCTTATGATATGATTATGAAAAATCCTTATGAAAAGTGGGTCGTAAGGAAGGTGACAATCTACTGAAAAGTGTGGTCGTAAGGTGTGATCTATATTACCTTTGGCAAGTTATCTTCTCTTACCGATAGGAGGTCTTTATCTGACTAATTCATGTAATAGCTCGCATGGATTTGATTTGCTGGTTATAGTCCATCCCCACTATATATGAGCATTGTTGCATTCCATGCATAAAACATTTCATGGCATCTTGTATATATTTTCATTGGATATATGATTCTTTCCATGTTATGTGCCCTTGTCATCTAACATTAAATGCAGGTTTGGTAAGTCATATGTATTGCTTGCCCGCATACTTAGTACATTCAAATGAACTAACGCATACTCTATGCATACATGATTTTACCATGTATGGGCCGGGCACTTCGAGTATCAATCGTTTGACGAGTAGTACGATTCAGAAGAATATTGTGGTGAGTCCTATTTTCCAAGGACGAGATATCTTCCTCTACCCTTACTATCTTGAGTTCCTTTTTCATTTGAGGGTGAGCCTGGAACATGTCCTAGCGTCCATTCCATCTTGATTAGAAGCATTCGTTGGACAATATGTTGACTCTTTTGAAAACCATTTGTTATGCGTGGTATCTGGATTATATATTTGTTGGAGTGTTTTATGGGAAATTCTTATTGGCTATATACATATTTTGTGTGAAAATGTTGAAGGTCCCTAGCCCTGTATTTCCCCCATAGTGTGAGTCATATTCTCCTTGTCCTTAGAACTATGTGTTGCTATTTGTATGTCCTTCCTGAACCAATGTTGTGGATATAGATACTAGAGACTTGTTTGGGGACTTTCGGGTTCTCATTTTCCGTATCACATCTAGGCCCTAGTCCCGGGTCATGACAAAGATGTCCAAAAATGTCTCTAGTCATAATGGGACGGGGGCCAAGACATACCCCGGGCTCACCCTCAAATATAGCTAACCTAAAAAAAAACACCATAGGTAGAGGATAGGTGGCTTCTCTTTGGAAGATAGGACTAACCACAAGAAGCAAAACTTTAGAACCTAGCTAAGTCAGTGTTAAGTCGGCATCCCACACGAATACATATACGTATACATGTATACATATATACATACATACATATATATATATATATACACACACACACATACATACTTTCAAAGAGGCAATAACCATTTCAAATCCGTTCCATGCACATTTAGGCTCAAATGCCAAACCATAATTCATAATTATGATACTCATGTGTAGGAATAGCTCATTAAAATATACAAGATGGTGCAAGCACCCAAAATGCTCAAAGAGCCATAACCATATACATTATGTGATCACATGCTTGTCATAATCAATATCTTATCCAAATCACATCATAAAACATAATTGGGCTTAACCCACTTTATAATTTTGATAAAACCCAATATTCATGAATGCATATGCCATGGATGATGTGGGAATAACATGGGTAGTTGAGATTCAATCTAAAATCAATAATATAATATGAAATTGAAATAATCTATAATCAAATCCACATTTAAAACATAATATAAATCACCTATACCTAAATTAAGATTTAAAAGGGGCAGTATGTTCATAACTTCATAACTTCAATGTAAATCATCATAAAAGGGATTAAAGTAACTATAAATCATAGATAAGATACAACCCATAAGTAACTTAAAATCATAGATAAGATGCAACTCATACATCAATTGAATTTAATAAGTCATATAATGGAAAATCCACATTTAAAGTAAGCTTGGTTTCATGAAAATAAATTGAAAAGAGTTTGGGTCTTCTTGGTTGAAAGGGACCAAGAATCAATTGCACATATCTTGCTTAGGAAGAGGAATTTGAGAAGAATCTAGCTTTACATTGAAACTCCAATCGAATCCTGGCTTGAATCTTGAAGGTGAGACTTGGAGAGAATTTTGAGAGTCTAATTTTAGAAACTAAGTGTTAGTCTTGAATGAGGGTTTAGAATTAGTGTAGGAGATGTTTAGGAACGTAAAGGGGGGTTTAAAAGGTCTTAAAAGCCTTGAAAATGGGTCAAAATATCAAACACACTTGAACAAAATACTCATAAAAATTTTAAACCGGACTTGACACAGTTGGCTCAACGGGTCATGAAGCTCCTCATGGTCTGTGAAGGCTCTCCGTCTAGACCAGATAGATTCTATGAAAAAGGGCCTAATTTCT
Source organism: Solanum rostratum (assembly GCA_029948455.1). Lineage (NCBI taxonomy): Eukaryota > Viridiplantae > Streptophyta > Magnoliopsida > Solanales > Solanaceae > Solanum > Solanum rostratum. The sequence goes on along the minus strand of CM057048.1, from coordinate 33,682,243 downwards.
TGCTCCAAACTCGGAATGAGGTGAAACCAGATGAGTTGGAAAGTTAATTCAAAGAGCTTCAATTTGATTGGTTGTGGGCCATCTAGTGCTTTTTTTTCTATGAGATATTACCATTTAAAAATATCCATTTATATCAGTACTTGTGAAAAACTAAGCAAATGGAATTCCTTTGAATTTGACTTGATGTTGGAGATCTATGATGACCTTAAACAACATAAATAAGCTTGAATTGAAGGCTTAAAAGTAGATTTAACTTGAGCTTGAATATATTATACTTAGACTTTTCAACGATGTCACCTTTATCGGAGGCCACCCGGGTCGTGTAGTGTCACACTATCCGTGACACTGCCTGTACCTATCTCCTTAGAAAAATTTCAAGATCAAGTTACAAGACGGTGATTCCATACTTAGAAAAATTTCACTCCAAAAGCCTTAAGGGTGGCCACACGAGTTGTGACATCCCACACGAGCCATGAGCTTGGCCGTGTGACCATACCTGGTCCCAAAATTGCAGGATTTCAAGCCAAGGGTCACAACACGACCCACCACACGGTTCGTGAAGTGTCAGACGGACCGTGAGGGGTCCAAGTATGGTGTGCCTTAGTTTAAAGCACCATGTTTAAGGGCCAAACATCCTTCAAAGGCCAAGGGCCACTCCATGGATGCTCTACACAGGCTGTATGACCTCGCACGGTCCGTGAGGGCTCCCTTGAAGTAGCACCTTGTTCCAAAAAAATTTCAGAACCAAATTTCCATGCTCCATTGAGATCGTATGATGTCCGGGTCATTACATTTTTAACTAATTTTAATGCACGTATGATGCACATGAGTTGCACATAAATTTCAAACTATGGAGTACATTATGTATTATAATAGAAGAAGTATTAAATTGATTGTTTTAATTAAGAAGAAGAATAGAAAACTTAAAAATTTTCAAAAAGAGTATATCATCACATATTATTTTTTATATGTTCAAAATAAAAGCATCAAATATTTGTTATGATAAATTTAATTAGAATACATATGAAGTTTTATGACTTATTGAGACTAGCTAGTTCATATAATTAAATGAGACTAGTCTTGTTGTACGCGATTTGGGGGTGATCAAAGCGAGAAAAATTAAATTTAATTATGAACTTATAAATAATAAATAATTCATTACAAAAGTAATTTTGATAATTATTTATTTATGAAGGTCCTATATATAGAGATTCTATCACTAATTAGAACCCATGAGAAATTAGAATTTTTCTTAGCGACTGCAGGGTATTTTCTTGGTTCAAATACGAAAGAAATAGAAGTCTATCAAATAAGGAAGATTTAGGAGTTTTTTCTCGGCTAAAAGTCTTTATTTTATCATTTATTTTCATATATTTTAAAAGTCAATATTATAAATATAATTAAATAATAATTTATAGAAAAATGGTGAAAAGATGATTTTATTTGAAGTAGAGTCTTTTAATGAATGACAAAAAGTTCAATCAACATTTCTAAGGGCATTCACACTTTTAATGTAATACAAATTATGTGTTTTAAGTGATTAATTTATCTATATATTAGATATTTAATAACACACGAAAAAAATCGAAATCAAATCTCAAATATCCAATAAATGTTTTTTATATATTCTATTTCTCAAGTGAAACAAATTGTAATTTGAGTATAGATAAGTTTGAGGAGCCGTAGCTATATTAATCTAGCAAAAGTTAATAAATAATTATGTTCTTTCTCTTTAATTCTTCCATATATAAAAAATCTAAATTTATATTACATTAGGACCATGAACCCTCTATATTGTCTTTCGGTTATTATATATTTTTTATATATAATATGGTCAAATCTCTTTATTACCATATGATTTGTTTAACCTTGTTTTTTATAATTATTAAAGAAAACATTAAAAAATTCAATCTAAAATAAAATTGGTCATTATCATGAAATGATATTGTTACATAGAGGTTTGAATGTAATAAATAAGTTTTCCTTATTTTCTAATGCTTAATTAATTGCAAAAGTTCTTTCATTAATTTATCATGTATAATATACAATCAGACTTTTATATAGCTCCTCATCTATGGTTTGTTGTGGTCATAGAGATGTCAATTATAGAGACATTTAACTATAGCAACTACTTTCTTTCTCATTTTTGTCTCGTGATTAATCAACCATAAAAATTAATGGCGGCACCTAATGATAATAACAGAGATCGAATCCGTGAGATTTGCGTGGAGTTGGAGACTATGAGGCAATGTTTGCATGAAATTCATTCTCAAATGCAGGATGTTACATTAAGAGGAACGGAGGAAGAGTTGTTTAATCTTATGAGTATATATTTTACTTACTTGGGAAGAGAATTCGAGCTTGAATATGAATTTAAATCTGATTATAATTTCTTTTATTGTAGGCACTTTGATTAATTTTTATTTTCTTCCCTATATATTGGAAGATTATGAGAATTGATATGATGGTTGAATGTTGGGAGGAAAAATGAGAACATAATATATAAGAGATTAATTCTTTTTGAATTTGAGATAGTATGCCTAAATGATGCGTTTGTGTTAAAGTATATGTATGTTCTTCATTTTCCTTATATATTATCTTTATAAGATAGATTTAAGGTCCACGCACGCAACAATATCACAAATGGTCCTATAATTGTCATTTTCTTCCCCATAAGAAATTACTAAACTATTATTTTTAACACAAAATCACTAAATTCTGAGTATATTAATCTAAAAGTCACACAACCTAAACAAAGTAATCATTTATGAATAATTCATTTTTTTATTCTCAATCTTAAAAATTTGATGAATAAAAATCTAAGTAAAAATCATAAATATGAGCTGACCCAAAACTCAAATGAGGAAACTAAACTATGAAAAATAGATTTTTCAGGAGACCATTCATTTTTAGATGATTAAATTTAGTTGTTGCCATTATCATCATGTTTTTTACAACTAATTAAGTTCGAGTTTATCTAAAATAAATGCTTATTTAATTTTTAAATAAATGTTTTTGACCTTTTTTTTTAAAAAAAATTGTTATGTACACATATTAGTGTGTATTGTATTAATTAATATAAATATATTAATGATTTGGAAAATTAATAAATGAAAAATTTGTCTATTATACAATCTCGAAAATATTAATAAAGTCAATAAAGATTAATTAACATTTTAAGGACAGATTTTAAAGTAACAAGTTAGATGCACAGATTTCGCACATGTGTATTATATTAATCTATAATACATAATAAATTTTTATATAATAAAAATTATTGTGTGCATATTATATTTTAAGAAAAACTTTTTTTTTTTTAAAACAATTGTATAGATTTAATTCGACCCATAAAAAATAATAAAATAATATTATACTCTGTTAAGAATAATTTTAAATTATTTTAGCCCAATAAATTAATATTACTACTAACTGGTTGACACGATGAGTATGAAGAATATGGAGTAATAATGTGGTGCCTATATCATTATCTTAATGAGATCTTGTTGTAACAATCTACGACTCTATTCATTGGATCCGAAAAACTTCATCGTACGTATAATAAGATTAAGTCTAGCAAAGCCTTACTTGTACTTATGTTATTGGTGGTAAGTATGTTGGAAGTGAATTCAGGTCATGAGACACCTCTCGTGCTTAGTTTGGTTTACAACCTCCCTACCAGTTACGTTTTTCACTTTGGATTATCCAAGGGTCAACATTAAATGATCATAACTCTTAGCAAACAAAGCATTAGGCGTCCTATAACCTACCAAATGGAATCTCTTTGAGTTATCTTTCTAACGCAACTGATTTAACCTCATTTGGAGTTCAAAGTTGAAAGTTATGGTCGTTTTACTACAGACTTCCAATGCAAAATTGTTCTATGACCTTGCCTTACGGGTCGTAAATTGAAATATGGCCCGTACTTTCAACTCATAGAAAAACTTCTGCAGGTTGGTTTTTGAGTCCCAGAACTTAGAACCCAAATACGGGTCGTAAAACCTTTTATGTGCCGTAAAATGGGCTTCTAAACTCGATCAAGTGACCCCGAAATTTGTCCAAAAGTTTATGGAAGGGTCCTATAGGTTGTAGAAACTTCTATGGGCCATACATGGTCTCGTAGATAACCCAATCAACGCTTTTAAAGAAGGGTATTTGTCACGCCCCGGGAGGACACTCTAGACATGCCGGCACTCGGATAGTATTACTAGCCCCCAAGCGAACTACTCGGTCTCAAGACAATCATTCAATCATCAGATATGGTGGAAAGTATTAGAGTAGGGAAAATAAGATAGTGGGCAACTCAGTTGCTTCTACATCAATGAAAGAGCGTCATAGGCAAAAAACATCCGTCTCAACATCTATGACATAATAGGCGATTTAAGGAACTCAATTCAAATAGGGAAAGACCCCAACATCAAATCCTCATCTCTAGTCTATGAAGCCTCTAACTCTACAGTGTAAGACGGTACCATGATAGGCCATTGCTACCCAACTCAAAAGAGTAAAGCAACGGGTAAGATAAAAGAATAGCTCCTCCGGATGCAGGGGGCTCACTAATATCTGAAACTAGGGAACTCTGAACCTCAATAGTGTGTCTGCCAAAGTCCTCTATCTCCTGTAACTGCATCATGAAATTATGTAGCACCAAGTGGCGCTAGTACGTGGAATGTACACTATGTAAAATGGCTCAAGAAACAGATAAAGCTCAAACTCGATCAATCGTCTCGACTCAAGACTCAACTCCTCATCTCATAACTTAATTCAAGTAAATCATGCAAGTTTAACATTTTGAAATCATGTTTTTAGAATTAGACTCAGTAGTTGATGCAACTTAGTTCGAAAGACTCATTATATGCTCAACTCAAGTGTTTGCTTGAAAGTTTCTTTAACCAACATAACTCTCCACCCCACCATGAGTTTTAGTAATGTACAACAAAATACGTCGTTGCCACGCCCATCCTAAACTTGCTAAGGAATAGGACGTCAACCTCAATTTTTCTCTCTTGGATCCAAAGAGATTGTCCCTCTACTGCGACATAGGCCACCAGAATTATCCTGTGCGACCATCATACGCTGGCAACGTAGTTTTTGGGTGCTCCTCAATAACCCAACTCGGTGCTCAATACTCCTTCCAAGACTAAAATGTGCTCATCGAAATTAACTCAAACTCATATCTTTGACTCATCTCATACAAGTCAACTCAGTTCTCAATAACTAAACTCAATAACTTGGGACCATCATTCATGAAAGTGCAAGACTCTTACTGAGTTCGGTCAAGTACATCATATCATCCAGGTTCAACACACAAGACATAATAGATATTCTGTACATACATGTATGAAACAAGAAAACATACTTCCCGGGTTCAATTTACTGGGTTTAGAAGGTTACGTTCATAATTTTCAATTTAAGTAGTAAGCAATGAAAATACTAAATTTAGGGCTAGGGTATCAACCATTTGAATAATGTTCGTATTTCATGGTAATCACGATTTAACTCATAAATTGACTCAAGTATATTCATGAAAACTCCAACATGTACAAAACTTTGGGGACTCAAGAACCACAAGATATAAAACATGTAATTTATACTCACTATCTTAACTCAAGAGACGAAGGGGCACGTGGATGAACATAATTCAACGCTTTAGGTAGCCTTACATACCTGGGATGAAGCTTTCAACAATCACTTTGAGGATTTCTCTTGAATTGCTCTGTCTCAAGATCTTTTTCACTTTCCTCAAGCCCTATTCTTGTTAGATTGTTAGAAAAGGACTTTAGAATGGAATTTTAGACCCTTTTTACGTTAAACAACCAAATTAGATCATGTATTGAGTTTAGGAGGGGTTGGGAATTGTCTGGAATGCCTCTCACAAAATATAAAAAAACATTTGCTTCGAAATATCCCAGTCCGTGCTGCGGACTAGTCGCATACAGTGTATTTTTCTCTGAAAAGTTTCTGAACGAGTTTTCCCAATCTTGTCAAAATATTTTGAAAAAAACAAGTGTAAGTCTGCTATAGAGGCGCGACGCGCCTCCATCCCGCATAGACACTGTTTTAATTTCCGAGTCTAAAAATTATCTTTTGATTCGGTCGCTCTAAAAATTGACCGAGACCATTACCCCACTCAATGCTTCATGCTGATTATAAATTCGGTCTCAAATTTGCCATACGAGCATTAGAAGATGTGTTATGAACACATATCCCCTCTAGGGGTATTTTAATAATTTTATCGAGCATTACGTCATCTCTTCCTTGGGATCATTCATCCTCCAATGATGAGTAAAGGTGTATATCAAGGCACGAATAGACTCAAGACTTATCGCAACACTCACCTTAACCAATCAAACTCTTGACTCCTCCTCAACCTCAATAAAATCTACTCGAACTCAAGAATAGACAATCAACTCAAGAATAGATCAATAAATTTAGTCACGAGTAAGAAATTTACCTTCAACTTTCTCATAGGTGAGGATACTTGGCTCTCATATCTTCCTCTGCTTACCACATGGCTTCTTCAAAAAATTGACTTCTCCATAGGACTTTAACTGACTTGATCTCTTTGTTTCTCAGCTTGGGAATCTGACGATCAAGAATTTGGACCAGAACCTCTTTGTAGGACAAGCTATCCTTCACCCTAATGCTATCAACAGGGATCATCAAGGTAGAATCTCCCAAGCACTTCTTCAACATCGACACATGGAATTACTCTAACTCATAAGAAACCTTCTGAATCCTCTTCACAATCTGATATGGTCCCATATTACATGGATTCAACTTTCCCTACTTCCCAAATCTCATGACACCCTTCATAGGTGACACTTTCAAGTACACCTAATCATTTATCTCAAACTCTAAAGTCTCATCTACTCACGTCGATATAAGAACTCTAGCGACTCTAGGCAGTCTTAAATCTCTCATTAATGACCTTAACCTTCTCCATCGATTGGTGGATAAGATCACGCCTAATCAATTCCACTTCTCCAACCTCAAACTACCCAATTTGTGATTCACATCTCCTTCCATACAAGGTTTCATAGGGATCCCTTTGAATTCTTGCATGATAACTATTGTTATATGCAAATTCAATCAATGGTAGGTGATCATCCCAATTTCCCTTGAAATCAAGAACACAGGCTCTCAACATATCTTCTAATGACTGAATTGTGCGCTTTGCCTTATCATTTGTCTGTGGATGAAAGGCTATACTCAGGTTCACTTTATTACCCAAAGGCTATACTTAGGTTCACTTTAGTACCCAATCTATCTAGAACAATCTCTAAAATTGGAAGGTGAATTGAGCTCCTTTGTCCGAGATGATGGACAAGGGAACTCCATGCAACCTCACAATCTCTGGGATGTACAACTTGGCATACTCCTCCACAATATTAGTTGTCTTGACTTCAAAGAAGTGAGTTGATTTAGTCATCCTGTCCACAATCATCCATATGAAATCATGCTGCCTCTGAGATTTTGGTAGGCCAGGAAAGAAGTCCATATTAATCATCTCCCACTTCCATTCCAGAATCTCAAAGTTCTGTGCCAATCCGCATAACTTTGACTTGTTAGTAGTTCGTGCACTTAGAAACATACTCAGGGATATCCCACTTTATTCCATTCCACCAATAGACTTCTCTCAAGTCGTGGTACATCTTGGTGGAGCTAGGATGGATGGAATACCTAGAACTATGAGCTTCAACCATGATTCTCTCTCGAACACCATCAACATCGGGGACACATAACCTACTTTGGTATCTCAATACCCCATCTCCCCCTTTGGAGAAAACCATCACTTTCTGTTTGTGGACAACCTCCTTCAATTAGAGTATGATAGGATCTCGATCTTGTTTCTCTTTTACCTCTGCTACTAGGGATGATGCAGACCCACTCTGAACATCGACTCCTCCCTCGTAATTCTCCACGAGTTGAACTCCATATCGAGCCAATCTATGTACTTCTTTCAATAGCTCTTTCTTTCCTTCCTCAACATGGGTCGTGCTACCCATTGACAACCTGTTAAGAGCGTCAGCAACAATGTTAGTTTTACCTGGGTAGTAGAGGATACTCATTTCATATTCCTTGAGCAATTCCAACCATCTCCTTTGTCGCAAGTTGAGCTCTCTCTGACTGAAGACATACTGCAAGCACTTGTGGTCAGTGAACGCATCCACATGCACTCTATACAAGTAGTGGTGCCAGATCTTAAGTGCAAACACGACCGCCGCCAACTCAAGATCATGGGTCAGATACTTCCCTTCATGAACCTTAAGTTTCGTGGAAGCATAGGCTATTACCTTCCCTCTCTGCATTAACACACAACCCAACCCAAGTCTTGATGCATCACAATATATTACAAAATCCTCTGTCCCATTGGACAAGGTCAAAATAGGTGTAGTAGTCAATCTAGTCTTCAACTCTTGGAGGCTCTTTTCACATTCCTCGAACCACTAAAACTTGACCTTTTTCTAAGTCAATTTGGTCAATGGTGCGGAGAGGGAAGAAAATCCGTCAATGAACCTGTGGTAGTAGCCTGCCAACCCCAAGAAACTTCTTATGTCGGTTGGAAAGGTCGATCTTGGCTAGTTCTTGACCGATTCAATCTTCTAGGCATCGATTCGAATACCATCTCCCGAAACAACATTGCATAGGAAAGCGACTGCCTTGAGCCAAAACTCAATTTTTGAGAACTTTACATACAACTCATGGTCCTTAAGTGTTTGAAGGTGTCACGCCCTAAGCCCCATTAAGGCGGACTGGCACCCGTTGCCAACAAGGCTCGGGAGAACCAACATACAACTATACACCTGCTATGAACATTTAAGAGGTTTCCATACTCAATATGCTGTCAAAAGAAAGTAAACTGTACTAACAAACCAGAAGTAAATGCATAAGACTAGGCCGTTGGAGCCACGATGTCTATAATACGCTATTTGACCACACTTTAATTTACATAGTCTACAAAGCCTCTAAGTAGGGAACAATATCCAAATGGGTCGGGATAGGCCCCGCCTCATGACCAACTATACAATACAAAATATAAGTTCTAAACACATAAGCCCCGAAGCAACCTGGAGCTTAGTAATAGCAGCTGGAAGTCCTGTACTCTTACTGGGGAGATCTAGTAGCTCCTGTACCTGCAGCATGAAATGCAGGTCCCCCGTAAGGGACGTCAGTACGAGATAATGTACTGAATATGTAAGGCAGGAAATATTGTACATGAAATAAGAACTCAGATGAAATCACATGCTGGTGTGTAAGGATGAAAAGACCACCTTTAGTCATACTGTGGAATCATGTACTTTATGTCTTTTTATTTCTGTATCTTTACTGTATAATCTGTGCACAATATATCATGTAAATGACCAGCTGATCAGTGGTAAATCTGTAATGGGATCGACCCTGGCTAGGTGATTCCTTCACCCCTCGGGCTACCACCCAAATGAGATCGACCCTGGCTAGGTGATTCTTCCACCCCTCGGGCTACCACTCATTTATAAGCAACTGTAAGTTATCTTTTATTTACTTTGAGATGGTTCTTTTGGTGGTCATAACCTTTAGAACTGTAGGAATATAGACATGTGACATATGAGCAACCATACAAGGTAATACTACAATGAAAAGAGAGATACACAACTAATGAACCGTATCGGAGATTAAATGACACATATACTTTGTTGGGTAAGAAGGAACTCAAGTATATTTGGTATCCAAGTACATATGCAGGTTGACAATGACTATGTATGGGTACATATGAACATGGTAAAGAGTGGGGACACGGTTAGCAGCCATGTCGGAGTTTGTACGTGCCTTTATATGCTAAGGAAGATTATAGATTTCATGCCAAGTAATAGGAAATCAAGTTGCCTTACATACCTCGCTGTACTATGTCGTTATTACCTCGGGGTAGTATCCTTTTCCTCCAAACACTTATCTACAACATATTAGGTGATAAAACTAGTGTTAGTAGCTAATAAACACGTCTTAGTAATCCAATTTCACCCAAAAACAACATCCGGGCAGCAAGCTCGGAATTAGCAACCAAGGAGTATTCTTTCAACATTTCCACTCCTAATCGTATTTTCTAACACACATTCCCATATACATGTCATATCCAGCTATGTTTAGTCCCATAACAGCATTACAACAACTCATATAATACAGTATACAACAACTCTACACAACACGTAAGTAGACAACGCAACATTGCGTCCTTCCGCTACATTTTGACGTCAACCATTCCAAATCCGTTCCAACCTTAACCAAACTGTCCTCAAAATATTTACACACAATTACCGTCCTAAACCAGTCCAAAAACAGTCCCTAAGTAGATGAAAAACGTGGGACAACAATTCCCAAAAACAGTCCACAAATTCTTACTAATGACGGGAATTAAGACATCATTTAAGAACTTGTTTTTGCGGAAGATACAAGTGGTCCAGCAGCCTTCTTACATCATTACAGACCCAAGATTTTTTAAAAACATACATATACTTCATAACTCAGCCAACCAACAAGTTAAAAGTCTCTTATTTAACAAGAAAAGTGAACCACAAAATTGGAACACATGCTGTCCCAAAATTCCTACACAATACAACCAACATATTCTTCATGTTTTTCATGGAAACATTACACCAAACCATGGGTATTTTTACTTACCTTAACGCTCAAGTATTATGTTCTCTTCAAGAACCCTAGAAGTGTGTCTTGGCTGCTTTAGAAAATGAGAAGAGTGCAAGAAGAACTTAGAGAGAAAATATGAAATTTGGCTTAAGAGAATGGCTAAAAGTTGCTGCTGGTTGCTCCCTTTTATAGGCCTCTTTTGGCCGACTTTCTTTTGGGCTTTTAGCCTTATTTTAATAAGGTTATGGGGCAGCAGCTTGGCCCTTTCATTTGGGCCTTATTGGGCTTCAAATGGGATGGGCTTTGTTGCAAACATTTACTCCCTAAGCCCACTTAGTTTGGGCTTTAGTTTTGAATTGGATTGTAATTGTAATTTAGCCCTTTTCTTATCCATCTTGGGCTGCAAATATTGTCCTTTTATGATGCCAAACCATGGGCCCAAATGACATCCTTAACTCGGGGTTTATTCTTTATCGGACTTAAACAAATTCGGTGTTGGGCCTTGTCTCCGTTTACCGAGCTTATTTAAGCTAAGCGCGTAGGTGACTCACCTACTAGATTGCTAAGTCCCTCAAGAACCTCAATTATTTTACTTCATTTAAGGTCACACTCTCCTTAAATTGACTTAAAAATTATATACGCTCGGTCATCTTAAGCGTTAGACGTGCATATAGCCCTTTAATCTAAAATTCACGTACCTTTAAAAATATGTGCAGATTTGACCCTACCATATCATATTTCATCTATGTTGGACTAGTACATGTATGATGTGGGGTGTTACATCCTTCCCCCCCTTAGGAACATTCGTCCCCGAATGTAAGCATAATTGAATAGGTTAAACGAACTCACGTGTAAACAGACTTTTGAAAACATAATAAGAATTCATATTCACGTACCTACTAATCCCTCAACTCTCTATCTTGGACTTCCTCTTTAGCTTCAAATAAATAAGGATATTTAGACCTCATTGCTTCCTCAGCCTCCCACGTTATCTCTTCTACCTGTTGGTTCCTCTAAAGCACTTTTACTGAAGGTATTTCCTTATTCCTTAGCTTTCTGACTTGACGATCTAGGATAGCAATAGGTACCTCTTCATAAATGAGATCTTCCGTAACTTGCATATCTTCAATAAGAGTAATACGAGATGGATCACCTATGCATTTTCGGAGCATTGAGACATGAAAAACTGGATGAACCATTGAAAGCTCCTGGGGTAACTCTAATTCATATGCAACTTGTCCAAACCTTTTAATAATCTTATATGGCCCTATGTAACGTGGGCTTAGTTTCCCTTTCTTACCAAATCTCATAACACCTTTCATTGGAGACACCTTTAAGAATACCCAATCTCCTACTGAGAATTCCAGTCCTCTTCTTCTAGCATCTGCATATGATTTGTGACGGCTTTGGGTTGTTTCTAGTCGTTGTCGTATTACCTTGACTTTTTCCATGGCTTGTTGGACTAGATCTGGACCAAGCAAGGTGGTTTCACCCACTTCAAACCATCCTATCGGTGATCTACATTTCCTTCCATACAAAGCTTCATACAGTGCCATCTTGATGCTTGAATGGTAGCTATTATTATAGGCAAATTCAATAAGTGGCAAATGGTCCACCCAACTACCTTTGAAGTCCAATGCACACGCCCGCAACATATCTTCAAGTGTTTGAATGGTGCGTTCTGCTTGACCATCTGTCTGTGGGTGGAAAGCTATACTTAAATTTACTTGTGTCCCTAAGCTCCTCTGGAAGGATTTCCAAAACTTTGCAGTGAATTGAGCTCCCCGATCAGATATAATGGAGATTGGGACCCCATGTAGTCTAACTATCTCCTTAAGGTATAGCTTTGCATACTCTTCAGCCGTATAGTCACTCTTAACTGGCAAGAAGTGTGCTGACTTTGTAAGTCTATCAACTATTACCCATATGGAGTCAAACTTCTGAAAAATGAGCGAGGCAACCCAGTAACAAAATCTATATTAATCATATCCCACTTCCATGTTGGAAGCTCTATACATTGCATATAACCTCCCGGCTTTTGGTGCTCTACCTTAACTTGTTGGCAATTTGGACATTGAGCCACAAATTCTGCAAGGTCCTTTTTCATGCCTTCCCACCAAAACATTTCCTTCAGGTCATGATACATCTTAGTTGACCCTGGATGGATGGTATATCTTGAATGATGGGCTTCTTCCATTATTCTCCCTCTTAGTCCATTTATATTAGGAACGCACAATCTGTTTTGACAGTAAAGTACTCCATTTTGGGCAAGTTCAAAGCCCTTCATTCTGCCTTGACTCACCTTCTCCTTAAGTCGCCGTAGAATAGGATCTTTGAACTGTTTTTCCCTTACCTCTGTTATCAATGAAGACTCTGCAGCATTATGCACAACAACCCCTTCCTTTGGAGTTTCAATGAGGCGCACCCCCAAATTGGCTAGTTGACGTAGATCCTTAGCGACTCCTTGCCTTACCACGGTCTGATCATCAATATTCACAATTGCCTTGCGGCTCAAAGTATCGGCTACCACATTTGCTTTCCCTGGATGGTATAGTATATCAACATCGTAATCCTTTATTAGCTCCAGCCACCTCCGCTGCCTTAAATTTAGGTCTTTCTGTTTAAATATGTACTGTAAGCTCTTATGATCAGTATATATGTCAACATGAACTCCATACAAATAATGGTGCCATATTTTCAAGGCAAACACAACAGCTGCTAGTTCAAGGTCATGTGTCGGGTAGTTTTTCTCATGTGGCCGCAGTTGTCTCGAGGCATAAGCAATTACCCTACCATGTTGTGTCAGTACACACCCTAAGCCAACCCCCGAAGCATCACAATATACCGCATACCCCTCTGAGCCTTCTGGAAGCACTAATACAGGTGCAGAAGTTAACCTGCTTTTCAACTCTTGAAAGCTCTTTTCACATGCATCATTCCATTGAAATTTGGTTGCCTTATGTGTCAACTTTGTTAGAGGTGCAGAAATAGAAGAAAAACCTTCGACAAATCTTCTATAATAACCTGCCAACCCTAAGAAGCTTCGAACTTCGGTGGGTGTTGTTGGCCTTGGCCAATCTTTCACCGCCTCTATCTTTTGCGAATCAACCCTTATCCCTTCATCGGATACAATATGACCCAAGAATGCCACTGATTTCAACCAAAATTCACATTTGGAAAACTTGGGATACAATTGCCGATCACGAAGAACTTGTAATACCTGCCGTAAGTGATTTGCATGGTCCTCTTTTGATCTTGAATACACCAAAATGTCATCTATAAATACTATCACAAAGACATCCAAGAACGGCTTGAATACCCTGTTCATTAAGTCCATGAAAACTGCTGGTGCATTTGTCAGCCCAAATGACATAACAAAAAATTCAAAGTGGCCATAGCGTGTCCTAAAGGCTGTCTTGGGTATATCATTTTCCCTCACCCTCACTTGGTGATAACCTGACCTCAAATCAATTTTTGAAAAACATTTGGCACCCTGTAACTGATCAAATAAATCATCAATCTTGGGGAGGGGGTATTTGTTTTTAATTGTCACCTTATTCAATTGTCGATAGTCAATACACATTCTCAAGGTGCCATCCTTTTTACGTACAAATAACACTGGTGCACCCCAAGGGGACACACTAGGTCTTATAAAACCCTTCTCTAGCAAATCTTTTAATTGCTCTTTTAGTTCACGTAACTCTGCCGGGGCCATTCTATATGGAGGGATAGAAATAGGTTGAGTGCCTGGGAGTAAATCAATGCCAAAATCTATCTCTCATTCTGGAGGCAAACCTGGAAGCTCTTCGGGAAACACATCAGCAAATTCATTCACTACCGGAACAGATTGAAGAGTTGGTGATTCAGCCTCCATATCCCTTACTCTAACTAGATGACATATACACCCCTCTGACATCATCTTCCTTGCCTTAAAATAGGAAATAAACTTCCCCTTTGGTGCCCCAACATTACCTTCCCATTCAAGGACTGCCTCATTTGGAAAGTGGAAATACACTCTCTTAGATCGGCAATCCACAATAGCATAGCAAGAAGCTAACCAATCCATACCCATTATAACATCGAATTCCACCATATCTAACTCAACAAGGTCAGCCAGTGTGTCACGGTCACAAACAGTTACGACACAGTCATAATAGACCCTTCTAGCTATAATAGATTCACCGGTTGGCGTAGACACTTCAAATGGCTCATTCAATAATTTAGGTGTTCTTTTAAGCTTCCCAGCCACTAGTGGTGTGATATAAGATAATGTAGAACCAGGGTCAATTAATGCATATACATTATGTGAAAAGATGGACAATGTACCTGTGACCACATCGGGTGAAGCTTCTAAATTCTGCCGACTCCCCAGAGCATAAGTGCGATTCTGGGCTCCGCTGGAGCTAGCTGCTCCTCTACCACCTCTACCACGGCCTGTAGGCATTTGCTGACCCCTACTGAAAGGAGGAACTGACGATGATGATGCAACAGCTGGCCCAGCAGGTTGTGCCATATCACTCATACGTCTTCTTGGGCAATCTCTTATCATATGCCCTGGTACACCACACCAATAACAGGCATCTGTCCCAACACGGCATATACCTGAATGACTCCTCCCACATTGTTGGCAAGACTGCCTAGGAGGAATCTGCTGGCTGGGCGAATATCCTGCAGTCCGTACACCTTGTCCCTCACTTCTTTGATTAAACTGATTACCTCTAGGCCTTTGAAGTTGCGGTGGAGCACTGACTGCAGAATAGGAGGATGATGGTCTAGGTGGTTTACTAGGAAATCGGGGCCTAACATCACCTTGGGACGGTACAAACTGCCCTGTAGATCTGGCCCTCTTGGACTGGCCCCTTTCTATCTCTTGCGTCCTTCTCCTTTGCCTCTGATCCTCTAGTTTCTGCGCAAATGCTTGCATTCTTGCTATATCCATGTCTTTATTCAATGAAGCAATAGTACAGTCTCTTACCAGATATGTATCCAACCTATCCACATACCGATGAACTCTATCTGCCATAGTAGCAACTACATTGGGAGCATACCTGGCCAAGGAGTTAAACTGGAGGCTATACTCCCTCACGCTCATACCCCCTTGATGGAGATTCAGAAATTGATCTGCACGGGCCTCTCGAATCTCATATGGCAAGTAGTGGTCAAGAAAGGCCTCTTTGAACTCCTTCCAGGTAGTTGGAGGTACATCTATACCCTTGGATTGCTTCCAAGATTCATACCACAATATAGCCACACCTTTCAATCTATATGCTGCCAGTTCTACAGCTTCTGTACCACTTACATGCATAACATCTAAAGTGCGCTGGATCTGGTCGATGAAGTCTTGCGGATCTTCATTAGGATCTGACTCGGTGAAAGCTGGAGGGTCCAAATTAAGGAAGTCACGTATCCTCGTGCTAGCCGCCCTATTTGCACCATCTGCACCTACAACTGGGCCTTCTTGTCTTTGGCTTTGGCTAGCAACTATGCGAGTCAATAATTGGACCGCATTTCTCAGATCCTGCACAACAGCATCGGCAGGTGGTTCTGAGGGAGTTTCACTACGACCTGGTTCATCAGGAGCTGGAGGAGTTGGAGATGTTTGGGACAGAGACTCATCTTGGGCCTCCTCTCGTCGTCTCACCCGACTGGGCATACCAATTACCACTTCCACCTCCTTCCCCTTGCCTTTGCTTTTCCTTGTTTCAGGCATGCTTACTGTACAAAATAATTTAGAGGTCAGAAATAATCAACATACAACACTTGGCTCTATGGCACGATCTAAAGAATGAAAAAAAAGTGACAACTCCTAAATGCCACGTAGCCTCCTACTTATAAATGTGGTGCACAACACATCCATAAACAAGACTCTACATAGACATGGCTTTGTAGACTCCCTAGGACGACCCGCTCTGATACCACTTCTGTCACGCCCTAAGCCCCATTAAGGCGGACTGGCACTCGTTGCCGACAAGGCTCAGGAGAACCAACATACAACTATACACCTGCTATGAACATTTAAGAGGTTTCCATACTCAATATGCTGTCAAAAGAAAGTAAACTTTACTAACAAACCAGAAGTAAATGCATAAGACTAGGCCGTTGGAGCCACGATGTCTATAATACGCTATTTGACCATACTTTAATTTACATAGTCTACAAAGCCTCTAAGTAGGGAACAATATCCAAATGGGTCGGGACAGGCCCTGCCTCATAACCAACTATACAATACAAAATATAAGTTCTAAACACATAAGCCCCGAAGCAACCTGGAGCTAAGTAATAGCAGCTGGAAGTCCTGTACTCTTACTGGGAGATCTAGTAGCTCCTGTACCTGTAGCATGAAATGCAGGTCCCCCATAAGGGACGTCAGTACGAGATAATGTACTGAATATGTAAGGCAGGAAATACTATACATGAAATAAGAACTCAGATGAAATCACATGTTGGTGTGTAAGGATGAAAAGACCACCTTTAGTCATACTGTGGAATCATGTACTTTATGTCTTTTTATTTCTGTATCTTTACTGTATAATCTGTGCACAATATATCATGTAAATGACCAGCTGATCAGTGGTAAATCTGTAATGGGATCGACCCTGGCTAGGTGATTCCTTCACCCCTCGGGCTACCACCCAAATGAGATCGACCCTGGCTAGGTGATTCTTCCACCCCTCGGGCTACCACTCATTTATAAGCAACTGTAAGTTATCTTTTATTTACTTTGAGATGGTTCTTTTGGTGGTCATAACCTTTAGAACTGTAGGAATATAGATATGTGACATATGAGCAACCATACAAGGTAATACTACAATGAAAAGAGAGATACACAACTAATGAACCGTATCGGAGATTAAACGACACATAGACTTTGTTGGGTAAGAAGGAACTCAAGTATATTTGGTATCCAAGTACATATGCAGGTTGACAATGACTATGTATGGGTACATATGAACATGGTAAAGAGTGGGGACACGGTTAGCAGCCATGTCGGAGTTTGTACGTGCCTTTATATGCTAAGGAAGATTATAGATTTCATGCCAAGTAATAGGAAATCAAGTTGCCTTACATACCTCGCTGTACTATGTCGTTATTACCTCGGGGTAGTATCCTTTTCCTACAAACACTTATCTACAACATATTAGGTGATAAAACTAGTGTTAGTAGCTAATAAACACATCTTAGTAATCCAATTTCACCCAAAAACAACATCTGGGCAGCAAGCTCGGAATTAGCAACCAAGGAGTATTCTTTCAACATTTCCACTCCTAATCGTATTTTCTAACACACATTCCCATATAAATGTCATATCCAGCTATGTTTAGTCCCATAACAGCATTACAACAACTCATATAATACAGTATACAACAACTCTACACAACACGTAAGTAGACAACGCAACATTGCGTCCTTCCGCTACATTTCGACGTCAACCATTCCAAATCCGTTCCAACCTTAACCAAACTGTCCTCAACATATTTACACACAATTACCGTCCTAAACCAGTCCAAAAACGGTCCCTAAGTAGATGAAAAACGTGGGACAACAATTCCCAAAAACAGTCCACAAATTCTTACTAATGACCGGAATTAAGACATCATTTAAGAACTTGTTTTTGCGGAAGATACAAGTGGTCCAGCAGCCTTCCTACATCATTATAGACCCAAGATTTGTTAAAAATATACATATACTTCATAAATCAGCCAACCAACAAGTTAAAAGTCTCTTATTTAACAAGAAAAGTGAACCACAAAATTGGAACACATGCTGTCCCAAAATTCCTACACAATACAACCAACATATTCTTCATGTTTTTCATGGAAACATTACACCAAATCATGGGTATTTTTACTTACCTTAACTCTCAAGTATTAGGTTCTCTTCATGAACCCTAGAAGTGTGTCTTTGCTGCTTTAGAAAATGAGAAGAGTGCAAGAAGAACTTAGAGAGAAAATCTGAAATTTGGCTTAAGAGAATGGCTAAAGGTTGCTGCTGGTTGCTCCCTTTTACAGGCCTCTTTTGGCCGACTTTCTTTTGGGCTTTTAGCCTTATTTTAATAAGGTTATGGGGCAGCTGCTTGGCCCTTTCATTTGGGCCTTATTGGGCTTCAAATGGGATGGGCTTTGTTGCAAACATTTATTCCCTAAGCCCACTTAGTTTGGGCTTTAGTTTTGAATTGGATTGTAATTGTAATTTAGCCCTTTTCTTATCCATCTTGGGCTGCAAATATTGTCCTTTTATGATGCCAAACCATGGTCCCAAATGACATCCTTAACTCGGGGTTTATTCTTTATCGGACTTGAACAAATTCGGTGTTGGGCCTTGTCTCCGTTTACCGAGCTTATTTAAGCTAAGCGCATAGGTGACTCACCTACTAGCTTGCTAAGTCCCTCAAGCACCTCAATTATTTTACTTCATTTAAGGTCACACTCTCCTTAACTTGACTTAAAAATTATATACGCTCAGTCATCTTAAGCGTTAGACGTGCATATAGCCCTTTAATCTAAAATTCACGTACCTTTAAAAATATGTGCGGATTTGACCCTGCCATATCATATTTCATCCATGTTGGACTAGTACATGTATGATGTGGGGTGTTACAGAAGGACAACTCTAAAGTGATTGACATGCTCCTCCTCATCCTTAGAATACACTAAAATGTCATTGATGAACACGATTACAAACATGTCAAGATAGGGTTTAAACACTATTCATCAAGTCTATTAAGGTTGCAGGTGTGTTCTTCAACCCAAAGGACATGAGCAAGAACTCAATGTGACCATATCTACTCCTGAAGGTTGTTTTTGAAATGTCACACTGCCTTACTTTCAACTGATGGTAGCCCGATCTGAAGTCTATCTTTGAGAAGCATGAGGCACCCCGAAGTTGGTCAAACAGATCATCTATCCTGGGGAGAGGATATTTATTCTTGATTGTAACCTTGTTCAATTGCATATAATGTATGCACACTCTGAGAGAACCATCTTTCTTTTGCACGAACAACATGGGGAGCACCCAAGGAGAAATACTTGGCCTAATAAAGCGCTTCTTTAACAAATCCCTCCATTGCTCTTTCAACTCTTTTAACTCAGCGAGGGCCATCCTATAGGGTGGAATTGAGATAGGCTGGGTATTAAGAAGAACATCAATCCCGAAGTCGATCTCCCTATCAGGAGGGATTCCAGGTAGATCATCAGGAAATATTTCTGGAAACTCACTCACAATAGGGACTGGCTCAAGAGTACAAGCCTCAACATCATCATACTTGACTCATACGAGATGGTAGATGCACCCTTTAGAGATTAACCTTCTAGCTCTAAGGTAAGAAATAAATTTGCCTGTAGGTACAATAGAATATTCTCTCCATTCTATAACAGGCTCATTTGGGAACTAAAACTTGACAGTACGGGTCTACAGTCAATAGAGGCATAGTAGGGGTGGAGCCAGTCCATGCCAAGGATTACATCAAAGTCAATCATATCTAAACACAACAAAATCAGCAAGAGTATCCCTATGATAGAAAGACACTACACAATCTTTAAAGACTCTCTTGGCTATGATAGACTCATCAACAGGAGTAGAAATAGGGAAAGGCTCAAGTAAACACTCACAGGGAATCTAAACTTTTCTAGCCATATATGGCGTCATAAAGGACACCATGGCCTCTGGATCAAGCAAAGCATAATAATCGAAAGTAAACACTCAAAGCATACCCTTCACGACATCTGGTGCAACCTCTTGGTTTTGTTGATTCTCCATTTCAAAAAGACGGTTCATCCCTCTGCTTGTCCCCCGTGTAGTACCTCTCTGGTTACCCTTGGGTGATGGCATCGTAGTAGAAGACTGTGCTTTATTACACCAAGATGGACATTCCTTCACGAAGTGACCTGCCTGGCCACACTTGTAACAAACATTTCCTCTATCCTTGAACTATCCCAAATGCATCCTACCTCATTTCCCACAAGGTGGTTTCCCTCTTGAGGCAAGAGTCACACTAGCTTGGGAACCCTGTGCTCTAAAGTTTGTCTGACCTTGGGATCTTTGATCATACCTGACATTCGGAGTTGGTGCACTGGCTGATGATGGTGTATACCCCGAAGGCCTCTTTTGAAAGTAAGACCTACCTCTCTAATCCTGTTTGTGCTGGTTAGGATCATACCCGTGTACTTGGCTTTCTTACTCAAATCCTCTTCTCTATCTTTCTTTTTGTCCGCCTTATTTTGCTAGGCAGATACCATGATTCTGGAGATATCCATGCCCAGGATTTGTAATGCTGCCTTGCACTCCCTCTTCACCTATTTACCCAACTTAGATACGAACTTTCTCATCCTCACCCTCATGTCCTGGACCATCTCTGGAGCGTACCTGGACAGCTTAATAAACTTAAGGCTGTACTCTTTGACAGTCATTCCCTCTTGCTTTAGGTTCACGTTGTAACACCCAACATCTTACATGTACTAGTCCAACGCAGATGAAACATGATATGGCGGGGTAAAATCCGCACACATTTTTAAAAGTGCGTGAATTTTAGATTAAAGGGCTATATGTACGTCTAATGCTTAAGATGACCAAGCGTATACAATTTTCAAGTCAAGTTAAGGAGAGTGTGACCTTAAATGAAGTGAAATAATTGAGGTGCTTGTGGGACTTAGGAAGCTAGTAGCTGAGTCACCTACGTGCTTAGCTTAAATAGGCTAGGTAAACGGAGACAAGGCCCAACACCGAATTGTTCAAGTCCAATAAAGAATAAACCCCGAGTTAAGAATGTCATTTGGGCCCATGGTTTAGCATCATCAAAGGACAACATTTTCAGCCCAAGATGAATAGGAAAAGGGCCAAATTACAATCACAACCCAATTCACAACTAGGGCCTAAACTAAGTGGGCTTAAGGGAGAAATGTTTGCAACAAAGCGCATCCCATTTGAAGCCCAATAAGGCCCAGGTTAAAAGCCAAGTTGCTGCCCCATAACCTTAATAAAATAAGGCTGAAAACCCAAAAGAAAGTCGGCCAAAAGAGGTCTATAAATGGGAGCAACAAACAGCAACGTTTAGTCGTTTTCTCAAGCCATAAGTTTCAGATTTTTCTCTAAGTTTCTTCTTGCTCTCTCTTCATTTTCTAAAGCAGCCAAGGCACACCTCTAGGGTTCTTGAAGAGAACCTAATCCTTGAGGGCTAAGGTAAGTAAAAAAATACCTATGGTTTGGTGTAATTTTTCCATGAAAAACATGAAGAGTATGCTGGTTGTATTGTGCAAGAATTTTGGGACAGCATGTGTTCCAAAGATTGTGGTTCACTTTTCTTGTTAATTAAGAGACTTTTGTCTTGTTGGTTGGCTGAATTATGAAGTAATATGTATCTTTTTAACGAGTCTTGGGTCTGTAATGATGTAAGAAGGCTGCTGGACCACCTTTATCTTCCGCAAAAATAAGTTCTTGAATGATATCTTAGTTCCGCTTTTAGTAAGAATTCGTGGACTGAATATTGGGAATTGTTGTCTCATGTTTTCCATCTACTTAGGGACTGTTTTTGGACTGCTTTAGGACTGTAATTGTGTGTAAATATGTTGAGGACAGTTTGGTTGAAGTTGAAATGGATTTGGAATGGTTGACGTCGAAGTGTAGCGGAAGGACGCAGTGTTGTGTTGTCTACTTGCGTGTTGTGTCGAGTTGTTGTATGTTGTACTGTAAGAGTTGTTGTAATGCTGTTACAGGACTAAAAATAGCTGGATATGACATGTATATGGGAATGTGTATTAGAAAAATACGATTAGGAGTGGAAATGTTGAGAGAATACTCTTTGGTTGCTAATTCCGAGCTTGCTGCCCGGATATTATTTTTGGGTGAAATTGGATTACCAAGTTGTGTTTATTAATTGCTAACACTAGTTTTGTCACCTAATATATTGTAGATAAGTGTTTGTAGGAAAAGGATACTACTCCGAGGTAATAACGACATAGTACAGCGAGGTATGTAAGGCTACTTGATTAACTATTACTTGGCATGAAATCTATAATCTTCCTTAGCACATAAAGGCACATACAAATTCCGACATGGCTGCTAACCATGTCTCCTCTCTTTACCATGTTCATATGTACCCATACATAGACATTGTCAAACTTGCATATATACTTGGATACCAAATATACATGAGTTCCTGTTTACCAAACAAAGTCCATGAGTTGTTTAATCTTTGATACGGTTCATTAGTTCTGTATCTCTCTTTTCATTGTGGTATTATCTTGTATGGTTGTTCATATGTCACATGTCTATATTCCTATAGTTCTAAAGGTTATGACCACCAAAAGAACCATCTCAAAGTAAATAAAAGATAACTTACAGTTGCTTATGAATGGGTGGTAACCCAAGGGGTGGAAGAATCACCTAGCAAGGGTCGATCCCATTTACGGGGGGTATCCCAGGGGTGAAAGGAAAGCCTAGCATGGGTCAAACCCGTGACTGATTTACCACTGATCAGCTGGTCATTTACATGATATATTGTGCACATATTATACCGTAAGGAAAGATACAATAATAAAAAAGACATAAAGTACATGATTCCACAATATGACTAAAGGTGGTCTTTTCATCCTTACACACTAGTGTGTGATTTCATTTGAGTTCTTATTTCATATACAGTATTTCCTGCCTTACATATTCAGTACATTACCTCGTACTGATGTCCCTTACGGGGGACCTGCATTTCATGCTGCAGGTACAGGAGCTACTAGATCTCCCAGTAAGAGTACAGGAATTCCAACTGCTGTTACTGAGCTCCAGGTTGCTTCGGAGCTTGTGTGTTTAGAACTTGTATTTTGTATTGTATAGTTGGTCAGGAGGCGGGGCCTGTCCCGACTCATATGGATATTGTTCCTTACCTAGAGGCTTTGTAGACAATGTAAATTATAGTGTGGTCAAATAGTGTATTATAGACATTGTGGTTCCAACGGCCTAGTCTTATGCATTTACTTTTGGTTTGTTAATACAATTTACTTCCTTTTAACAGCATGTTGAATATGGAAACCTCTAAACTGTTCATAGAAGGTGCATAGTTATATGTTTGTTCTCCCGAGCCTGGTTGGCAACGGGTGCCAGTCCGCCTTAATGGGGCTTAGTGCGTGACAGAAGTGATATCAGAGCGGGTCATCCTAGGGAGTCTACAAAGCCGTGTCTATGTAGAGTCTTGTTTATGGATGTGTTGTGCACCACATTTATAAGCAAGAGGCTATGTGGCATTTAGAAGTTGTCACTTTCTCAACCTCTCAACCTCATTCGCATGCATAACCCCTTAACCTTTGACCCTCTATAGATTGATGGGTTCATTCTCAAGAAATCTCTGACTGGTTGCAGACGTGGGCTCTTAGGAGCTGGAGCTAAGGGTCTGGGGACCTCGGCGGTTACTTTGGGAGGCCACTAGCTGGGTGAGCATAGCAATGGCTCCACTGAAGTTTGCCTTTGAGGTAGAGGCTGACCGAGCAGGATGTGCCTGTGGAATCCTAGTAGCTCTGGTAGGTCGACCCCGTCTCATCATCCCAGTCTGAGTAAGGACCTCTGGTAGGGGATTCTCAGCATTTGGGGTTGACGCGTCTCTTTGGGTAGCAATTTGTTTAGGAGGCATAATCTGCAAATGCTAATGCACGAATTAGAAAGGAGTTTTATAGAGTCAAAGTCTATTGCACAAACTCAAAATACAGAAGAAGTGAAACAATTCCTAATGTCCTATAGCCTCTTGTTTATGAAGTCTAATGCACAACACAGACATGGACAAGACTCTACTAGACATGGCTTGATAGACTCCCTAGGACTCTTGAACCCTCTGCTATGATACCAAGTTTGTCACACTCCGGGAGGGTACCCTAGATATGGTCGGCACTCGGGGACTATTGCTAGCCCTAAAGCGATCCACTCGGTCTCAAGATAGTCACTCAACCATTAGACACAACAAAAAGTATTAGAGTAAGGAAAATAAGATAGTGGGCAAGTCAGTTGCTTATACATCACTGAAGGAGGTCCATAGGTCAACAACATCAGTCTCAACATCTATAACATAATAGCTAGTTTAAGGAAGTAAATTCAAATAAGGAAAGACCCCAACATCTCATCCTCATCTCTAGTCTATGAAGCCTCTACCTCTACAGTCTAAGACAGTACCATGATACGCCATGGATACCCAACTCAAAAGAGTAAAGCAACTTGTAAGATAAAAGAAAAGCTCCTTTGGATCGCGGGGGGCGGGGGGGGGGGGGGGGGACGGTCACCAATATCAGAAACTAGGGAACTCTGAACCTCAATGGTGCCTCTACCGAAGTCCTCTATCTCTTGTATATGCATCATGAATTGATGCAACACCTAGTAACTTTAGTACGTCAAATGTACGATATGTAAAATGCCTCAAGAAATAGACAAATCTCAAACTCTATCAATCAACTCGACTCAAAACTCAACTCCTCATCTCATAACTTAACTCAGGTAAATCATGCAAGTTTAACATTTTGAAATCATGCTTTTAGAATTAGATTCAGTATTTGATGCAACTCAATTCGAAAGACTTATGATATGTTCAACTCAAGTGTTTGCGTGGAAGTTTCTCTAACTGATAAAACACTCCACCCCACCATGAGTTTTGGTAATGTACAATGAAAATACGTCATTGCCACGTCCGTCATAAACTTAACTCAATATCTTAACTCAAGAGACGAAGGGGCATATGGATGAACATAATACAACGCTTTAGGTAGGCTTACATACTTGGGATGAAGCTTTCAATAATCACTTCAAGAATTTATCTGGAATTCCTCAATCTCAAGCTCTTCTCTTCTTTACTCAAACCCTAGTCTTGTTAGATTGTTAGAAAAGGACTTTAGAATGGTGTTTTAGACACTTTTTGCGTTAAAAAAAACCTAATTAGATCATGTATTGAGTTTAGTAGGGGTTGAGAATCAACTTGAATGCCCCTAAAAAAATTTTTAATTTTTTTCCGCTTTGAAATAACCCAGTTTGCGACGCGGACTAGTCGCTTACAATGCATTTTTCTCCGAAATATTTATGAACCAGTTTGCCCAAGCCCATCAAAAAATTAAAAAAAATAAGTGTGAGTCCATTATTGAGGCACGACGAGTCTCCGTCATGCACCGACACTATTTCGGTGTCCGGGTCAAAAAATTATATTTTGATCCAATCGCTCTAAAAATCGACCAAGGCCATTACCCCACTCAATTTTTTGTGCTTATCACAAATTCGGTCTTGAATTTGTCATACAAGCACTGGAAGATGTGTTATGCGCACATTTCCCTTCTTGGGGTGTTTTGGTAATTTCACCAGGCGTTACAGTATTTTCATCTTTTCTCACCCTTTAAACCTAAACTTGTCAGTTTTTTACATAAATAAATCCCTAAATGTGATTCCTTGATTTCTTTATGCTCAAAATATTCTCCAAACTTATAATGTACTTTCAAGAGAAAAAAAGCAAGGGTTTCAAGAGAAGCTAGTTAATTCATCAAAGTTCTTCAAGAAGTCTAATTTTCCTAGTAAAATTACAAAAATACCCCTAGAAGAGGGGTATATGCATAACATATCTTCCAATTCTCATATGACAAATTTGAGATCGGATTTGTGATCAGCACGAAAAATTGAGTGGGAAAATGGTCTTGATCAATTTTTAGAGCGATCGGATCAAAAGATAGTTTTTCGACCCAAAAACCAAAACTGTGTCGGTACGCGACGTAGGTGCATCGCGCTTCTATAGTGGACCCACACTTGTATTTTTTCAAAATTTTCAACGGTATTGGGAAACCTTGTTTAGAAACCTTTAAGAGAAAAATACACTATACTCAACTAGTGTGCGTCCTAAACTAGGTTATGCTGAAGCTGAAAATGTTCTAAATTTTGTGAGGGGCCTTCAGGTCGATTCCCAACCCCTCCTGAACTCAATACATGATCTAATTTGGTCATTTACATAAAAAAGGTCTAAAATCCCATTTTAAGTCCTTTTTTGACAGGCTAACAAGACTAGAGCTTGAGAAAAGATGAGAAGAGCTTGAGATTGAGGAATTCAAGAGGAAATCCTTGAAGAGGTTGTTGAGAGCTTCATCCTAGGTAGATAAAGCTTAACTAAAAGCATTAGATTGTTCTCTCATGTGCCCCATAGATGAATTGATAGTCTAAAGAGTCAATATACATGATTCTTGATGGTTTTTCTTAAAAATTTTATCAAATTCGTATATTTTCTTATGTTGATGCTCGTTATAAACTTGTTTTCTTGAATTGAATATACTGATGAGAAATTGCATAACCCTACATGACTATTTTTAAAAAGCATGCAAAAAAGAACATAGAAATTGAGTCTAGAGCCTTGATCGGAGGATGTCGATTGTGATTGTGATTGTGACAAGAGAATGATGATGAGTTGATTGAGGTTGATAGTCCCATGGGTCTCCATATTTGAGCTCCACTGATATGTCTATTCGATTGTTCCCTAATGATTCTTCTAAAAGTTGAGCTATTGATTGATATGTTGATAGATGAAAGGGTTAAAGTCCCTATGAGTTTGATTGATGATAGGGTTAGAGTTCTTATGAGCTTGATTGATGAAAGGGTTAAAGTCCCTATGAGTTTTATTGATGATAGGAAGAGTCTCTATGTGATACTAATCGATGCTAAGATTTAAGTTCCCATGAGATTGGTTGAGATGAGGTCTTATGAGCATTGAGTCTTCAGAGGAGTATTGAGCACAGAAAGTGTGAGAGTTAGTCCAACTCAAACTGGTCAAACTACGTCGCCAAACATAGGTGAGGATTAGAACCATCACATTATATTGTGGTTCCCTCTTAAGAGAGTCCTTGAATCAATAGAGGACTTGGTGATTGCAGTCTCCCTTGTGGATTCAATTTGTTCCCTACCTGGCAAGCATGGAATGGTCTTGGCAATGACGACAGATTGTTGTACAATCATTGGTTCATTAGTGATTGTTCTCGGATAAGAGAAACTCTGAAAACGTCCCTCCCTTGAATATAATGAGTCGAGATGAGATGAGATGAGTTCTTTTGAGATGAGTTTGATTTGATATATGAGTTTTATTGGTCGATAGGTCACTTGTATACTCTTTATTCTTGATTTAGATAGACATTTGACATGTTGATTGTTTACTATTTCTGAGTAGATGGTTGTTCCATATTATTCTACCTATTTAAATTTTATTTAGCTATTTTACATATAGTACATTACACGTACTAATGCCACTTGGTGTTGCATAGTTTTATGATACAGATACAAGGATTAGGGATTATTAATAGGTGCATCGTTGAAGATCTAGGACGTTCAGCTTATTGTTGAGCCTCCCCTACTTTAGAGGATCCACTATTATTTATTTCATCATGCTTTTAAGTTAGACTAGACTAGTCTTATATTTCGATCCTAGTAGCCATGGCTCTATCATTGGCACCACTTGATTAATGATAGAGGCTTCATAGATAATAGTCGGACATTGAGGTTGACAGGTTTCTAGTGGCAGTTGGTGAGAGCTCCTCATTCTCAGAGGGCTCTAGTAAGTTAGTTTGATTTATTTATTTATTTTATAGCCAGGTAGTCGTGTGTCCTTTTACAACACCCATCATTAGTTTAGTAGAGGCTTCATAGGAAATGTTAGTGAGTCAGTCCAGTCTATTCATTTGAATATTTAAATCATTTATTAGTATTTGTATCAAAAGTTATTTTTGAGATTTTATATAAAATATGGTTGATATTCCGTGCATTTAATTAGTTGTTTTGAAGGTTCACCTTATAAAGCTTCTACATGTATGTTGAGTCCTCGGTTAAGTGACTCAGCCATGCCAAGGGTATGCTTGGGGACTAGTAATGGTTTCTATTTGCCAGCCACGTCCAGGGTATAGACTTGGGGTGTGATACACTTGGTATCAGAGCACAGAGTTCAAATTTCCTATGGTGTCTATGAAGTCGGGTCTTGTAGAGTCTTTATTATTGGTGTGTTGTGCACCACTCTTATAATCAGGAGGCTACAGGGAATCTAAGAGATGTCTCTCATTCTTTATACTCTAGATCGTGTAGTAAGTCTGTGCCATAAGAAAACATATTTCGATCCACGTGCTTCTCACATCCATTCGACTGCCCCTCATAATCTAAGTAGTTGAAATAGTCAAGTTCATATTCTTGTTGATGAGTTGCTCTTAGATAAAGACTTCATAAAGTAAGGAGACTGCACCAGGCTTGAGAGAAGCTTATTAGTATTCCTTAGTCTATTGATTCAAAAGGCTAGACCCTCCTCCATATGCGTCGTGTGCTTGAGTTAAAGTAAGACTTACTCTTAGACTCTCGTCTCTAAATCATAAGTTGTAGAATGATCCTAGAGCTAGGAAGATGTTGAAATCTAAAAGAAATCATGGTTGATTGAGGCATATAGTTATGAATTATGTATCTATGAGATAACTAATAGGGGTGATAAGTCAAGTCCGTTTGATTTTGATCCAAGAGTAGTAAGCATCACTTATTTATTTTCAATGTTAAAGGTAGGGAGAAGTTGTTGGTTGGTATGAGTTTGAGTATACTCAAATCGGAGAGGAATTTATGTTGATGGGTCATTATTTAATAAAGAGCAAGTATATGTGTTGAATAGAAGGATAGAGTAACCATGAGTTGATACATCTAAGTTAGGCTTATGATTTTGAAGGGAAAGTCCTATGATATTCAAAGAGTTATGGGCTTAACTAGGCAATGACATATAGTGAATGGGTAAGTAGCACCTAGATGTTGAAAGGGAATACAATGAGAAGCTATAACTAGGTAGGCTAAGAGATACTAATTGACTACTTGTTGTAAGGTCTTAGTGGGTGAATATTTCTTAGTTTCATTTAAACCCATAAGTTGGCAAAGCATGTGAGAAATTATATACCTATACGTGTTTTAGTAATAGACATTAAGCTTGAACTTGAGTTAAGTGTCATGGTAAGAGGGATGGCAACATGAAGGTGATAATGATAGGTTGATATTTGATCTAATAGGTTTGGCATGGAGTAAGTGAGGAATTAAGAAGTTATCTTACAGTTAATATGAGTGGCACAAGTGTGGTACTATGATTCTTAGATGAGAATAATGAATTATGGTTAAGTCGTTAGGCAAGAACAGGTTTAATAGGGGCATCAAAGAGGGTATATGGGTTATATGAGGTTTTAATTAAGCTTAGGATTTGCTATGTGAGCATAGAGAGTATATTGAGCTTCTAATATGGGGTAAGCTGAAGTAAGCATTCTTTGTTGTTCGTAAGAGTTTGAATGAAGGTATCATAGGAAAACTTAAGTAAGCGGTGTTAGACAAGTTACTAAGAGTCAAATAGAGTGGCCTTACAAGCCAATGCAAATAACGACTATAGAAAGACATTTACAGAATAAGGATGAGGTTAAGAAAAACACCTTAGAAAGAGGCCTTAAATAAAATCCAAATACCTACAGTAGGAGAGTTTGGTAAACAGGAAACTAGAATCTATCTTAGTATTAGAGTTAAGTAAATACGGACTAGTTCAAGAAAGTGGAATAGGCCTATAGCCTTAGAGTGTTAGCCTCAGACCTAAGGGGGATATGATAAGGTTAGAATTCAAGTCAGGTGACGAGAGCCCGATAGTGGTGTATTCATAAGAAGTTTTAGTGGTACACCAATCCAATCCTACTCTAGCATCTTCTCAAATCTCAAACGTTATAATACTCTATGGATGTCTTGCACATAAACATTATGTCAATGATCTATGCTTATACATTTCAGACATATTCACACATATTCTCAGTCCCCAGAATAAGAGATGAAGATTCTAGTCCATTGATCTCAATCTTATTCTATAAAGTCTTAGATATTAGTTTCATGACATGGATCAATTTATATAAGCACTCAAGTTCCATAGTATGCTCAGTATCACAAACTTGTGACTTACCCTCAGTGGCTCACAAAGTAATAATATGCCATACAGACTCTTATAGCAAAAAGTCTTCAAAGAATCATGTTATAGATCTCTCGTTCTAATCCCTCCGGTGATTTTTGTTAGTTTTGATGGTGATACCAACAATAGTAGTTGAGTGCTAATAGCTTGGAGAATATTGATGTTTCTTCTTGTGATAGTAGTGATCTACCATTCTGTCCAAGGTGAAGCTATAAATAGGAAGAAAGAGCAAGATGATGTGTAGTTACTTAGAGTTAGATGAGAGCATTCGTTTTGTCTCCTGGTATTAAGGCATAATACATTGACAGCTAAAAACATAAGAAGGCAGGAGATTCTAAGAAGAGTGGTTATTTAGAGCCCATAGAGTGATTATAGTACTAGGCTTGAATGTGTTTTTTATGAAACGTGAATTAATGTATGATGCATTAGATGCATATTTGAGTAGGAATCATGACTTGTCAAATGTAGAAGAAAGGAGTAGTATTGTCGGGTAGAATCTCTTATGAATATATAAAGCATAAACAGTGTTGTTAAGATATGCATGACAATCTTATTTGTGATACAATGCGACTTAGAGTTCGGATTTAACAAAGTAAGAGTATGAAGTTAGACTTAGACCTTGATAGAATATCCATATGTATCCTTATGGGAGCTACAAATGAGTCAGAACTAATGAAGTGTTTTATGTATGAAGAAGAGTATAGTCGAAAAATGTTGCTAGGATTGAAAGCTACAATTGTATCATTCATTGTATTGTACTCCTAACTCTAATTCATCCTCAAGGAACCCATGTTCTAGGTTGAATAGCTTTAGAGAGTGTGTGACTTATGTTTAACCTTGTATCGCTCGTATCGTGTATGCCATGGACAACTTTTAGCCTCTTAGTATGAATCAGTCCTACTGTGTTAGTAGAAAAGTTCATAAAAGAGAAAATATTAAGGGTAATTCCATTTTCTTCCAGCTTATCCTGACCTTCATTCGAGAATGAATGATCCCAAGAGGGAGATATTGTAACACCCCACGACTCTATTTTATAGGATCCAAAATTTTCAATCGTAAGTATAGAAGATTAAGTCTAGTAATGCCTTACTTGTACTTAAATTTGAAGGATCATAAATATAGGTGTGAAGTGTGTTAGAAGTGAATTAGGGTCATGAGAGAGCCCTCGTGCTTAGTTGAGTTCAAAACCTCCCTACTAGTTAAGATTTTCACTTTGGTTTATGGAAGAGTCAACTTTAAATGACCATAACTCTTATCACGCAAAGAATTAGGTGTCCCCTAACCTAGAAAATGAAAAATCTTTGAATTATCTTTGCAACGCAACTGATTTCACCTCATTTGGAGTTCGGAGTCAAAAGTTATGGCCGTTTTACTTCAGATTGTCAATGTATTATTTTTCTACAACCCTGACTTACAGGTCGTAAATTGAAATACAGACCGTACTATCAACTAGACGAAACACTTCTGCAGGTCGATTTTTTAGTCCCAGAACTTACGAACCTAAATATAAATCGTAAAACATTTTATGGGTAGTAAAATTGGCTCGTAAACTTGTTCCAGTGACCCCAAAAATTGTCCAAAGGTTTACGGAAGAGTCCCTACGGGCCTTAGAAACTTCTACGGGCTATAGATGGTCCCATAGATGACCCAATCAACGATTTTGAAGAAGGGTATTTTCATCTTTTCTCACCTTTTAAGCCTAAACTTGTCAGTTTTTAGCCTAAATAAATCCCTAAATATGATTCATTAATTTCTTTACCATTAAAATATTCTCTAAAGCTATAACGTACTTTCAAAAGAAGAAAAGCTAGGGTTTTAAGAAGAGTTAGTGAATTCTTCAATGTTCTTCAAAAAATCTAATTTTTCCAGGTATGTAAGGCCCTCCAAAAGTTAATCTATGTATGTTTTAGTATCTTTAACTACTAGTCTCTACCTAAGATCAAGCTTATTAGTTGAGATCAGATTTTCTTCATTACTAATTAATTTCATCAAAATACTTGTTAATGCATTTTTCTTGATAAAAATCATAGCCTTTACTAATATCACTACTAAATTAAGCTATTGAGACAAGGTTTATAGTTATTGTTGCATTTGTGAGAACTCTATATTTCATGAAACACTATTATATTCACCGTTTTGAATTGAGTTTAAAAAGTACTTGAAGCTTTTGTATTTAGAAGATAGTTGAGTAATAAAATTCGTGTTTGAGACAGCTTACATCGATACAACTTTCAGACAAAGAAAAGAGTCATATTGAGAAAAGCTAGAGAAAAGCTAAAGTTGGGTTAAGTCCCAAATGATGAAAGCGGCAACTTGAGAAGTCTTACTCTTGAAGTTATGAGAATCATAAGAGTTATTTTTGGAGTAGTATTGAGCACTGATATGAGTGAGAGTAATAATAACTTAAACTCTTAAACTACGTAGACGACATACGATAGGATTGTACCAGAAGCCAATTCCTTACTTGGTAATAAGATGGACTAGTTTTGGGATGGATCCACTCCCCTAGTTTTTGTCCCTTACCCTGGCAAAGTATTGGACGACTCTGACAGCGTGGGAAAGATGTATTATTACAAAGGTCAAAGTGATGGATGTCGGTCAAAGAAACTCCCCAAGCTAAAGTATTTATTATCTTCAGATACAAATTGAGTTACATTTATACATGCATTAAATCATATGTTTTCCTTATACAACATGGATGATTTCTCTGAGTTACATTCTGAGTTAAGTTGTTCAGTTAAGTATCCTATCATGAGTTTTGTTTTGGCCATCTTACATACCGTATATTTCACGTACTGATGCCTTTGGCGCTGCATCTTTTTTATGATGCAGATTCAAATACCTATGTTAGCCGATATTCAGCAAGACAACTTTTCAGTGGCAGTTGTGAGACCTCCTTATATCAGAGGGCTCCAGTCAGTTGGTTTTATTTATCTAAATATTTTATAAATACGTAGCCATGGGTCTTGTTATGCCACCTATCATTAGTTTAGTAAAGGCTTTATAAACAGAGTTAGTGAGTCAGTCCAATCTATTCATTCAAATATTTAAAGCATTTATTTGTACTTGCATCAAAAGATATTTTTGAGATTTTATATACAATATTGTTGATATTCTTGACATTTAATCAGATGTTTTGAAGGTTCACCTTATAAAGCTTCCACATGTATGTTGAGTCCTCAGTTAAGTGAGTCAGCGAGGCCAAGGGTATGCTTGGGGACAAATAATGGTTTCTGAATGCCGCCTGTATCCTTAAATATACAATTTGAAAAATTGAAACTAAAAATTTTCAATTTTGTTTCTTTTAAACTGATTAAAAAGAAATTTAGGACAAATAAATTAAAATACACAGAGTAACATATTCAGGGTAATCCCACAAGTGAGACTTGAAGGTGGATATTTTGTGGTTTAATTGGTTAATTATGTAAACTTTTACTTTGTTGGTGAGGGTTCGATCCTCGTACCTTGTATTCTCCTCCTCAATTTCTCCTTCCCCTACCCCTAACTTTAAAAAAAATGAATTTGGAGGCACAATAGCATGTACTCGAATCCTACATCTACCTTGTGAAGACAATCAATATGGAAAATAATAAAATACATATACTTTGACATAAACAGGTCATTTAGGTAAAGGATTTCAAATCAAGAGAAAATAAGGTATATTCTTTTGCATATGTTTTACTGTTTTTCTTCTCTAGAACAACGATCAACCAATAACATAAACTTCTTGTAATCTTCCTGCAAGGAAGAAATAAACTATTAGTCAAAGGTACCTACGACAAAAGGTATTATACTTGTCTCAAGTTCATTTTCAAGTTCACTCTCTCTCATCAAATAAGAAACATGTCCTTTTATCATTTATGCCAACACTCCATTCCAACCTTGTTCTTTGGCATCTTCTATCAAAACATTAACGTCTCTCAAAAGTTGCCTCAAATTGTCCAATTCATTGCAAATCTCGCGTCTTTTGTAATTGTTAGGATCAGATGATGATGTCATTTTAACATAAATTAATCATTGAAACAAAATAAGAAAAATAGTAGTGATTATAGTTAAACAACCTCTCCGTCACAATAATTCATAAAAATAACAATTTTTTAAATAAAATTGGGATCAATTTGTCATGTTTCTTATAACAAACAAAGTAAACAGCAATTCGTAGAAACAATATAGAGAGGCTTGACCTGTATAGAAATAATAAAAGTGAAAAAAAATATAATAAGCAATAGGAAAAAAAACACAGAAACCTCAGTGAAGTGATGCATAAAATATGATGAAACTAAAATATTAACACCTTAAGTATTTATAAGGGGTTGCGGTCCTGTTATCATAAATCATGAGAAGATTAGTTATATCACATTAAATTTAAGAAGAGATCTATAAGTTATCCATATTTATTAAGGACATGATTAAAAAATTAAAATTTACTAGTTTGTCAAAATTCAATAAATTTTTGTTGACCGTTTAGTCTTTAATAAATTTATATACGATAAAAATTAATGTGTGCACATTATATTATTAACTACAAAATTTTAAAAAATAGCAAATATTTGAAAAGATAAAAATTAAAAGTGCACATAAAGAGGAACATGATAACACACAATCACATAATAATCAAGGGGCAAAATTAATATGAAGTGAACAAAATTTCTCTATTGATATCAAAATTTAAACTTATGTTGCTATTTACTATATATTTAGAATTCTTGAATATTTAAAATATATTTTTCTCTTGTCATATATTTTTAGTACTCCTTAATTATTAATTCTCCTAACTGCTCTTACCATATATTTTAGGTTCTTCTAATTTAGAATATATAAGTACAATGCACGTGCTTTGCACGTGTGTACCGTATCAATTAATAAAAAGTGTATAAAAATTAAATAAATTACTACGTCTATAACTTACATCTTTGAGCATACAATTATAAATAATTAAGCAAATATTACTATCTCATATCATTAAATTTATAAACACATCATTTTTCAACTAGATCAAGTCTATTTTTGGTAAGTTTTTCCCTTTTTCTTGGAAAATTTTTAAACCCTTTTTTGGGTCTTTTTAAAAGTTTTTTTTAGGACTTTTCTCTTTTTTTAATTATTATTTGACATTTTTTTAAAACTATTTTCTTTCTAGATCAAGTCCATTTTAGTTGAAAAAGGATTCTTTGTGTAGGAATTTAAATAAACTTAAAAACTCCTTTCCATTTAGTTCTTATTATGTTTATTATCTTTAATATTATTAGAAGAAGAATATAATAATTGAAAAAATGGTGAAAAGACGATTTTGTCTAAAGAGGAGTCTTCAATGAAGGGTAAAAAGTTCAAACAACATTTCTAATGGTCTTCCTGCTTCTAATATAATATAGATTAAATATAATTAGTTGATACTTAAGAAAAATGGTTCATGACAATTTTATCTATTATAGAGTATTTTGGTGAAGGACAAAAATTCAATGGAAATTTGTATTTTTTGAAGTAGTCAATTAAGTGTACAAACGTTTCATGTATGTATTGTATATCTTGACAATAAATATGTACATAAATTTATTGTATACGTTATGTTAGACAAAAAAAATCAATTGACATTCATGTTTTTTGAAGTAGTCAATTAAGTGTACGTACTTTTTATGTGTGTATTGTATATATTAATAATAAATATATTGGCACGCCCCCGGAGGGTACCCTAGACGTGCCCTACTCTAGAGACTATTGGTAGCCCCAAAGAGAACCACTTGACCTCATCACATTCATTCAATCAATATTTATCATATAAGCAGAAGACTAAAGATAATGAAAGGTGGACAATCTCAATGAAAGGTAATCAAAACAAATCAACAGGACTAGTATGAAGAAACTAGTCAGACAATATCCAAGTAATCAATCTCAAATCTAGTCTATCATGTGTAACACCACACATCTTACATGTACTGGTCTTATGCTTATGATACATGATATGGCGGGGTCAAACCAGCACATATTTTTTCAAAAGTGCTTGAATTGCAATTTAGAGGGCTATATGTACGCCTAACGCTCAAGATGACCGAGTGTGTAAGTTTTAAGTCAAATTGGGGAGAGCGCCGCCTTAAACAAAGTGAAAGTAAGTGAGGTGCTTGTGAGATTTAGGAAGCTAACAGGTGAGTCACCTACGTGCTTCGCTTAAATAGGCTAGGTAGACGGGGACGAGGCCCAACACCAAATTTGTTCAAGTCCGATAAAGAATAAACTCTGAGTTAAGGATGTCATTTGGGCCCATGGTTTAGCATCATAAAAGGACAACATTTGCAGCCCAATATTAATATAAAAAGCTCCAAATTATATTCACAACTCAATTCACAAATAGGGCCTAACTAAGTGGGTGTAAAAGAGAAATATTTGCAGCAAAGCCCATCCAATTGAAGCCCAATAAGGCCCAAGTGAAAGGGCCATGTTGCTACATCACCACCTTAATAAAATAAGTCTTGAAATGAAAAAGAAAGTCGGCCAAAAGTGGCACTATAAAAGGGATCAAAAGCCAGCAATCTCAAGTCATTTATACAAAGCCAAAAATCAAATTTCTTTCCAAGTTTCTCTTTGCTCTCTCTTCACTTTTTAAAGCTGCCAAGGCACACCTTTGGGGTTCTTGAAGAGCACCCAATCCTTGAGGGCTAAGGTAAGTAAAAATATTTACGGTTTGGAATAAGTTTTCCATGAAAAACATGAAGAGTATGCTGGTTGTACTTGTGCAGGAATTTAGGTCAACATGTGTTTCAAAGATTGTTGTCCACTTTCCTTGTTTATTAAGAGGCTTTGCTCTTGTTGGTTGGTTGGATTATGAAGTAATATTTATGTTTTTAACAAGGCTTGGTTTTTGTAATGATTTAAGAAGGCAGCTGGACTATTTTTATCTTCCGTGAAAATGAGTTCTTATATGATATCTTAATTGCACACTTAGTAAGAATTTATGGACTGAATATTTAAAATTGTTGCCTCATGTTTTCCATGTTTTCCATCTACTTGGGGAATGTTTTAAGACTGTATTAGGACTGTTTTTTGTGTGTAAATATGTTGACGACAGTTTTGTTGAGGATTAAAATAGACTGGGAATGGTTGACACCGAAATGTAACGAAAGGACGTAATGTTACGTTACCTACTTGCGTGTTGTGTAGAATTATTGTATGTTGTACTTTTATGAGCTATTGTAACACTGTTATGGGACTTAAACAAGCTGGATATGATATGTATATGAGAATGTGTATTAGAAATACGATTAGGAGTGTAAATGATGAAAGAATACTCTTTGGTTGCTAATTACGAGCTTGCTGCCCAGATATTATTTTTTGGTGAAATTGGACTACCAAGATGTGTTTATTAGTTGTTTATACTAGTTTTACCACCTACTATATTGTAGATAAGTATTTGGAGGAAAGGATACTACTTTGAGGTAATAACGACATAGTACAACAAGGTATCTAAGGCTACTTGATTTTCTATTACTTGGCATGAAATCTGGGTTCTTCCTTGGCACATAAAGGCACTTACCAACTCCGAAATAGCTCATAACTGTGTCTCCACTCTTTACTATGTTCATATGTTCCCATACATAGCCATTGTCAAATCTGCATATGTACTTGGATACCAAATATCACGCCCCGGGAGGGTACCCTTGGTGTGGCCGACACTCAAAGACTATTTCTAGTCCCTAAGCGAACCACTTAGCTCCATCACATCATTCAATCAAATAACTCTACTGATTAGCGGAAAATATAAGTAGGTAGTGGACACATCTCATCCAAAGTCATCAAAGGAATATATATAATAATAAAGGCTAGTAGAAGGAACTAGCTCACAATCTCAACATGAATGCTCGACCATCGTGTATGACGCCTCTATCACTAATCATATGGTGTCAATGACAGACCCATGGATACCCAAATCGAAATGAAAGAAATAGTCCAATCTAACTCTAAAGCATGATGAAATCATAATAGTCGGTTCTCCGCAGTATGTGAGGCTTACCAATTAGCTACAAATATCGGATCTTCAACGGAGCGCTTGTTGATGATCTCTAGTACCTGCCTCTGCATCATAAAATGATACAATCCAGAGTGGACATCAATAACTCAAAATAACATCAAATCACATCATCAATCAAATGTCTATCTATGCAAGAACAAAGTGTAGGCAAGTGACCTATCAATAATTCAAAACTCATCAATCATCTCAGACTCGTCTCGAGGAGCTCACCTCCTCTCACCTCATCACGTCTCATCTCATCTCATCTCTTCTAGACTCGGAGTACTCAAGGTGGGAAATTTATGGAAGTTACTCTTATCTGACAATAATCACTTATGAGCCAGTGAATGTACAACAATCAAGCTGATGTTGCCACAACCACTCCAAACATGCCAGGTAGGGAATGAATTGAAACCATTATCAGCTCACCCAATATGGAGTCAGTCGTCAATAAGTCCTCTGTTGTTTCAGGGACTTCTAATCAAGAGGGAACCACGATATATATGATGGTTCCAATCCTCATCTACGTATGTCGACATAGTTAATGAGTTCAAGTGGGACTCACTCTTACTCATTTCGGTGCTCGATACTCCTCCCTTGTCTCAATGCTCATAAAACTATCAATCCAATCAAACCAATCTCGTAGGGACTTTAACCCCGTCAATGATCGGAATTTCATAGGGATTTCAACCCTATCATAAATCAATCTCATAGGGATTTCAACTCTCTCATCAATCAATCTTATAGGGACTTTAACCCTCATATCAATCAATCTTATAGGGACTTTAACCCACTCATCAATCAATCTCATCAATGACTAAAGATTTAGTACAATCATTAGGAATCAAGTGAATCGACACATCGGTAGAGTTCATTTGTAGAGACTCATAAGACAATCAACAATCACAACCTTAATTCAAGGCTCTAGACTCATCATTCTCTCATCACCATCACAATCACCATTTGAGGCTCTAGGCTCATCATTCTCCTATCACAATCACAATCACAATTCAAGGATCTAGACTCAATCCTCAAGTTCTTCATGCGTGCTTTTCAAATTAATCATGTAGGGCTATGCGAATCCTCATGAAGTATTCAATTTAAGAAAACAAATACTATGATGATCATCAACATAGAAAACATGTAATTTCAAATATAATTTTCAAGAATAACCATAAAGAAATCATACATATAGTCTCTCCAACCATCAACTCATCTATTACCTCTATGGGGCACATGAGAGAACTATCCCATGTTTTAGTTTAGCCTTACATACCTGTGATGCATCTAACAACTGAGTATGTCAAGGATCTCTTCTCAAATTTCCTCAACTCAAGCTTTCCTCTTCTCTCCTCAAGTCCTGGCCTTGTTAGATTAGGGAATAGGTCTTAGAATGGGGGTTTTAGACCCTTTTCACGTCGAAACATCAGTATTAGCCGTGTCTTAGAGTTTAGGAGGGGTGGGGAATTGATCGGAATGCCCCTCATAATTATTAAGAAATTTCCAGCTCGAAAAATGCACGGTCCGCGGACCGGTCGTGAAAAATATATTTTTGGAAAGGTGTTTTTGAACGGGTTTTCTTCATCCAGTCGAAAAATTTGAAAAATAGACAAGTGCCTTTCCGCGAAAGGTGCGCGAAGCGCCTCTGTCGCGCACTGTCACTGTTTTTTGATTTGGCTTGAAAATTTATCTTTTGATCGGGTCGCTCTAATAATCGGCCGAGACCATTTTCCCACTCAATTTTTCATGCTGATCACAAATCCAGTTTTGAATTTACGATATAAGCATCGAAGATGCGTTAAGCGTATACACTCACTCTAGGGGTATTTTTGGTAATTTTATCGGGCGTCACATCATCTCCCCCTTGGGGTCATTCATCCTCGAATGATGAGTAAAGGTGGGGATTAAAGCACGAATAGACTCAAGACTCATTTCCGCACTCAATTAATCAATCAACTCTCGGCTTAATAGTAGTAAGTCACATAAAAATAGAACAATCAGCTTAGTGGAGGGTAAGGATTTTTAACTTCAATATCTTCCTCATCAGTTGGCACGAATAGGTGCAGATATTTTGCCTTCATCTCCTCCTCATCTTCCCATGTGGCTTCTTCAATGAATTGATTCCTGCACAGGACTTTGACTGAGGTTATTTCTTTGTTCCTCAGCTTACGAATCTGACGATCAAAGATTTGAACCGGGGCTTCTTCGTAAGATAGGTTATCCTTCAA
This sequence comes from Solanum rostratum, assembly GCA_029948455.1. Classification (NCBI taxonomy): domain Eukaryota; kingdom Viridiplantae; phylum Streptophyta; class Magnoliopsida; order Solanales; family Solanaceae; genus Solanum; species Solanum rostratum. Next base: position 33,641,466 of record CM057048.1, on the reverse strand, counting down.
CCCAATGCTGTCATCAGGGATCGCTAAGGCAAGATTTCCCAAGCATTTCTTTAGCATTGACACATGGAATACCGAGTGGACCCCATCTAACTCGGAAGGCAATTCTAACTCGTAAGCCACCCTCCCAATCCTCTTTACGATCGGATATGGTCCAACATAATGTGGACTTAACTTTCCCTTCTTCTCAAACCTTAGGACACCCTTCATAGGTGAAACTTTCAAGTACACCCAATCATCTACTTCGAACTCTAAGTCTCTTCTCCTCACGTCGGTTTATGTTTTTTAGCGACTCTGGGCAGTTTTTAACCTCTCTCTAATGGCATGGACCTTCTCCATTGACTGCTGAACAAGATCAGGTCCAATCAGCTCCGCTTCTCCAACCTCAAACCACCCAAAAGGTGATCTACATCTCCTACCGTACAAGGCTTCATAAGGGGCCATCTGAATACTTACATGATAACAATTGTTATATGCAAATTCAACCAATGGTAAGTGATCATCCCAATTTCCTTTGAAGTTAAGGACACAAGCTCTCAACATGTCCTCAAGTGTTTGAATTGTACGCTCTACCTGACCATCCGTCTGTCGATGGAAGGCTGCACTCAGGTTCACCTTAGTACCCAAGCCTTTATGGAACGATCTCTAGAATTGGGAGGTAAATTGAGCTCCTCTATCCGAGATGATGGATAAGGGAACCCCATGCAACCTCACAATCTCCTGGACGTACAACCTAGCATACTCCTCCGTAGTGTTTGTTGTCTTAACTGCCAAGAAGTGAGACGACTTAGTCATTCTATCCACGATCACCCATATTGAATCATGTTGCTTTAAAGATTTCGGCAGGTCAGTGATAAACTCCATGTTAATCATCTCTTATTTCCATTCCGGTAATTCAAAGTTCTGAGCCAATCCACAGGGCCTTTAATGCTCAATCTTCACTTGTTGGCAATTTGGGCATTTTGAAATGAACTCCACGATGTCCCTCTTTATCCCATTCCACCAATAGACTTCTCTTAAGTCGTGGTACATTTTGGTGGAGCCAGAATGAATGGAATATCTAGTGTTATGAGCTTCTGCCATTATTTTGTCTCGTATGCCATAAACATTTGGGACACACAATCGACTTTGATATCTTAACACTCCATCTTCCCTTTTGGAGAAGACCATCACTCTCTGATTGTGGACATCCTTCTTCAATTGGAATATGACAGGGTCTTGGTCATGCTTTTCCTTCACCTCCAAAACTAATGAGGAAGCAGACCCGTCCTGAACATTAACTCCTCCTTTGTTGTTCTCCTCAAGTCGGACTCCTAATCGAGCAAATCGGTGCACGTCCTTTGCTAACTCCCTTTTTCCTTCCTCCACATGGGTTGTGCTACCCATTGATAACCTGCTAAGAGCGTCAGCAACAACGTTAGCTTTACCTGGGTGGTAATGAATGCTCATGTCATAATCCTTGAGCAATTCCAACCATCTCCTCTGTCGCAAGTTGAGCTCTTTTTGACTAAAAACATACTACAAGCTCTTGTGGTCAGTGAACACATCCACATGTACCCCATACAAGTAGTGACACCAAATTTTACGTGCAAACACTACTGCTGCGAACTCGAGGTCATGGGTTGGGTAGTTCCTTTCATGAACCTTGAGTTGCCTGGAAGCATAGACTATCACCTTCCCCCTTTGCATTAGTACACATCCCAATCCAACCCTTGAGGCATCACAATAAATTACAAAGTCCTCGGTTCCATCAGGTAAGGTTAGGACTGATGCAGTAGTCAACCTTGTTTTCAATTCCTGGAAAGTCTTCTCACATTTTTCGGACCACTGAAACTTGACCTTCTTCTGAGTCAATTTGGTCAATGGCGTGGATAGGGAAGAAAATCCCTCAACAAACTTGCGGTAGTAGCCTGCCAACCCCAAGAATCTTCGAATGTCAGTCGGAGTGGTCAGTCGGGGCCAGTTCTTAACCGCTTCAATCTTTTGGGCATCCACTCGAAAACCATCACCGGAAACAACATGGCCTAGGAAGGCCGCTGACTTAAGCCAGAACTCACATTTGGAGAATTTTGCATAATAGTCATGGTCCTTAAGAGTTTGGAGGACCACTCTAAGGTGGTTAGCATGCTCTTCCTCACTCCTTGAATATACCAGGATGTCGTCGATGAACACAATCACAAACAAATCAAGATATAGCTTAAACACTTTATTTATCAAGTACATAAAGGCGGCAGGTGCATTCGTCAACCCAAAGGACATTACCAAGAACTCAAAATGGACATATCTAGTCCTAAAGGCTATCTTTGAAACGTCTCACTCCCTCACCTTCAGCTGACGTTAGCCAGATCTAAGGTCTATCTTAGAGAAACAAGAGGAGCCCTGAAGTTGGTTAAACAAATCATCTATCCTCGGGAGAGGATATTTATTCTTTATCGTGACCTTGTTTAGTTGTCGATAATCAATACACATTCTGAGAGACCCATCTTTCTTTCGCACGAGTAGAACAGGAGCACCCCAGGGTGAAACACTTGGCCTAATGAAGTCCTTTTCCAGTAAATCTTTTAGTTGCTCTTTCAACTCTTTCAACTCAGCAAATCAGGAAAAATGTCAATCCCAAAGTCAATGTCCCTATCAGGAGGGACTCTGGACAAATCATTAGGAAACACTCCGGAAACTCATTAACAATCGAAACTAACTCAATAGTTGGGGACTCAACATCATCTGATTTCACTCGCACGAGGTGGTAGACACAACTTTTAGAAATCAACTTTCTGGCTCTAAGATATGAGATAAACTTTCCTCTAGGCGTAGCAGAGTCACCCTTACAGTCTAGAACTGGTTCATTTGGAAACTAGAACTTAACAGTTGGGGACCTACAATTAATAGAGGCATAACAGGTGTGAAGCCGATCCATGCCAAGGATCAAATCAAAGTCAACCATATCCAACTCAATCAAATCAACAAGGGTGTCCCTATGATGGATAGACACTACACAAGCTCTATAGACCCTCTCAGCTCGAATAAACTCACCCACTGGGGTAGAAACGTCAAAGGGTTCTGAAAGACTCTCAGGGGTTCTATCAAATCTATTGGCCACATATGGAGTTAAAAATGACAATGTGGCACCCGGGTCCATCAAAACATAATAATCAAACGTAAAGATTCGAATCAAACCCGTCACAACATCTGGAGAGTTTTCTTGATCTTGGCGACTACCCATGGCATACAAGCGGTTTGTTGTTTCGCCTGTGCCCGTTGTAGTGGCCCTATGGTTTCCTCTAACTAGCGGGGCTGGGGTGGAAGATTGAGCCCGGTCAGCCCACTTTGGGCAATTTCTCTGGTAGTGGCCTGCTTGGCCATACTTGTAGCACATATCATTCCCGTCATGACATCTTCCCAAGTGCAGCTTGCCACACTTACCACATGGTGGCCTACCCTGCGGACCTTAGGCCACACTAGCTTGCGAATGAGGCCCATGACTTCCCACATTCTGAGATCTCTGATCATACCCGCCTCTAGGAATAGGTGCGCTAGCAGATGATGGAGCTGGAAATCCGTTGCCATTTCCTTTCCTTCCAACCTCATGGATAGATGTCTTCTCTTTCTTGCGCAGGAATTCTTCCCTGTCATGTTGTCTCTCCTCATTAGCTTGTTGCACAAATGTCACTAGTGGCCCGACGTCCGTGTCACTCACAAGCATGGCTCCTCTCCCATCTCTCTTGGGTTCTCTATTCAACCCATGAACATATATCCCTATCCTTCCCCTCATGTCAGCAACCATGTCCGGAGCATAGCAGGATAATTGAGTGAACTTCAGGCCATACTTTTACACAGTCATAGAGCCCTATTTTAGGTTCAGAAACTCCCTCACCATAGCTTCTATTTTCTCCCTTGGGAAGAAGCGTCCCAAGAAGGCCTCCTCAAACACTGCCCAAGTCACATACGAAGCATCATCCCCTCTGCCTTTCTTCCATTGGTCGAACCACAGCTTGGCCACCCCCTTAAGTTGGTAGGTAGCAAGTTCCACCCTATCAGCATTGGCCACATGCATCACTTGAAACACCTTCTCAAGCTCCTCCACATAGTTCTCAGGGTCTTCAGTAGATGCCAACCCTGTGAACTCAGGCGGGTTCATCCTAAAAAATTCTTGGACCCTAGAGGTGTCATGAGAATCTGTTCCACCTGTGCCTTGCCTCACAGCAGGTGTTGCGATAGCCTGCGCTAAAGTTTGAATAGCCTGCCGCAGCTCGGAGTTGGAGACCTCATCTTGAGGGGGTTGCTCAACAGAGACAGCTGGATCCACTGGTCCCTCGGGTACTTGGGGTTCAGGTGGATTAATAGCTCGCCTGGCAGGACGTCCCCTTCCTCTGATAGCTCTTCTGGGAGGCATATTATCGATTCTGCACGTGTAGAGCACGAATTAGAAGATAGTTTTCATAGAGCTTAACTCTATCGCACGAATTGGAATAAGAAAGAAGTGTAACCATTCCTAATGTCTCATAGCCTTCTGCTTATGTAATGTGGTCGACAACACACCCATAAAAAAGACTCTACTAGACATGGCTTCATAGACTTCCTAGAAACTTGAACTCTGTACTCTGATACCAAGTTTGTCACGCCCCGGGAGGGTACCCTTGGCATGGCCGGCACTCGAAGACTATTGCTAGTCACCAAGTGAACCGCTTAGCTCCATCACATCATTCAATCAAATAACTCTACTAATTAGCGAAAAATATAAGTAGGTAGTGGACACATCTCATCTAAAGTCATCACAGGAATATATATAATAATAAAGGCTAGTAGAAAGAACTAGCTCACAATCTCAACATCAATGCTCGACCATCGCCTATGAAGCCTCTATCACTAATCAGGTGGTGCCAATAGAACACCTATGGCTACCCAAATTGAAATAAAAGAAATAGTACAATCCAACTCTAAAGCATGATGAAATAAAAATAGTGGGTTCTCTAGAGTAGGGGAGGCTCACCAATTAGCTGCGAATCTCTAGTACCTGCCAGTTGATGATCTCTAGTACCTACCTCCGCATCATAAAATGATGCAGTCCAGAGTGGACATCAGTACTTTGAATGTATAGGTATATAAAATAGCTGAGTGAAACAGAAAAAGGTAGGAAAATATGGAAACAATATCAACTCAAAATAACAACAAATCACATCATCAGTCAAATGTCTATCTATGCAAGAATAAAGAGTAGGCAAGTGACCTTTCAATAATTCAGAACTCATCAATCATCTCCGACTCATCTCGAGTAGCTCACCTCCTCTAATCTCATCATATCTCATCTCATCTCAGAGGAGCTCACCTCCACTCATCTCATCACATCTTATCTTGTCTAGACTCGGAGTACTCAAGGTAGGAAATTATGGGAGTTTCTCTTATCTGACTACAATCACTTATGAGCTAGTGAATCTACAAAAGTCATGCTGATGTTGCCACAGCCGCTCCAAAAATTCCAGGTAGGGAACGAATCGAAACCACATCAGCTCACCCAATATGGAGTTAGTCGTCAACATGTCCTCTATTGTTTCAGGGACTTCTAATCAAGAGGGAACCGCAATATATGTGATGGTCCCAAGCCTCATCTACGTATGCCGATGTAATTAATGAGTTCAAGTGGGACTCACTCTTACTCATTTCGGTGCTCGATACTACTCCCGTGACTCAATGCTCATAAAATCATCAATCCAATAAAACCAATCTCGTAGGGACTTTAACCCCGTCAACGATCAGAATTTCATTGGGATTTCTACCCTATCATTTATTAATCTCATAGGGATTTCAACTCTCTCATCAATCAATCTTATAGGGACTTTAATCCTCACATCAATCAATCTTATAGGGACTTTAACCCACTCATCAATCAATCTCAACAATGACTCAAGATTTAGAACAATCACTAGGAATCAAGTGAGTCGACACATCAGTAGAGTTCATTTGTAGAGACTCATAAGACAATCAACAATCACAACCTTAATTCAAAGCTCTAGACTCATCATTCTCTCATCACCATCACAATCACCATTCGAGGCTCTAGGCTCATCATTCTCCTATCACAATCACAATCACAATTCAAGTCTCTAGACACAATCCTCAAGTTCTTCATGCATGCTTTTCAAATTAATCATGTAGGGTTATGCAAATCCTCATGATGTATTCAATTTAAGAAAACAAATATTATGATGATCATCAACACAGAAAACTTGTAATTTCAAATATAATTTTCAAGAATAACCATAAAGAAATCATAAATGTAGACTTTCCAACCATCAACTCATATATGACCTCTATGGGGCACATGAGAGAACTATCCCATGTTTTAGTTTAGCCTTACATACCTGTGATGCAGCTAACAACCGAGTACGTCAAGGATCTCTTCTCGAATTTCCTCAACTCAAGCTCTCCTCTTCTCTCCTCAAGTCCTAGCCTTGTTAGATTAGGAAGTAGGATTTACAATGGGGTTTTAGACCCTTTTCACGTCAAAACGTCAGTATTAGCTATGTCTTAGAGTTTAGGTGGGCTGGGGAATTGACTAGAATGCCCCTCGTAATTATTTAGAAATTTTCAGCTCGGAAAATACACGGTCAACGTATTTTTGGAAAGGTGTTTTTGAATGAGTTTTCTCCATCCCATTGAAAATTTTGAAAAACACACAAGTGCCTCTCCGCGACAGGTGCACGAAGGCCTTCGTCATGCGCCGCCACTGTTTTCTAATTTGTATTGAAAATTTATCTTTTGATCGGGTCACTCTAAAAATTGACCGAGACCATTTTCCCACTTAATATTTCATGCTTATCACAAATTCAGTCTCGAATTTGCCATATGAGTATCGAACTTACGCGTTACATGCATACCCTCACTCTAGGGGTATTTTTGTAATTTTATCGGGTGTCACACCAAAGATACATGAGTTCCCATTGTTGCTAATAAAATCCATGTGTATTTCATCTCCTACGTAATTCATTAGTCGTGTAACTTACTCTTTTTGTTATGGTACTGTCATGTATGATTGTTACATGTCACATGTTATGTCTGTAGTCTTACAACTCTAAATGGTATGGCCACCAAAAGAATTATCTCAAAAGTAAATAAAAGACTACTTGAAGTTGCTTATGGATTGGTGGTATCCCAGGGGTGGAAGAATCACCTAGCATTGGTTGATCCCATATTATGGGGGATATCCCAGGGGTGAAAGAAAAGCTTAGCATGGGTCAATCCCGATATTGATTTACCACTGATCAGCTGGTCATTTACATTGTATATTGTGCACAGATTATATAGCAAAGAAACGTAAAGTAATAAAAACACATAAAGTACATGATTCCACAGTATGACTAAAGGTGGTCTTTTTATCCTTACACACCAGTGTGTGATTTCATTTGAATTCTTATTTCATATACAATATTTCATGCCTTACATATTCAGTATATTATCTCGTACTAATGTCCCTTACGCGGGACCTGCATTTTATGTTGTAGGTACAGGAGCTACTAGATCTCCCAAGTAGGAGTACAAGATTTCCAACTGTTGTTATTGAGCTCCAGGTTGCTTTGGGGCTTCGTGTGTCTAGAGCTTATATATTTTGTATTGTATAGTTGGTCATGAGGGGAGCTTGTCTCGACCCATATAGATATTGTTCCTTACCTAGAGGCTTTGTAGACTATGTAAAGTAATGTTTGGTCAAGTGTCATACTTTAGACATCGTGGCTCCAACGACCTAGTCTTATGCATTTCCTTTTGGGCTTGTTAATACTGTTTATTTTTTAAGCATGTTGAATATGAAAACCTCTTAAAATGTTCATAGCAGGTGCATAGTTATATGTTGGTTTTCCCGAGCCTTGTCGGCATCTTTTCATTCTTTAGATCATGCCAAAGAGCCATGTGTTGTAGGTATATTGTTTCTAACCTCTAAATTATTTTATACAGCAAGTATGCCTGAAACAAGGAAAAGTAAAGGCAAAGGGAAGGAAGTAGAAGTGGTAGTTGGTGTACCTAGTCGGGTGAGACAACGAACTGAGGGCTAAGATGAGTCTCTGTCACAAACATCTCCAACTCCTCCACCTCCTCATGAACCAGGAAGCAGTGAAACTCCCCTAGAACCACCTAACGATGCTACCATGCAGAATCTGAGAAATGCGGTTCAATTATTGACTCGTATAGTTCCTGGCCAAAGTCAAAGACAAGAATGTCCAATTATAGGTGCAGGTGGTGTGAATAGGGAAGCTAGCGCGAGGATACGTGACTTCCATAGTTTGGACCCTCCATCTTTTACCCGGTCAGATCCTAGTGAAGATCCACAAGACTTCATGGATCAGATCCAACGTACTTTGGATGTTATGCATGTAAGCGGTACAGAAGCTATAGAGTTGGCAACATATAGATTGAAGGGTGTGGCTATATTGTGGTATGAAGCTTGGAAGCAATCTAAGGGTATAGATACACCTCCAACTACCTGGAAGGAGTTCAAAGAGGCATTTCTTGACCACTACTTGCCATTGGAGATTCGAGAGGCTCGAGCAGATCAATTTCTGAATCTTCACCAAGGGAATATAAGCGTGAAGGAGTATAGCATTCAATTTAATCCCTGGCCAGGTATGCTCCTAATGTAGTTGCTACTATGGCAGATAGAGTTCATCGATATATGGATAGGTTGGATTCGTATTTGGTTAGAGATTATAACATTGCTTCTTTGAATAAAGACATGGATATAGCAAGGATGAATGCATTTGCACAAAAACTGGAGGATCAGAGGCAAAGAAGAAAGACACAAGAGTTAGAAAGGGGACAATCCAAGAGGGCCAGATCTACAGGGCAGTTTGTCTCGTCCCAAGGTGAGTTTAGGCCTCAATTTCCTAATAAACCACCTAGGCCATCATCCTCCTACTCTGCAGTCATTGCTCCACCACAACTTCAAGGGTCTAAAGGTAATCAGTTTAGTTAAAGAAATGAGGGCCAAAGTGCACGGATAATAGGATATTCAGCAATCCAGCAAATTCCTCCTAGGCATCCTTGCAAACAATGTGGGAGGAGTTATTTAGGTACATGTCGTGTTTGGATAGATGTTTGTTATTGGTGTGGTGTACCAGGGCATATGATGAGAGATTGCCCACAAAGACGTATGGGTGATATAGCACAACCTACTAGGTCGACTGTTGTATCATCATCGTGAGTTCCTCCATTAGGTAGGGGTCAGCAAACACCTGCAGGTCAAGGTAGAGGTGGTAGAAGGGCATCTAGCTCCAGCGTAGCCTAGAATCGCACTTATGCCCCAGGGAGTCGGCAAAATTTTGAAGCTTCACCCGATGTGGTCACAAGTACATTGTCCATCTTTTCACATAATGTGTATGCATTAATTGACCCTGGTTCTACATTATCATATATTAGTCAACTAGTGGCTGGGAAGCTTAAAAGAACACATAAATTATTGAACGAGCTATTTGAAGTGTCTACACCAATCGGTGAATCTATTATAGCTAGAAGTGTCTATTATAATTGTGTGTTAACTGTTTGTGACCGTGACACATTGGCCGACCTTGTTGAGTTAGAAATGGTGGAATTTTATGTTATAATGGGTATGGATCGGTTAGCTTCTTGCTATGCTTCTGTGGATTGCCGAACTAAGAGAGTGTATTTCCACTTTCCAAATGAGGCGGTCCTTGAATGGAAAGGCAATGTTGGGGCACCAAGGGGTAAGTTTGTTTCCTATTTTAAAGCAAGGATGATGAAGTCAAAGGGATATATATGTCATCTAGTTAGAGTAAGGGATATGGAAGCAGAATTACCAACTCATCAATCTGTTCCCGTAGTGAATGAATTTGTTAATGTGTTTCCTGAAGAGATTCCCGGATTACCTCTAGAACGAGAAGTAGATTTTGGTATTGACTTACTTCTAGGTACTCAACCTATTTATGTCCCTCCATATAGAATGGCCCTAGCAGAATTACATGAATTAAAGGAGCAGTTAAAAGACTTGTTAGAGAAGGGTTTTACAAGACCTAGTGTGTCCCCTTGGGGTGCGCCAGTATTATTTGTACGTAAAAAGGATGGCACCTTAAGAATGTGTATTGACTACCAGCAATTGAGTAGGGTGACAATTAAGAACAAATACCCCCTCCCAAGGATTGATGATTTATTTTATCAGATACAGGGTGCCAAATGCTTTTCGAAAATTGATTTCAGATCAGGTTACCACTAAGTGAGTGTGAAGGAGAAAGATATACCCAAGACAGCTCGTAGGACATGCTATGGTCACTTTGAATTTCTTGTTATGTCATTTGTGCTAACGAATGCACCAACAGTTTTTATGGATTTAATGAACAGGGTGTTCAAGCCATTCTTGGATGTATTTGTGATAGTATTTATATATGATATTTTGGTGTATTCAAGATCAGAAGAGGACCATGCAAATCACTTACGACAGGTATTACAAGTTCTTCGTGATCGGCAATTATATCCCAAGTTTTGCAAATGTGAATTTTTGTTATAATCTGTGGCATTCTTGGGTCATATTGTATCTGATGAAGGAATAAGGGTTGATTCACAAAAGATAGAGGTGGTGAAAGATTGGCCAAGGCCGACAACACCGACAGAAGTTCGAAGCTTCCTAGGGTTAACAGGTTATTAGAGAAGGTTTGTTGAGGGTTTTTCTTCTATCTCTGCACCTCTAAAAAAGTAGACATATAAACCGACCAAGTTTCAATGGAATGATGCATGTGAGAGGAGTTTCCAAGAGTTGAAAAGCAGGCTAACTTCTGCACATGTGCTAGTGCTTCCTGAAGACACAGAGGGGTATGCGGTGTATTTTGATGCTTCAGGGGTTGGCTTAGGGTGTGTACTGACACAAGATGGTAGGGTAATTGCTAATGGCTCGAGATAACTACGACCACATGAGAAAAACTACCCAACACATGACCTTGAGCTAGTGGCTGTTGTGTTTGCCTTAAAAATATGGCGCCACTATTTGTATGGAGTTCATGTTGACATATATACTGATCATGAGAGCCTGCAGTACATCTTTAAACAAAAATGCCTAAATGTAAGACAACGGAGATTGCTAGAGCTAATAAAGGATTACAATGTTGATATACTATACCATCCAGGGAAAGCAAATGTTGTAGCCGATGCTCTGAGTCATAAGGCAATTGTGAATATTGGTGATCAGACCGTGGTAAGTCAAGGAGTGTCTAAGGATCTACGTCAACTAGCTAATTTGGGAGGTCGCCTCATTGAAACACCAAAGGAAGGGGTTGTTGTACATAATGCGGCAAAGTCTTCATTGGTAATGGAGGTAAGAGAAAAACAGTTCAAAGATCCTATTCTATGACGACTTAAGGAGAAGGTGAGTCAAGGCACGATGAAGGGCTTTAAACTTACCCAAAATGATGTACTTTATTGCCAAAATAGATTATGTGTCCCTAATATGAATGGTCTAAGAAGGAGGATAATGGAAGAAGCCCATCATTCAAGATATTCCATCCATCCAGGATCAACTAAGCTGTATCATGACCTGAAGGGAATGTTTTGGTTAGAAGGCATGAAAAAGGACCTTGCAGAATTTGTGGCTCAATGTCCAAATTGCCAACAAGTTAAGGTAGAGCACCAGAAGCCAGGAGGTTATATGCAATGTATAGAGCTTCCAACGTTGAAGTGGGATATGATTAATATGGATTTTGTTACTGGGTTGCCTCGCTCATTTCAGAAGTTTGACTCCATATGGGTGATAGTAGATAGACTCACAAAATCAGCACAATTCTTGCCAGTTAAGAGTGATTATATAGCTGAAGAGTATGGAAAGCTATACCTCAAAGAGATATTTATTCTACATGGGGTCCCAACCTCCATTATATCGGATCGGGGAGCTCAATTCACTGCAAAGTTTTTTAAATCCTTCCAAAGGAGCTTAGGAACATAAGTGAATTTAAGTACAGATTCTACCCTCAGACAGATGGTCAAGCAGAGCGCACCATTATAACACTTGAAGATATGTTGCGGGCTTTTGCATTTCACTTCAAAGGTAGTTAGGTGGACCATTTGCCATTTATTGAATTTGCCTATAATAATAGCTACCATTCAAGCATCAAGATGGCACCATATGAAGCTTTGTATGGAAAGAAATGGAAATCACCAATAGGATAGCTTTAAGTGGGTGAAGCTACCTTGCTTGGTCCAGATCTAGTCCAACAATCCATGGAGAAAGTCAAGGTAACACGACAACGGCTAGAAACAGCCCAAAGTCGTCACAAATCCTATGTAGATGCTAGAAAAAGAGGATTGGAATTCTCAGTAGGAGATTGGGTGTTCTAAAAGGTGTCCCCAATGAAAGGTGTTATGAGATTTGGTAAGAAAGGAAAACTAAGCCCACGTTACATAGGGCCATATAAGATTATTAAAAGGTTTGGACAGGTTGCGTATAAATTAAAGCTGCCCCAGGAGCTTTCAATGGTTCATCTAGGTTTTCATGTCTCAATGCTTTGAAAATGCATAGGTGACCCATCTCGTATCACTCCAATTGAAGATATGCAGGTTATGGGAGATTTCACCTATTAAGAGGTACCTATTACTATCCTAGATCATCAAGTTAGAAAGCTAAGTAATAAGGAAATACCTTCAGTAAAGGTACTTAGGAGGAATCAGCAAGTAGAAGAGATAATGTAGGAGGCTGAGGAAGCAATGAGATCTAAATACCCTTATTTATTTGAAGCTAAAGAGGAAGTCAAAGATGCAGAGTTGAGGGATTTGTAGGTACGTGAATTTGAATTCTAATTATGTTGTCAAAAGTTTGTTTACATGAAAACTTAAACTTATATGACCTATTCCATTTATGCTAACATTCAAGGACGAATGTTCCTAAGGGGGGGAGGATGTAACACCCCACATATTACATGTACTGGTCCTATGGATATGAAACATGACATGACAGGGTCAAACCAGCACACATTTTCTTCAAAGTGCTTGAATTGCAGATTAGAGGGCTATATGTATGTCTAACGCTCAACATGACCAAGTGCATGTAAGTTTTAAGCCAAATTGGGGAGAGCGCGGCCTTAAACAAAGTGAAAGGAAGTGAGGTGCTTGTGAGACTTAGGAAGCTAACAGGTGAGTTACCTACGAGCTTAGCTTAAATAGGCTAGGTAGGTGGAGACGAGGCCTAACACAGAATTTGTTCAAGTCCGATAAAGAATAAACCCTGAGTTAAGGATGTCATTTGGGCCCATGGTTTAGCATCATAAAGGGACAACATTTTCAGCCCAAGATGAATATAAAAAGGGCCAAATAACATTCACAACCAAATTCACAAATAGGGCCCAAACAAAGTGGGTGCAAAAGAGAAATATTTGCAGCAAAACCCATCCTATTGAAGCCCAATAAGGCCTAAGTAAAAGGGACAAGTTTCTGCATCACCACCCTAATAAAATAAGGCTTGAAATTCAAAAGAAAGTCAACAAAAAGTGGCCCTAAAAAGGGATCAAAAGTCAGAAATTTCAAGTCATTTATACAAAGCCAAAAATCAGATTTCTTTCCAAGTTTCTCCTTGCTCTCTCTTCACTTTTTAAAGCAGCCAAAGCATACCTTTAGGGTTCTTGAAGATCACCCAATCCTTAAGGGCTAAGGTATGAAAAAATACTTATAATTTGGTATAATATTTCCATGAAAAACATGAAGAGTATGCTGGTTGTACTTGTGCAGGAATTCGGGACAGCATGTGTTCCAATGATTGTTGTCCACTTTCCTTGTTTATTAAGAGGCTTTTCTCTTGTTGGTTGGCTGTATTATGAAGTAATATTTATGTTTTTAATAGGGCTTGGTTCTATAGTGATGTAAGAAGGCTGCTGGACTATTTTTATCTTCCGCGAATATGAGTTCTTATATGATATCTTAATTGCACTCTTAGTAAGAATTTGTGGACTGAATATTAGGAATTGTTACCTCATGTTTTCCATCTACTTAGGGACTGTTTTAGGACTGTTTTTTGTGTGTTAATATGTTGAGGATAGTTTGGTTGAGGATTGAAACAGATTGGGAATGGTTGACGCCGAAATGTAACGAAAGGACGTAATGTTATGTTGCCTACTTGCGTGTTGTGTAGAATTGTTGTATGTTGTATTTTATGAGCTGTTGTAACACTGTTATGGGACTAAAACAAGCTGTATATGATATGTATATGAGGATGTGTACTAAAAAATATGATTAGGAGTGGAAATGTTGAAAGAATACTCTTTGGATGCTAATTACGAGCTTGCTTCCCGGTGATTATTTTTGGGTGAAATTGAACTACAAAGATGTGTTTATTAGTTGCTAATACTAGTTTAATCACCTACTATATTGTAGATAAGTATTTCGAGGAAAAGGATACTACTCCGAGGTAATAATGACATAGCATAACGAGGTATGTAAGGTTACTTGATTTCCTATTACTTGGTATGAAATTTGGGTTCTTCCTTGGCACATAAAGGCACTTACCAACTCCGACATATCAAGTAACTGTGTCTCCACTCTTTAACATGTTCATATGTTCTCATACATAGCCATTGTCAAATATGCATATGTACTTGGATAGCAAAGATATATGAGTTCCCTTCGTTGCTAATAAAATCCATGTGTTATTTCATCTCCTAGGTAATTCATTTGTCGTGTAACTTACTCTTTTTGTTATGGTACTGTCTTGTGTGATTGTTACATGTCACATGTTATGTCTGTAGTCCTACAACTCTAAATGTTATGGCCACCAAAAGAATCATCTCAAAAGTAAATAAAGATTAATTGAAGTTGCTTATTGATGGGTGGTATCCCAGGGATGGAAGAATCACCTTAAATGGGTCGATCCCATAATACAGAGGGTATCCTAGGGGTGAAAGGAAAGCCTAGCATGGGCCGATCCCGATATTGATTTATCACTGATCAGCTGGTCATTTACATTGTATATTGTGCACCGATTATATACTAAAGAAACATAAAGTAATAAAAAGATATAAAGTACATGATTCCACTGTATGTCTAAAGGTGGTCCTTTTATCCTTACACACCGGTGTGTGATTTCATTTGAGTTCTTATTTCATATATAGTATTTCCTGCCTTATATATTCAGTACATTATCTCGTACCGATGTCCCTTACGGGGGACCTGCATTTTATGCTGCAGGTATGGGAGCTACTAGATCTCCCCAGTAGGAGTACAGGACTTCCAACTGCTGTTATTGAGCTCCAGGTTGCTTCTGGGCTTTCTGTGTCTAGAGCTTATATATGTTGTATTGTATAGTTGGTCATGAGGTGGGACCTGTCCTGACCTATATAGATATTATTCCTTACCTAGAGGCCTTGTAGACTATGTAAAGTAACGTATGGTCAAGTGTCATACTTTAAACATCGTGGCTCCAACGGCCTAGTCTTATGCATTTCCTTTTGGGCTTGTTAATACTGTTTATTTTTTTCAAGCATGTTGAATATGGAAACCTCTTAAAATATTCATAGGAGGTGCATAGTTCTATGTTGGTTCTCCCAAGCCTTGTCGGCAACGGGTGCCAGTCCGTATTAATGGGACTTAGGGCGTGACATGAAGCTTTTGTCTAAGCTATCTAAATGGTACCATGACAGGCCATGGCTGCCTTTATCAATAAAAATAAAGTACTAACTCAAGCTAGAAAAAATATAAATGACAATCCTCCAAAAGTAAGGGAGGACTCACTAAATCAGCAGGCTGCAACAGATCCTCAACAGTGCACTTGTTCATGACCTCTAATGCCTGCATCTATATCATTAACGATGCAGGCTCAAATGGACGTCAATATGTAGAATGTACAAGCATGTAAAATGGCTGAATGAAACACACATCAAGGTGGAATACTATCAACTCAGATAACTCAAATAAAGAGATTATGGAACTCAATCAGGATGTTAAATGTCTATCTAAAGAAAATATAAATAGTGGACGATGACCAATCAGTACAACTCCAATCCAATCAATCTAGAGTACTATCAGCGCAGAACCTATAAAGGAGTTTCTCTTATCTGACAACAATTACTTATGAGCCAATAATCATACAACAATCCCATTGATGTTTCCATAACCATTAAGTACTTGCCAGGGTAAAGAACGAATCGATCAAAATGGGTCAGATCAAATCAAGTGAGTCCTCTATTTTGTCAGGGACCTATCCATAGGAAATATCTTACTTAACGGTTCTAATCCTCTCTTACGTTTGGCGATGTAGTTATTGGGTTCGAGTTGGACTTACTCTCACTCAATTCAGTGTTCGATACTCCTCCCAATACTTAATTCTCATAAGACTGTCTATCCAAATCAACAATAGTGAGTCTCTTAAAGGGACTCTTTCAGCTCACCAACTCCATTAAATCAATTATTCACCAATTCGACCAATCGATCCTATCAACCTTTTTAAGTGTGAATTATAGGACTATCAAGTTCTATCACCTATCATCATGCTCACACCACAATCACAGTCGACATTCTCGTACCAAGGCTCTAGACTCAATCCCTAAGTTCCTTTGTAAGGACCTAGATTTTCGAGCGGCTTTGCCGGACCTCTTAGTATCACCTCGAGCAAAATATTTGCCCAGCGTCACTCCAAGGAAGGCCCATACGGGCCGTGCGAAGCCACGCAGACCGTGTGGCCTCCCGTGGAGGGGTGCTTGGCCATGATTTCAAAGGCGTGGAGTGTGACGGAGGAATCAGACCAAGTGAGGGCACATGGCCACCCTCATGATCCATGTGGTGTGTTACGGGCCGTGTGGCCCTACGTAAGGCTCGGTACATAAAATTTTTCGAAGTACAAAATTACCATCTCGTAATATTTTGTGCAACCAAGGGATGTGTCACAACCATTGACACGACCTGTGAAGCATCACACGGGCTGTGTAGTCATCTGTATTGTACCCTTTAGCTTTAGATAGATTCCAAGTGTTGGCACCACGAAATTTGTCTATGTGTAGGTTCACGGGCACTGTTCTTGGTCCGTGTAATGACTCACAGACCGTTTAGGGGGCTGTATGGACCTGATGGTTCAAATTTTACCCATGTCATTAATGGCATTTATGTAATTATGGCTTATATTAATTATGAATTGTGACGTTTTACCTATCCAAAACCCCTAAACTCTGTTGATATCCCTTCCCTCTTAATTCATTCTCTTTAAACCCTCTCACCTTAAGATCAACTTTCAAACACTCTCTACTCTCCCTCTAAAGACTCAAAGCTAGAGCTTAATTGGAGTTCAACTTCAAGCTAGGTTCTTTCCCAACTATCATCTCCTCAATCAAGGTATGTGGGATTGATTCTTTGTCCCTTTCAACCAAGAAGATCCAAAATTCCTTTCAATTAATTTCATAGATTTCAATTCACTCTAAATATGTGTTACAACCAATTGATCTATGGTTTGTACTTTACCTATGATTTTAATTTACTTTGATCATTATTATGATGATTTACATTGAGATATGAAGTTATGAAAATGCATGTCTTCTTCTAAGGATTAATTTATGCATGGGTGATTTTCATTATGATTTAGATGTTGATTTAATTATGATTTTATTTAGTTTCATATTACGATGTTGATTTTAACTTTAATCTATGTTACCCATGCTATCCTCACATCATGCATTGCATTTGCATTCATGAACATTTGTGTCACTACTGGAAATTAGGCCTATGGTAACGATATTTATGGCAACGGTTCGTAAACCATTGCCATGTACACTCTACGACAACGATTATATGCGTTGCAAAAAATATTTTGATTTACTACCTCTATTATCAAACAGGCATCAGAATTGTCGAAATAACCATTGCCATAGGTGGCCTATTACAACGGTTGTATACAACCGTTGTGATAAATCATTATGGCAACGGGCCTATTTTCTATTGCTGCGGTTGTATAATTCCCTCCACAATTTTTATTATTCCGCCAATTAATATACACTCCCTCCATATTAATTTATTTCTAACAAAGAAATTAAAAGAAAACATTTTAAAACCATTGAAACACTTTAAAACACTTTAAAACACTTCAAAATCAATCTTTTTATGATTTTCCCCCCAAATATGTATTCTTCTTTAAAATCAGTACACTTCTTCTTCTTCCCCTCCCAGAACTTTAATTTCCCCTAAATACGTCGTCTTCTTCTTCCTCTCACAGTGCATGCGCATTTTCTTCTCCAAATCATTCTTGATCTTCTTCAAAATAGTTTTCTTCTTCAAACCCCTTCTCCATGTACATATAGAAGTTGTTTGTCAGTGTCTTCTCGCTTCACTATCCATGGAAAACCCTAAAAAAATTTATTCTTTCTATCAGGTAAGTTGTTCTTCATCTGAAATCTCCAGTTGGGTTTTGCCTTTTACCCAATTTTGGGTTTTGAATTACGCAATTTTGTGATTTTTTTTCAATTTTTTTCGATCAAACAAGGATTATCGAGTGTTGGAATGAAATCTCAAGTGGGGTTTAGCTGATTTTGCTGCTTGAAGAATCTTGGAATTATATGTTGTTTTTAGGATGTATTTGGGTTAAACGTGTTATTGTGAATTTGGGTTTCAGATTTGGGTCAAACTAGTGAATATTTTCTAATTTTTGTGTTGATTTGGCTTAAGCGCAAATTGTTGAGCCTGGGGATCAATTTAGCTTAATATTTAAGCTAATTCCAAATTTAATTTCGTACAGCGATGTAGTGATTTAGTTGCTTCCAAGTTGATTCCAATGAATATAGATGCTGCCAAGTTTAATTTGGCTGCATTTTATAGTTTTTTCTCTGATGTATGAGCGTTTGTGGGATATATATTAGTTTTCCTGTAGCTGGAATGGCGAAGGAAAATACTAGCATTTGCTCCAATACTTCAGTATTCAGGTCTAACAGGAATATTAAACTCAAAGATACTGTGTGACTTAAGGCACAGTCCATATATTTTGGAATAAGCCAATTAAGCTTTGATGGTTAAACTATTGCAGAAGGATAGGCAAAACAGAGAGGACACATTAGGATTTTGGATTTAGGATTAGCGAGTTACTTGGGTAACTTATTAGGAGATTTATCGTTTACCAGTTTATACATTAAAGAAGTTACTGAAGTGTAAACACTGAAAAGATTCTTATCTTCTCGTATTTATTTCACGCACTACTGACTATGTATATTTTGTTCAAATAGCAGCTTAGTTGAGAATGCATTCTAGAATTGTTAACTGAACATATAAAAGTGACATTCAATATACATAAGGATTAATTTATTAGATAATTTTTGTGAGCTCCAAAGTAAGTATTATTGTCATAGATATTCAGTTTCATTTAGCGGGTATTGAGGTGTACTAAATGAAGGTAAATGGGTTTTTTTTTCTGGTATAAAGTCTTTACTGAGCTTGTCTAGAATCGTTATGCTGGTTGAACAAGTGTTTTGATGCTCTGTTCACATGTAAGAGATCTAAATCAAACTGATAAAACGGTTATAAAGAAGAAGAGATCCAAATCTGTATGTTACTTCACAGTACTAAAATCTTTTGTGCATATTACAAGTCATTTTGTTTTAATTATTTTATAATCAAAACTTTTGTTCAATATAAAGGACATCACTATGCATAGTTTTCCTTTAAAATATGTCCATGTCCCGTCCCTTACTGTTTTCCTTTGCAAAGGTATTCTTCCACAACCATGTATGATGGGGACACTAGAAAGAACTAGGGTTTGCATGTTACAGTAGCCTATCAATCGTTATTGTATAAGTTCATTAATTATGATCTATCATGTATCCAGTTAGATTTTTCTTTGCTGATATTGAATTAGAATTTGTAAACTTTTATTCTCATAATCCTGGAACCTAGATCATTGGCTTTTATCTTTTATGTCCATGTCTGTCATTAGATAATTTCACCATAGCTTTCATACTTGCATATTGAGAACCTGCAACATCTTACTCAATTGACTGCCTATAAAATAATCCTCTATTGTTACCAATTATACAATATAGTATACTTTTCTATTGTTATCCCATTTATGAATTTTATTCTTAATGAAGTGAATTATGATTATGTTTTCTTATGTTACAGGTGTTTTGGGCTCTCGTGTATGACATCAGTGTGCATGTCGCCTTTAAACTCAGTGGTAGGTCCACACACAAATTTCTACCAATGTTTATTCCCATTTTCCATAACCTTTGAAAGACTGGTTTTCCAAATTTCCTTGCCATAACTTACTTTAGATTTTCTTTGAGAATTTTGAATTCATTGACTCAAAAATGGAAAACTCTATCTTATTTGCTACCTTATTTTTATTCTGTGTAATCTGCTTGATGATTTGATTGCTATATATAGGATTTTTAATGGATAACGAGGATAAAAATTAGATGAACTGTCTAAGATGGACCGATGAGTATATTCGTGGAGTGAACAATTTTCTTGATAAGGAATTTGAATGAGCTTCTCAAGGAAAAAATGAGATATTATGCCCTTGCAAAAACTGCATGAATCATTATTGGCATTATAGAAATATGGTCGAGGATCACTTAGTTGCTGATGGATTTGTTGCTGGTTAAACTAAATGGATTTTTCACGGTGAAGGATCTTCCTCGATCAGCAAATCTATAATGATGAAGGTTCTAATTTGCATGATGATATTGATGGACTACTTTATGATACATTTATAAATGTAGCGGCGGAGTTAGGGGATGCAGAAGGGGTAATAGAGGGACTATCAGAAGATGCAAATAATTTTTTAAAATTGCTGGAGGAAGGAAAACAAGAATATATATCCGGGTTGTGAAAATTTCACTAAATTGAGTTTTACCATTCGGTTATACTTGTTTAAATCCTTGCATGGGTTGAGCAATGTACCATTTTCAGACTTCCTAGTGTTGATAAAAGAGGCATTTCCCTTTGCGCAGATATCAAAGTCTTTCAATAAGGCTAGAAATATGATTACAAAATTAGGTCTTCATTATGAAAAATACATGCATGCCCTAATGATTGCATGCTATTCTGGAAGGATAATGAAAAAGTTGATAATTGCTCTATTTGTGGGTGTTATAGATGGAAGAGTGTTGATGGTGCCTTAACAAATAAAAGCTCTAAAATTCCTGCAGAGGTTTTAAGGTACTTCCCGTTAAAGCCTAGGCTTCAGAGATTATTCATATGTCGTGAAACTGCTATTGTAATGAGATAGCATGCTAATGAACGACCCAATGATCGAAATATAAGGTATCCTGCTAATGGGGAAGCATGGAAGAGTTTTGACCATTTACACCCACTCTTCTCTAATGATCCTCGTAATGTTTGATTGGGACTCTCAAGTGACGGTTTCAATCCATTTCGTACCATGAGTATTTCTCATAGCACGTGGCCTATTATGTTGATGAATTATAATTTATCACCATGGATTTGCATGAAACCAGAGTATATCATGTTGTCTATGATTATTCCAGGTCCAACATCTCCAGGAAATGATATAGATGTGTACCTACAACCACTGATTGAAGAATTGAAGGAATTATGGGAACCTGGGGTAGAAACATATGATGTTGTGACCAAGCAAACATTCCAAATGTGGGCAGCCTTAATGTGGACACTTAGTGACTTTCCTGCATCAACAATGCTTTCGGGATGGAGCACTAAGGGAAAATTGGCTTGTCCTACTTGTAATTATGACACATGCTCTCAATATCTCAAACATAGTCATAAAATGTGTTACTTGGGTCATCGAAGATTTTTTCCTCATGATCATCCATTGCGAAAAGATAAGAAGTCATTTGATGGTAAAGAGGAACATAGACCCGCACCTACTACTTTGTCAGGTTCGAAGTGCTTGAAAAGCTTAACAGATTCAATAATACTTTTGGCAAGTGGCGAAAAATAAGGCCTCGAGATAATAATGGTTCGTGGAAAAAAAGATCAATCTTTTTCGAATTGCCATACTGGTACATAACAAATTGTGGCATAATCTTGATGTGATACACATAGAGAAGAATATATGTGATAGTTTGCTTAGAACTTTATTGGAGATATATGGAAAGTCAAAGGATCATATATATTCTCGATATGAATTACAAGATATGGGAATACGTACGGAGCTACATCCAATAGAAGATGATGATGGAAATGTATGTTTTGGTCAATCTTCTTTATTTATGAATTCCAAAAAGAAAAAGTTATTTTGTAGCGTCTTCAAAAAGGCCAAATTACCTAAAGAATGTGCCAAAAATATTTCAAATCGTGTGCATGTGAAGGAGATGAAGATATGTGGGTACAAGAGTCATGATGCTCATTTTATGATGCATCACCTACTTCAGATTGCTGTTAGGGAAGTCCTGCCTAAAAATGTTGCATTGACATTAATTAGGTTAGGAAATTTCTTTAAAGCCATATGTAGTAAGGTAATAAGGCAAAGAGATCTTGTAAAACTTGAGTCTAAAATTGGTGAAATATTATCCAACCTTGAGATGATTTTTCATCCATCTTTTTTTGATATAATGCTACATTTAAGTGTTCATTTAGTGAATGAGATTAGGCTTGGGGGCCCAACTTATCTTTGTGGTATGTATTCCATTGAGAGAGAGCTACGTGACATGAAGGGGCTTGTTCGTAATCGGTATTGTCCAGAAGCATCAATTATAGAAGGATTTGTAAGTGGAGAGCTGTTGACTTTTTCTTCGAGATACTTACATGATGGTGTGAAGACAAGATTTAGTAGATATCAAATTGAGGATGAGGAATCTGATCAAAATAATTCACATATATTTCTTAGGATAGGTCATCCAATTGGACGTGAGAAGAGAAAGGATTGTACTTTTTTGATGGATTCACAATTACGTTATAAGGCACATCGATATGCTCTTTTCAATAGGGAAGATGCCCAAGTGGAAAAATTTACTGAGTAAGATAAATTATACAATAATTATATATATTTTAAGCATTATCCATTTATAAATGTCTAATAATAAAATTTTGTCATATGCGTCATTGTAGGGAACATAAGACTTTGGTGGGTAATCATATTCGACCTAATGCATGGGCAAGAGCAAGGAGCCATAGTCGTGAATTCAGTAATTGGTTTGAAGAGAAAGTTCAAGATGTTGAAGTACCTCATCATATAAGATGGTTATCTAAAGGGCCTAATGTGGTAGCCAAGAGATATATCGCATACTTTATTAATGGATATTGTTTTCATAAAAAAGGTCGCGATGCTCCACTTAAGACTCAAAATAGTGGAGTGACTTTATCAGCGACAACTGATAGTTTTGCGAGTGTTAGGAACAAAAATCCCATCGATGGAGAGGTTGTTTATTATGGAGTTATTCAAGATATCATAGAGATTGATTATTATGGTTGTTGTAGTGTTGTATTATTTAGATGTGATTGGTTTCAGAATGAAGTTGATGCGTATGGGTTGACACGAGTATACTTCAACAAGTTATGTAGTAAAGATGATCCTTTTGTGTTGGCATCACAAGTTTATCAAGTTTTGTATGTCGCGGATCCAATTGAGGAAGATGTTTAATATGCAAGAAATAAAGTGTCAGTTGATTTGTCTAATCTTGAGGAAGAGAATTGTCCTAATATAAGAGACACATTTTGGAGGGAGTCTAATGATGATATTGGCCCTTCAGCTAGATTTGATGAGGGTGTCTTAGATGCTCAAGAGAAGATGTGGCCAATGGTGTTGTTGATCCTCCATATAATGAACAACATTCAGAAGACATAGTTGTGGAAACATCAGAAGAGGAGGATGCGTTTGATGGTACTGACTGGGATTAGATGGAGGAAGACGATTAGTCAAGGATGTTCTGAAGCTCTTTTAAATATATGCACATTGCCATTTTGAGTTTCAATTTTGTGAGTGAGGATAGCCTGTTACAGACATAATTTATATTCATGCTTGTTCATATCTTATCAATCATTTCATTTGTATTTTTAATCTGAAATTCTACATTTTTGTTTTGCAGGATTTTTAAAATCCAATTGAAGAAAGACGTTGAATCACTAAAGAGCATCACAACATCACTGGTAAAATTCTGATTTTCCTTCTAGGCCTATATAAAGGATTTGTATACATTAGTATTAATTTTTAATATATATTTCTCTCAAAGTATACTTTCTCGCACCAACCAAAGATTAATTTTGTAAAATCACCAAAGAGTATGGTCGTAGCAAAACACTAATAAAGGAAGAGGAGAGTAAGTAGGATTACTAAGGAGAAGTCCTTCATTTTCCTGCAATTTGAAATTGCATTCTGAAGGAGCAGTTACTGTTGTATATGACATGCAATCAAACTCTTTTAGCAACTCCGTAGTGAACTTACTTTGTGATATGATGACACCATCTTCCCTGTAGAATAGCTCAAAACCAAGGAAATAGTGCAGTTATCCTAGATCTTTGATTCTAAATGTATCATGTAGAAGGGATTTCAAGCTGTTGATTTCTGTTTGATCTGTTCCTGTAAGCACTATATCATCTACATATACTGCCACAAAGACTGATAAAGTGGAAGTTCCAATGCCATGGTCTAGAATCGAGCAGGATTATACAAGATAATTAATCTGGACCCACTTGGATTACGTATGTCTTATAACTTTTAGCTTGAATGTCAAGATATGGAATTGGGTGAATAAAACTTGCACTAGGATGGCTGATTATTGTTTTTGAATTCTACAACATTCAGCCACAATTATTTTGAAGAGATATTGAGAAAGATTTCAAGAAGAATTTTCTCATGGCACAATAGGCTGCTATTAGCTGGAGGTAAGGAAATTTTAATCAAACATCTACTACAATCTATTCCTATATACCTTCTGTCAGTAACAAGCCCACCAAAAAAGGTCATAGACCAGGTGTATCAATTAGTGGCATTTTTTTTGGGGGGGGGGGGGGCAGGGGAATGATGGAGTAAGTGGAAAACACTGTGTTAAATGGCTAGACCTTTAGATCACTCTTCCATGTAAATAAGGCCTAATTTGCTACACTATAGTGGACCTTAGGTAAAAATAAATTCCTATTTGGGCTGAATTATGTGAAACAAATACTGCAAAAAACTTCATCTAGTAATTGTGTCCAGTAGAGGAGCTTCGCAAGTCTGGATAGGTGTGATGAAGGTGAGGGAGGAGATCGAACATAAGATATGATTCATAGAGAATCAGGCAGTAGGTGATTAAAACGTGGAGGTTAAGGAGATGATTTCAGAGGGAGACTAGAATAAGGAGAAGCTGCTAGAGATTATATTTGAAGAACTGGTTAGCTGTATTATCTCTGATATTAAGCCCAGACAAATGACCTATAAGATCTCCATATATGGAGCAAGAATGGAATGTTACTGAAAGGATACCTTTTTCTTGTGGAATGTGATTAAAAAAAGGATACCTACTGATAACATCTTAAAGAAAATGCACATCACTGTGGTATCCAAATGTCACTGTTGTGAGTCTTGGGTTGAGGAGACAATAGAACATCTTTTCTTAATAGCCTCCAAAGCCTAAAAACTATGGAGATATTTTTCTTCCTGTGCAGGTATCAATATGGAAGGCTTGCAACTAAATCAACTTATACACATAGTGGAAGCTAGAACTGTCAACTAAAGTTCGCCAAATTGCCTAAACAGTTCCTGCCATCATAATGTGGGAATTGGAGTCTTTTGCCGATATTATAATAGTTTACTTGCTAGGAGTTACTATTTTGCACTTTATGGTTTCATATGAGGTTTAATTCTTATTTCATTTTAACAGATAGTGAGTTAATCATTATGAGTCAAGCTGAGTGTTCAAGAAGAAGCAGGAGAACTAGCAACAAAAAGTATGTTGTAGCTGGATCACTTCTATCTTTTCGAAACAAAAAGATATCAAGTCACCAGCAAAACCGTACCTTAGTCAGCGTTCCCAATGTTCACAACCTCAATTTAAATGAAAACCATGACAAGCTCAAGCAGAACTTAGACTACATTCGGCCTGGATCTCAAATTCAACACGTCTCTGATTTCTACTTCTTCTGAGGCACAAACAATGTCCACTATTCCCCCATCACAAGCAGTACATGAACAAGTGCAACAAGAGTTGGTACATTCCACCAATCCTGCATCACAAGCAATTCAAGAACAAATATAACAAGATCATGTACAGAATTCTATCAATCTTGATGAAAATGGCCAATCTGAGGAGCAAGGCAAGTGTATTTTAATGATAAGTTCTTATTATTCAAGAAATTCTCTATGCAACTATAAAATATTTTGATCATATTATTATAGGTCATTCCACACATAAAAGAAAAGAGGTAGTACACAAATGTCAGATGTACATGGACGTAGCGAGCGCAAACTGATCATGCTAAATGCGTTGCACCAGCCTATTGTCCCTATTGAAACGATGGTAAAGCAGTTGGGTAGCTTACTTGGCACATTGGCAAGGAATGGGACATTTTGTCCTCTTAATATACTTAGCTGGAAAAAGTTAAAGACGCATGATGATATGTGGAACTATATCAAGGTTAGAAACTCTCAATGTTTTTAATGTTAGTTGAAGTTATTTCTTATTTTTTGCATTAACCCAATTGCACAATTTGTTGGAGAAATATGACATTCCTAATGTTGGAAAAGAATGGGCTTTGAATGCAATTGAACTTGCTTGGAGAGGGTATAAGAGTAGGATTAAGAAAAAATACTTTTATGCCTATGACAATGATGTTCCTGAATCTGTATTTAAGAATCTCCTTCGATATTTGAATTCTGATGAAGCTGAGGTAAGACAATATTGTATATCCGATCTTGTGAATATTTCTCAGCATAGACATTTTATTCTCTATATAATTACTTTAAGTGACAATTGTTAGGTTTTTTGTGAGTATGGTTGAAACATCAACTTTATTGTTTTGCAGAATATGTTAAAAACTAACTAGGAGAATCGCAAAAAGCTGAGGTATCCGCACACTGTTGGTAAAATAAGTTTTTCCATAATCCGCGAGGTTTGATGTTTTGTCGTAATCTAACTATGAACTTATACTTTATTGTGAAGATATTGATATCTACTTTTGTATAACCAGAAAAAAAAGAAGGAAAGTCCGGATGGTGTTTCCAGTAAAGAATTTTTTGTGGCTACTAGAAGAAGAAAACCTGGCCGAGTATATAAGGACTCATATGAGGATACAGCCAACATAATAGTATGAAAATTTCTTGTTCAAAGTTTCTCTTGATCATTTATTTGTTCTTAAATATTACTGATACATCAGTTTTTATATACTTTAACTCTTTGTCTTTGCTCTTAAATATTATTTGTAGGCTGAAATGGAAATGATAGAAACTCAAGAAAGTTAAGATGGTAGCCAATCAGTTGATGCATATTCAAAAGTTATGGCACCTGAACATCCTGGTCGAGTAAGGTTGTATGGACGTGGAGTTACCAAGACTTTTTTGTAACACAGAGAAGCAGATTCTGAAACTTTGTCAAGTGTTGCTGATGATGAAAGGATGCAAAAAAAATGGAGGAGCTAGAAAAGAGGATTTGACAAAAAATGCAAGAAAAGTTCGAAGAGCAAAAGGATAACATTGAACGAGATATTACAATAAACATTATTGCTCAACTTCAAAATCTTAACCCAGGATTAACAATTGATTCGAATTTTCTAAGATTTAATGTTCATTCATCGAGAGAAGAGGCTGCTAATCATCTTATCAATCGTCCATCTGCTCGCAATAATGATAAAGGTCATATGTAATCTAATCTTTTTTTTATTATTCATCTTCTGCTTCTTCTTTCTTCTTTCTTCTTCTTCTTCTTCTTCTTCCTTTATTTTTATATGAAGTCACATTGACTTCTAAGTTCATATCCCAACTAAAGTCCGGAAAACATCAGTAAATGCCATGGGTAAATGTCAAAGGCACTAAATGTGTAGAATTTTGCTTTGCTTTGCTTACCATTTGCAAAGAAAATTTAGTGGCAAGTTGCTTACTGTCAACGCGGCTATACTTTGCTTACTATTACAAATGCCTCAAATGTTTAGAATTTTGGCATGATATGGTAAAGAATAAGGTGTACTTTTTGTTGGTCATTAAATCTTTTGAGTGTGCCACTTGGGAGGTTGTTAAATGCATTGTCTAAAGGGGCAAAAACTGTAATGCCTTTGTTGGAATTGTTGACTTGGTTGTTGATTTGGTTTCCAACTTGTGTTTCATTGAGGAATTTGATTAATGTGTTGTATTGTCCTGATTTTTTTAGAATTATCTTGCCCCCCTGCTGCACTCATCAACATGAATTTACCTATTAAATATGCTGGCAACATGCTGTAAAATTCTGCATCATAACAAATATGTTGTCATGCTGGCAGCATGTTAAAGGTATTATTTTTTGGCACTCATCAGCATGAATTATCTTGCCCCCTTACTTCTGTTTACTTGTTTTTGATGCCTAAATTCTGGTTGATTTGAGCTAAGAATGATATTATGAAATATGGATCATGCATTTTTTTCTTTGAGATTTGTAGTGGTTGGGCGATTGGTCAGTCATGATGACCTCTTAGTTTGTCCTATTTCTATATGCTGATTCGGTAGGCTGGTTTAGTACTTTGAGATTTTCTCTATTGTTGCTAAACTTTTCCAGAGTACACTACTACATACAACTAGACTTTCACCTCCTTTGGCTAGGTTGTAACCTTCAGCGGGAGTTTCCATGTAAATGTTTGTGTGGTTTAATTTGTCTCACTCTCTAATATTCGTATTCATTTGCTTTTGGGTTTTGTTGATAAAACTGAGTATTGAGCTTTTGATTTCATGATTTTTTTCTTTTTATGAGACGATGAATGACATTATTTATTTTCCTTTGTAGGTGTCGAAAATGAAGAAAGAGATGAAGGCAGTGACGATGATGATCTTGATCTCACTTAAGATGATTTCTCATTTTTTTGATGAAAATTCTAATTTCATCCTATCAAATACTTTGATACTTATTGAAGCATGTAAAACTACTTATCTTTTGGGTTTTTAACATTTTGCTATATGTATATTAAAAATGTGGAATATATATTATAATTAGTTAATTGATATATAAATTTTTGTTGTCATTTCTTTTTAGAACACAAAAGGATCAGCATTACAAGTGTAATTTCCTTTTATAATACAAATACTAATTATTGTGTTTAATGCCTATGCCAACGACTACAAAGTGTTGCCATAGACTATATGTATATGGTAACGGTTATAAAGTGTTGCCATTCCCACACATTTTCACCATTGCCATAGGATGGTCTATGCCAACACTTTGTTACAACCATTGCACAAACCGTTGTCATAGCTCTGTAGCCACGAGAACTGATGCAACGACTGTTCAACCATTGCCATATGTCTATGGAAACGGTCTTTGTGTCTATAGAAACGGTTTTAATTGCGTTGTCATCGACTTAATTTCCAGTAGTGTATATGAAAATTATGAAGTGGGTTAAGCCCAATTATGTTTTATGAAATAATTTTGATATGATTATAATAAGTCATTGGTTATGACAAGAATGTGATCACATACATGTCTTATGATTATGGCTCTTTGAGCATCTCGGGTCCTTGCACGATCTCATATATGTAAATGAGTTTTTCCTTGCATGAGTCTCATGATTATGATTTATGATTTTGCATTTGAGCCTAAATGTGCATTGAACGATTTTGAGATGAATTACGATTTGAAATGAATATTGGATCTCTTGAAAGAACATATTTGTATAAGTATTCTCGTGGAATACCGACTTAGCATCGATGGATTGGGGGCGTCAGGGCTATCCCCAAGGGTCCTCTCCTTTTCCTCAAACTATATGCCTAGAGTATGTTTTAAGAATGCTATCTGAAATGGGATGTGTTCCTGTAAGGAAGGCTGCTTCATACGAAATAGGATATGTTCCTGTAAGGTGAAGTACTATGATGATATGATATGAAAAATCCATACCGAAATGGGATATGTTCTCGTAAGGGAGTTACTTCCTACGAAACGAGATATGTTCTCGTAAAGTGAAGTATGGTTTACCTTTGGATAGTAGACCACTTCTCTATCGGTGAAGGGTATTCATTAGGCTTCCAAGTTATAGCTCGTTTTGTCTTACTCATGTCTGTTTAGGTCACATCTCTGTTATATATGAGCATCATTTCATTCATGCACCATGAATCTCATGGCATCTTGTATATTTCTCCCTTGATTATATCATTCTTTCTATACTATGCACCCTTGGCATCTAACATTTAAATGCAGGTATAACAAGTAATATGCATTGTATGCCTGCATACTTAGTACATTCGAACATTCTACACATACTCATGCCTACATGATTTTACCATGTAGGGGCCGAGAGTTCCGATTATCAACCATTCGATGAGTAGTCCGATCCAGAATAGTACATTTGGTGAGTCCCATCCTCCCAAGGACAAGCCATCTTCTCCCTACTTGTGATATCTCAAATTTCCTTTCTTATATGAGGGTGAGCCTGAAACATGTCTTGGCCCCCGTTCCATCTTGATTAGAGACATTTGTTGGATATCATGTGGACTCTAAAAAATCCTTATGCTATGCATGGTATCTAGTTTGTATTCATATGGATTGACTTATGGAAATTTTATATTTGTTTATATGCATATTTGGTGTGGAAATGTAGAAAGTCCCAAGCCCCGTATTGCCCCCTTAGCGTGAGTCCTGTTCTCCCGTCCCTTAGGACTATGTATTATTATTTGAATGTTCTTTTCGAACCGATGATCCGAATTTTGATACTTGAGGCTTGCTTGGGAACTCTTGGGTTCCCATTTGCCTTGTCACATCTAGGCCCTAGTCCCGGGTCGTGACAAAAGATGGTATCAGAGCACTAGGTTTATAAATGTTCCTCGGAGTCCAACATTACTATTCACGGGTGTGAAGTGCACCATCCCTATGAGTTGGGGGCTACAGAGATGTTCTTGTAATTGCCTCACTTCTTCATGCCCTATGTCGTGCTAAGACTTGTGTAATTGGCTTTCTTATCTTGACGGAGTCGTTGCTCTATTTCAGAAGATGCCATGAGGAAGACCTTACCTAAGGCTGGCTCCGACTAATAAGGGTCAGGCTCTACAAGAGCCTATGGACAAACCCATCTCAAATGGTATATTCTGTACATCCTTTGCCATGCTTGCCTAGGTGGTGACATCTCAGACAAGGCAGGCTAATTTACCACGGGATACTACGCCAGCTTCTAGGGTGAGGGATTTCACCTGGATGAATCCCCCGGAGTTTCGTGGGTAAAAGGATGATGAGGATGATCAGGAGTTTATTGATGAGCTCACTAAGATATTAGACAGTATGGGTGTCACTTCTGAAGAGACGGCTTAATTGGCTTCTTACTAACTGAAAAATGTAGCTCAGGTATGGTATACTCAATAGTCCATGGAGAGGATTTGCGGTAGTGATGTCAACTAAAAAGAGTTTAGATTTGCATTCCTGGATCGCTTCTTTCCACTTGAGCTTAGGGAGGCCAAGATGACTGAATTTATTAACCTCAAGTAAGGAGGTATGAGTGTAAGGGACTATGTCTTCAAATTCACAAAGCTCTCCAAGTATGCTCCGTCACTTGTGGCTGACCCTCGTGCAAGGATGCATAAGTTTTATTCTGGTATTTCTAATTTGCTTGTAAATCAATGTCGTACTACTATGCTCATACGAGATATGGATATTTCAAGACTCATGGAGTATGCTGAACAGATTGAAGGGGAGAAACCCAAGAAGAGAAGGGTACACGATCGTAAGAGTGCCCGTTTTGATGGTGGATTCTCTGGTTCTCGAAGTGTTGGCTTTGATCGCTTCCAGCAAGGCCGAGGTTCTGGTGCTCAGGTCGCTAATGCTTGGGTACCTCCTCCTACGGCACCTTTTAGTAGTGGACAGGAGTATCCTCTATGTAACAAATGTGGGAAGCCTCTCATGGGAGTTTGTTGGTGGGATTTGGGTGTTTTCTATGGGTGTGGTAATAAAAATCACAAGGTTGCTGATTGTCCTAGGAATGCCCATAGAGGCCAAGGTAAGGTGGCTCAAGATGCGCAAGGCCATCAAATAACTCTCCAAGGTGTTGCCCCAAGGAACAATATGTTTTATGCTCTCCATGCCCGCTAGGATGTTGAGGAAGCTCCGGATGTTGTGATTAGTATGTTAAAAGTCTTTGATTTTGATGCTTATGTTTTGCTTGACCCGGTGTAAATTTATCTTTTGTGACTTCTTTGTTGGTTGTTAAATTTTGTTTGAGTCCCAATATTTTCTTTTCTCAGTTTATACCCTATGGGTGAATCTGTTATTGCACATAGGTTCTATCATGGTTGTCCTATTTCTGTGTTGCACAAGGGTTTCCCGTGTGACCTTCTGGAACTTGAGATGTTTGACTTTGAAATATTCTTTGGATGGATTGGTTGCATGCATCATATGCCTCAATAGATTATAAAACCCGGAAGGTTAAGTTTCAACCTCTCAGTGAGCCCATTTTTGAATGCAAGGGTAGTGACTCCTGTATTAAAGGTCCGTTTATTTCCTACCTCAAGGCATGAAAAATGATTTCCAAGGGATGTATTTATCATATTGTGAGGGTCAATGATATAGAGTTCAGAGTACCTACTCTTAAGATGGTTCATGTGGTGAATGAGTTTTCGGATATGTTCCCCGAAGAGTTGCTTGGTATCGCTCCTTAAAGCGAGGTTGACTTCGACATAGATCTTCTTTCGGATACTCAGCGTATCTTTATTCCTCCTTATCATATGGTGCCGGCGGAGTTGAAAAAGTTAAAGGAGCAATTGAAGGATTTATCGGAGAACGGCTTTATTAGGCCCTGTATATCGTCATGGGGTGCTATAGTGTTATTGGTGAGAAAGAAGGATGGATCTTTTCGGATGTATATTGACTATAGGGCACTAAATAAGATGACCCTTAAGAATAAGTATTCGTTGCCCAGGATTGATGACTTGTTCCACTAGCTTTAAGGGGCTACTCATTTCTCAAAGATTGATATTCATTCTGGGTATCATCAGTTGAAGGTTAGGGAGTGTGACATTCCTAAAACAGCCTTTTGGACAAGGTATGGGAATTTTGAGTCCGTGGTGATGTCCTTCAGTTTAACCAATGCTCCGGCCATCTTCACGGATCTGATGAATCAGGTGATTAAGACATTCCTTGACAATTTTGTGGTGGTCTTCATTGATGACATCCTTATTTCCTCTCGAAGTGAGTAAAAGCACGGGGATCATTTGAGAATGGTTCTCCAAAACTTGAAGGAGGAAATTGTATGCCAAGTTATAGAAAATGTGAATTTTTGTTGGGTGAAGTGGCTTTCCTTCGGCATGTGGTGTTTGGTGATGGTATCATGGTGGATCTGAAGAAGAGCGAGGCCATGAAGAATTAGCCCAGATCGTTGACTGCTTTCAAATATTCGAAGCTTTCTAGAGTTGGCTGGATATTGTAGAAGGTTCATTGAATGGTTCTCATCTATTGCATCTCCATCGACTAAATTGACGTAGAAAAAGGCTAAGTTTGTATGGTCAAATAAATGTGAGAGGAGTTCCCAAACTATAAAGGATCGGCTTACATCGACTCCCATCTTGATTTTACCGAATAGTTTGGAGGGATTCGTGGTGTATTGTAATGCCTCGCGGATTGGGTTTGGTTGTGTGCTTATGCAACATTGAAAGTAATAGCCTATGCATCAAGGCAGTTGAAAGTGCATGAACATAATTACCCAACTCATGATCTTGAGTTGGCGGCAATAGTCTTTGCCTTGAAGATTTGGAGACACTATTTGTATGGGGTTCATATTGATGTGTTCACCGATTACAAGAGTTTGAAATATGTATTCACTCAAGAGATCTTAATTTGAGGCAAAGGAGATGGTTGGAACTCCTAAAGGATTATGACATGAGTTTTCAATATCATCCCGGCAAGGCCAATTTGGTGGTCAATGCTTTCAGTAGGCTATCTATGGGAAGTGTGGCGCATGTTTGAGAGGAAAGGAAGGAGTTAGCAAGGGATGTTCACCGGTTGGCTAGGTTGGGTGTCAGGTTGGCCGATTCGAGCGATGGTGGTATCCGTGCTAAAAGGGGGGCAAAATCTTCTATGGTGGTTGGTGTAAAAGTTAAGCAAGATTTAGACCCATCGTTACTTGAATTGGAGAAGCTAGGTGCCGAAAAAGAGATTGAGGTGTTCTCCCAAGGGGGAGATGGTGTGGTCCAGTACCAAGACCGGCTTTGTGCTCCGGATGTGGATGATCTTAGAAGGGTGATCATGAGTGAGGCTCACAACTCTCATTATTCTATTCACTCAGGGTCCACTAAAATGTATCGGGATTTGAAAGAAGTGTACTGGTGCCATGGTTTGAAGAAGGACATCGCTAAGTTCGTATCTAAATGTTTGAGTTATCCACACATGAAGGTAAAGCACCAAAGACCTGGTGGCTTGGCTCAAGATATCGAGATTCCCACATGGAAGTGGGAAGATGTTAACATGGACTTTGTGTTTGGATTGCCTCGGACCCGAAGGCAATACGACTCCATTTGGGTCATTATTGACCGGATGACCAAGTAGGCTCAATTCCTATTGGTCAAGGCTACCTATAGTGTGGAGGAGTAGGTGAGGTTATATATCTAAGAATTGGTGAGACTGCATGGTGTGCCTAGATCTATCATATCGGATCATGGCACCCAATTCACCTCCCACTTTTGGAGGTCATTTATGATGGGACATGGAACTAGGATTACGTTAAGCACCGCTTTTCATCCCCAAAAAGATGGACATGCGGAAAGGGCTATTCAAACCTTGGAGGAGATGTTGAGGGCTTGTGTGTTGGAGTTTAAGGGTAACTGGTATGATCACCTTTCCCTCATTGAGTTTTCTCATAATAATAGCTTCTATGCTAGCATTGGTATGGCACTGTTTGAGGCCTTGTATGGGAGAAGGTGTAGGTCACTGGTGGGATGGTTTGAATTGTGAGAGGTGGCACTGATTGGCTCGGATTTAGTGATAGAGGCTATGCGAAAAGTGAAAGTAATTAGAGAAAGGTTTAAAATGGCACAAAGTCACCAAAGACCTATTTGGATCTTAGGATAAGGGATGTTGAGTTTCATGTTGGTGATTGCCCATATGTGAAGGTTTCGACTATGAAGGGTGTGATGCGTTTTGGTAAGAAGGGCAAGTTAAGCCCTCGGTATGTCGGCCCTTATAAGATCGTTGAGCGGGTTAGGGGCGTGGCTTATAGGTTGGAGTTGCCTCCGGACTTAAGTTCCATTCACCCGGTCTTTCATGTGTCTACGTTGAGGAAGCTAGTTGGTGATCCTAGCACTCTTGTGCCTTTGGAAGGAATTGAGGTTGAGGAAAACCTATCTCATGAGGAAACCCCGGTGGAGATCTTGGATAGACAAGTGAAGCAGCTTCGTAACAAGGACGTGGCTTCGGTGAAGGTGCTTTGGAGGAATCAACATGTGGAGAGTGCTACATGGGAGGCAGAGTTGGACATATGAAGCGATATCCCCATCTTTTCCAATCTACTTAATCCTAAGGTACTAGGTCAATCCTCTTCAAAATAGTCTTAATTCTTTTGCTCTTGAGTCTCATGACATGACATGCATACATGGGCACGAAAATGATTTTTATGATGTTTGAATTATTTTGATTTGAATACATTTGAAATGGATTTAAAGACTTCATGATTTAATGAACTATGTGTTATACCTTGTGTTCAGATGTTTCATTTCCCAAGTCAAGATTTTAAGCTATGTTGTTGCACATTCGGGGACGAATGTTCCCAAGGGTGAGATGATGTAATAACCCAGATTTTCGAGTGGCTTTGCCGAACCTCTTAGTATCGCCTCGAGTGAAAATTTTGCCCAGCGTCACTCCATGGAAGGCCCACATGGGCCATGTGGCCTCCTATGGAGGGGTGCTTGGCCAAGATTTCGAAGGCGTAGAGTGCTACGGAGGATTTCGGACCAAGTGAGGGCACACGGCCACCCACACGTTCCTTGTGGTGTGTCACGAGCCGTGATGGCCTCCCTAAGGCTTGCTATGTAAAAATTTTCTAAGTACGAAATTACTGTCTCATAACTTTTTCGTACGGAAACTTTCCAAGTGATGTGTCTTGGCCCTTGACACGACTCGTGTAGCGTCACATGGGCCGTGTAGTTAACTGCATGGTACCCCTTAGCTTTGGATAGATTCCAAGTGTTCGCACCACAAAATTTGTCTAGTTATAGGTTCACGGGCACTGTTCACGGTCCGTGTAATGACATCATGGACCGTGTAGAGGGCCATAGGACCTGACGGTTCAAATTTTACCCGTGTCATTAATGGCGTTTATATAATTATGGTTTATAGTAATTATGAATTGTGACCTTTTACCTATCCAAAAGCCCTTAACTCAGCTGATATCCTCCCCTCTTAATTCATTCTCTTAAAACCCTCTCACCCTAAGATCATCTTTCGAACACTCTCTACTCTCCCTCTCAAGACTCAAAGCTAGGGCTTAACTAAAGTTCAAATTCAAGCTAGGTTCTTCCCCAACTTTCAGCTCCTCAATCATTGCATGTGGGATTGATTATTTGTCCCTTTCAACCAAGAAGACCCAAAATTCCTTTCAATTAATTTCATGGATTTTAATATACTTTAAATATGGGTTTTCACTGTTTGATTTTATTACATCCAATTGATGTATAGACTGTACTTTACATGATTTTAATCTACTTTGATCACAATTATGATGATATACACGGAGATATGAAATTATGAACATGCATGTCCCCTTTTAAAGTATATTTATGCATGGGTGATTTGCATTATGATTTAGATGTTGATTTAATTATGATTTTATTTAACTTCATATTATGATGTTGATTTTAACTTGAATCTATGTTACCCATTCTATCCTCACATCATGCATTGCATTTGCATTCATGAACATTGTATATCGAAATTATGAGGTGGGTTAAGCCCAATTATGTTTTATGAAATGATTTCGATATAATTATGATAAGGCATTGGTTATGACAAGAATATGATCACATACATGTCTTATGATTATGGCTCTTTGAGCATTTCAAGTGTTTGCACCATCTCGTATATGTAAATGAGTTGTTCCTTGCATGAGAATCAAGATTATTATTTATGATTTGGTATTTGAGCCTAAATGTGCATTGAACAGTTTTGAAATGAATTACGGTTTGAAATTAATATTGGATCTCTTGAAAGCATGTATTTATATGAGTATTCTCGTGGGATACCGACTTAGCACCGATAGATTGGAGGCGTCAGGGCTATCCCCAAGGGCCCTCTTCCTTTCCTCAAACTATGTGCCTAGCATATGTTATGAAAATCCTATCCTAAATGGGATGTGTTCCCATAAGGAAGGTTGCTTCATACAAGATGATATATGTTACCGCAAAGTGAAGTATAGTTTACCTTTGGCAAGTAGACCACCTCTGTACTGGTGAGGGGTATTCATCGGGATTCCAAGTTATAGTTCGCTTTTTCATACTCATGTCTGTTGAGGTCACATCCCAGCTATATGAGCATCATTTTATTCATACATCATAAATTTCATGGCATCCTTTATATTTATCCCTTGATTGTATGATTCTTTCTATACAATGCGCCCTTGTCATCTAACATTTAAGTGCAGGTTTAACAAGACATATGCATTGCATGCCCGCATATTTAGTACATCCAAACATACTAACGCATACTTTATACCTACATTATTTTACCATGTAGAGGCTGAGCTTTCCGATTATCAACCGTTCGACAAGTAGTCCGATCCAAAATAGTACTTGTGGTGAGTCCCATCCTCCAAGGATAAGCCATCTTCCCTCAACTTTTGATATCTTATATTTCCTTTCTTATTTGAGGGTGAGCCCGGAACATGTCCTGGCCCCCATTCCATCTTGATGAGAGGCATTTGTTGGACAACATGTAGACTCTCAAGAATCTTTATGCTATGTGTTGTATTTGGTTTATGTATTCATATGGATTGACTTATGGAAATGTCATATTCGGTTATATTGCATATTTAGTGTGGAAATGTGGAAACTCCCAAGCCCCATATTGCCCCCTTAGCATGAGTCATATTCTCCCGTCCCTTAGGACTATGTGTTACTATTTGAATGTTCTTTTTGAACCGATGATGTGAATTTGATACTTGAGGCTTGCTTGAGAACTCTCGGGTTCCCATTGGCCATGTTACATCTAGGCCCCAGTCCCGGGTCGTGACATCGTTCATGCAATCTTTCTCCAGGAAATATGTAGGGTTTGTGAGATAACTTGTATAAAATATTCATTCAGTAAACAAGTTCGTGATGATCATCAAGCATGTAAAATACATAGAGTATATAATGTATAAGAAAACTTTCAAGGAAAACATGCATGGAAACTTAATACTTTCAGCTTTCAATCTATCACAACTAAAGGGGCACAGGGAAAAATGATCCTAAGTTTTAGTTTATCCTTACATACCTGAAAATTTTGAAGAACAGTCAACTTTCCCAAAATCACTACTAGCTTTCCACTCTCCTCAATACTCTCAAGATTTCCAAGTGTATAATTTTTGGGTACTGATAAGGGTTCAAAAACAAGTCTAAAATGTCATGGGTTTTAATTAAAATTGATAGGAAAAGACTTAATTATTATAAGGACCCAAATTTTCGAACGACTTTATCAGACCTCATAATGTCTCCCCGAGAGAAAATTTGACCAAGTGTCACTCCATGGGAGGCCCACACGGCTAGTGTGAAGTCACACAGATCGTGTGGCTACCAGTGAGTGGTACTTGGCCATATTTTCAATTATGGGGACTCGACAGAGAATTTAAGGCTAAGTATGTGCACACGACCCCCCACACGGTCTGTGTGGTGTGTCACGGGCCAAGTGGCACACCGTGTAGCTCACGACGTGAAATTTTTCTATGTACAAAATCACCATCTCTTAACTCCTTCGTGCAACATATTTCTAAGTGTCATCTCACGGTTCTTGATACGACTTGTGCCCGTAGTAGGCCGGCCGCCCTACCTAAACCAATCATCATATCGGTCCCTAGGCCTGGGTCGGTGGTGAGAAGGCCCAGAAAGTAGTTAAAAACGTCATCGCATCAGTTGGAACATAAAGGTTCTTCTGGTGGGATTTTGGTCCTGTGGAAGACAAGCCAACCTACTCTAAGATAGACGAATCCAAGCGTTCGAGTTATGGAGCTTCACTTTATCCTTTTACCCGAATTTGGAAACTACCCCTATTCCTATTTAGGGAGTTGAGGCGAAAAATGGCTTGATGAACCGTTCGCCATGCACCGGCCACATTCACTTGCTTATTGTAGAGGCTGTAAGTACACAGTGCCCCACAAGTAGGCTGATTTTTCCGGGATTTAGGGACTAGGCCTGTTGAGGAACTGAGATGATTCATCTTAGTCTTAGTATGCCGGGTATGTCTTTGGCCAAGCCCAGGGATTGACTGACGCATGAACTTGGTTACTGGTTTGACCGCTTTGTTGGCAAAAGGAAAGGTCTGTTCATTTGTCCAGAAATATGACCCTTGGTCTCTTCCACGGATCGGTGGATATGAAATAGAATGAATTCAAGGACAAAGTCGCCGGTATACTGTGAATGAGCTTCACAACAAAGAGTAGAGGCGAATGGTTCGAAAGTAGATGCTAGTGGTTCAAATCATGTGAAACGGAATTGCTACTTTTTTCTTGTTATTGATAGAGTGGTATTCTCAACAAACCAACTTATCTCTTGCCGCCTCATAGCTGCTGCGCCCTTGCTTCTTGCTTTCGAGCCGGAGCTCGGGTGGGGGAGCGTCTACCTCCTCTCCCAAACCTGATGAATGGGAAATGGCGCTAGGATGAATTGCGATTGGTCTAAACCTTCGACTAGCGACTTATTGCGGCCTGCCCAGAATGCCCATACAGACTAAGACCTTATTCACACAGCGAAGAAAGGTCGAGTGGAAGGGGGCAGTCAGCTGGCTGCTTCTTTGAAAGCACTTCTGGGGGCTGACGTCCTTTGGATGGTTTAACGCGACTAGCGGACCACGTCGTGCTCAATCAAATAATGGACACTGACAACGATTTGGATTGTCTCCTTTCGAGTCACTTCTGGCATCTAGTTCCATTGGATTCTTGGTGGATAGGTTGCTTTCAGTCCTCCTTCCTATACAACCGCTTAACATCCTTCGCATACAAGTATACAAGTAGATGGCTATGCACGATTCCTTGATAAGACTATGAAGATCCGCTCTTGAGAACCTCTATCTCTTTCTTCAAAGCCTCATTCGAAGCCTGTCAGCACGTCTTGATAATATTTTTCCTTGTTCACTAATAAATCGACTAATTAAACTCATGTTTCTATAATCAATTCGATCCCCCGATTGAATCGGGGGATGTAGAGATCCGTAGGGGCTTATAGTTTAATTGGTTGAAACGTACCGCTCATAACGGTGATATTGTAGGTTCGAGCCCTACTAAGCCTACCACCCCCTCAGCCCGCAAGGGCGATCTCTTTGGTCATGGAAGCAGTGGAGATTAAAAGAACTCGTGTAGCTGTCAGCAACAATGGTAGTTGTTTATTCTCACCCAGTAGCTACTTTTAGTGAATAATATATGCACGCGGTCAGAGCCCTGGCTCCTCCCACTACTTGGGAGCTTACGCTTTCATGTTCTATTTCACTCCCGGGGCGCTTGGTATTGGAAATAGCGGAAGTTCACGCTTAGCAAAGGCTAGGTAATTGAACTCCTTAATTTATAGGGATCAATGCCCTAGCTGGTGTTGAAGGAAAAATTACTTCAGTCAAGTTCTTGTGCTATATATCGTTCGTGATCCTTCGACATTATTGAAGGGAGGGGGCTCGACCTGAAGCCTTTAAATAGAGTCCCATCCGCCTCCCCGGTTCCACGCGCCCTTACTGTTCTTTGGGGGCTTTCAGGCCCCTCTCGATCTTTTTCGTAGTTGAGAAGGGGGAAGGAGTCTAAATCAATGGACATTAATGAACCATCATTGATGGACGTTGTCTGTAATAATAATTGGGCCATGAGAGACTCTTTTAAGTATTGCAAAAGAAAGGGCCCGCTGATAGAGCTGGGCCGCCATCACCAAAGTAGACAACATCCTGAAAAAAGTAGATGCAAAGGATACTACCATCGTCCACCACCGGAGCGATAGGCCACTTTCTATTCCAAAAATGTATGCTGCTTTTCTCTCCTTAAAGAAGGAGGTGATTGAGGCAGTACGCCGCCCCTCCTACGCTGAATGATCTACTTGCTTTGACTTCATGATTCGGTTGGTCTTCAGTGTACCACCTGGCAATTATCTTCCTCTAGATAGCTCCTTGCTTATAAAAAGAATTCTAATGAGAATCAGCTGAATCTTATTCAGGATTGATCTTTCTTATCCGAGAGTCTTATCAAACTCTCTGCCACTGTAGGTGCGACACAGGTAGTAGTGACATTGTGTCAGCTACAGAAGCCGAGCCGAGTGATTGAATCTTAAAGCCTCTTCTATATGATATGATATTTCTTCTTCCTCTTTTACTGACGAAGACTCTGGTGGTGCATGTGTATGATAGGGCCCCCCATAAGCGCCCGGCGCGCACAATCCTATCCTATCCGAGTCCGAGTTTACCCCTTGCACTTCGGACAGCCATGCATCCTGGCTCCCGAGACCCTTTCATAGAATTCCAACAATTACTCCCGCTCCTCAAAAGCCCACAGGAACGGAGTTGATGCTCCTACATCGCCACCTTACTGTCGGTGATTAGGATATCATCACCTAGTAAAGCATAATCCTGTCAGTTGTGTAAGACACTCCGCTCTCGTCGAGCCGCACTAGCCTACGGGTTCTTCCCACTAGCGCCTATCCAATATCCGATTCAAAAAGAGCTTGGATTACTGATTTTCCTCCCTCTTCGATCGATCCGGAAGACGTTCCCTTAGCAGTTGACATCACAACAGAGTCCTCCGGTCGAGTTGGAAAACAACCCTTGAGACCTACGAGCTCCTAAAGCAAAGAAAGAAATAGACAGACGGCGCACTGAATGGGCGAAACCTCGGGCTCGGGAATTTGCGGCTGTGCTTCTCTCTCAGGAGGGTAAAAAGGGCCAGATGGAGAAGCCCTTCCCGCGTCGCACGCTGAAAGGCACCGGGTGGGTCGCCTGAATGCCGAGTCTTTCTCTGCCGTCAACCCTGGATACGGGATCCTCGTAGTAGGCTGGACCAAGATCCAGCTGAGAGAGGGCAGTCTTTAGGCCCCAGCAGAGAGAAAAGTAAGGATAACGAGCACTCCGCCCGCCAAGCGGGCGGCAGGAGCAGCGGGCAAGAGGCCGTGAGAGGGATGAAAAGGAAGCTCGAACGAAGTGAGAGGGTCTTTTGGCTTCCTCAGGGCCGTGTGAAGCTTAGCTTGCTTTAGCAGCCATGTGATGATTCAAGTTCGATGTAGGCGTAGGAGCTGGGCGGAGCGGTAGCGAAGCTCAGGTGGTAATGCAAGTGCGCAAGCCCTCCAGACCACCATCCGAATAATAATTTAGAAGTACGAGAAGGAAAAGTGTGAAACCCAAAAGGGCGCGGGCCTCCCGGACCCCATTGTCAATAATGTTCTTTAGCGGGAGGTATATCTCGGCTAATGCTTTTGTTTCAAATAAAAGCATCTGCTCTTTCGGCATCTCTTTCGCTTGTCCAGTAACCTCTTCTTTCTCAAAAAGAAAAATAAACTTGTCGGAAATCGCCGGTTGGGTTGGTCCGACCAAGAAAGGCATGGGACTTTTAGGCATTGCTTGGGTCGAGCTAGGCTACCTAGTGATTTACAAGCACCCTCACTGCACACTTTCTATATATCTATCTCCATCCAATCAAAGACGTCCATGCCGAATATGGGTTGTGCTCGAGAGGCTATGAATCAATTGGACCTGCCAATCGAATGAATCGTAACACTCGTAATGATCGACTTTACGAAGATTCCATTGGATTCCGGAAGCTTCAAGTAGCAGTAGAAGTAGATTACGTAGTAGTGGTAGCTTGTGACCTCTCCTCTGAACCCTATTCTTTTCCACTAACATCTCGCCCGGTAGTAGTAGCTTCCTCCTCTCGCCGAGTACCTTCTATAATTGCTCTTTCTCCGGGTTCGTCCTCTTCTTACAGCTTACTCCTCGGACTCAGCTTCTGCCTTCGTCCCCTCGCACAAACGACTTAACTCAGCCTGTCTTTGAAAGTGCTTCGTAGCCTGAGATTTGATTCCTTGGCGGACGATGGTAGTATCCTTTGCATCTACTTTTTTCAGGATGTTGTCTACTTTGGTGATGGCGTTAGGTGCCGTCTTTGGATAAGGGGCTAGTCTACGATTGTGTAGGTTGTCTCCAGTCCCCCTCTGCCGTCGTTTCAGTGACTCATAGGGCTTCCCTCAGCTCAGTCTTTTTCGTTCTTGAGAATGGTCGCAGCCATCCCCAACCTTAATGAATGGACTATGAAGGGATCAGTCAAGCGGTTCGGGTTTTTGGTCGGTTCCCGTTCGCCTTTCCCCCCCTCATAATCTTTCTTGTGTCACTCCTATGAATCCTAAACCTGGGAGAGGTTTGAAGACGCTCGACCGTAAGGGAAACGTCCCTACGTACCTACCGAAAGCTGAAATCAAAAAGAAAGAAGAGAAATTGGGCCATCTTTCTCGAGAGAGGCCGCCTTCTCTCAGGCCAGCAGTCTTCTACTTCTAGTCGACTTCCTCGCCTTATTATACTATACATATTGGAGTTGCCACCAGAGGTTGGTTGGCGCATTCGGTAAAGTCTTCCGCTAGCTGGCGGATAGCAAGCAAGAAAGCTCAAAGCCAGCCGTAAGTAAGGGGTCCATGGATTCGTGTGAGTGGCTTTGTCTTTCGTGAGCGTAGGCAGTAAAGGAGAACGTAAGTATTTGCTTT
The DNA here is from genome assembly GCA_029948455.1 of Solanum rostratum. Taxonomy (NCBI): domain Eukaryota; kingdom Viridiplantae; phylum Streptophyta; class Magnoliopsida; order Solanales; family Solanaceae; genus Solanum; species Solanum rostratum. Next base: position 33,597,587 of record CM057048.1, on the reverse strand, counting down.
TGAAGATCCCTTTCCCGCCAGCTTAGCTATGTGCTTGGTGTCAGCTACTAAGCCCCTTTTGAAGGGAACCCGACCTACCAACATACTTTAGTAAGTAGTTAGCTTAGTCAGTGAATTCGGTGAATAAGCGCGTGGAACTCTTGCTTGTTCGAGTGACTCATAGGGGTTCCCTCAGCTCAGTCTTTTTCGTTCTTGAGAATGGTCGCCACTTCTACCAGGTAAGGAAAAAGGAATGGATTGCATGTGGTCAAATTGCCTAGGAAACATTTTTTTGTGGGAGCGGGCCAATTGATAGCCATAAGAATAAAAAGGCATACCCTTATCTATAATAACAACAAAGAAAAAACAAATGTGTTTTAAACCAAAATGAGAATTCAATCACCAAGTGGATATCTCGAGAACTAAAGGTGCCAAGCCTCGGATTCGACTTGAAATGAGGATAAGGGTTCCGGGCGATCGATCTACATCTTTCCCCATAGCCCTGGGGCTGTGTCTCGATCTCCTATGTGTGAAATAGTTGGGACTAGTTCCTATAGAGATTCCCCTTGGTCTAATTCCACGCCTTATGACGAAAGGGGAGTCGGCGTGGCGTAAAGTGATGATTTGGGGGAATGAGCGGCCGGAGATTGATTGAAAAGGCAGGCCCAGCCGACCCTCTCCCCCCCTAACCGCCTATCTACTCGTGTTCGTAGCTCGATCGGAGGTCAAGACTGGCATCAACAAAACTGCCCTTCCATATAGATCGTCGTGGCATGAACGAATTTCTGTGCTTCGATTCCGTCCCCTTCGCTCACGAAAATTTTAAGTGTTGAACATTGCGAGAATTAACTTAAGTGTCACCTCACGGGCAGTGTTCACGGCCCTTGAAGTGCTTCAAGAACCGTGTTAGTGCTAGTGAAGCCCTGACGGCCCAATTTTCATCCGCTTCATTAATGGCTTTTATGTAAATATGATTTCTTTTTATTGTGTTTTACGACCTTTTAACCTATCCTCAACCCCTAAATCAGTTGATATCCTTCCATTCTAATTCATTCTCATTGAAAACACTCTCACCCTAAAATCATTCCTAAAAGCCTCTCTAGGTTCCTCTCTGAAGACTCAAGCAAGGGTTCAACTGGGGATTCAACTTAAAATAAATTCTTCTCAATTCCAACTTCTCATTCAAGGTATGTGGGATTGATTCGTGGTCCCTTTCAACCAAGAAGACCCAAACCCTTTTCAATGGATTTTCATGAAATTAAGCTTACTTTGAATGTGGGTTTTTCATTATAAGATTTATTAAATTCAATTGATGTATGGGTTGTATTTTATTTATGATTTTAAGTTACTTTAACCCCTATTGTGATGATTTACATTGAAGATATGAAGTTATGAATATACATGTCCCCTTTAAAGCTTGATTTAGGCATGGGTGATTTATATTATATTTTAAATGTGGATTTGATTATGGATTTACTTCAATTTGATATTATATTATTTTAAATATGGATTTTAGATTGAATCTCAATTACCAATGATATTGTCACATCATCCATGGCATATGCATTCATGAACATTGGTTTTGTGGAAATTATAAAGTGGGTTACGCCCAATTATATGTTATGATATGATTTTGATAAGGTATTGGTTACGACAAGAATATGATCACATACATGTCTTATGAATATAGCTTTTAAGCATTTTGTATGCTTGCACCATTCCGTATTTGTAATCAAGCTAGTCTAATGCATGAATATTATAACTACAAATTATGATTTGGCATTTGAGCCTAAATGTGTATTGACTGGATTTTAAATGACTATTCCCTTTTTGAAAGTATGTATATATATACTAAATGTATTCTCATGGGATGTTGACTTAGCACTGATGGATTGGGAATGTTAGGGCCATCCCCAAGGGTCCTCTCCCTTTTCTCGAACTTTGTGCCTAGCATATTTTATGAGTATCCTATCCGAAATGGGTGGTTTTCCCATAAGGAAGGTTGCTTCATATGAAATGGATGATGTTTTGATAAGGTGATTATGTTTTTGTATGAAAAGCCTTAACGTGATGGGTGGTGTTCCCATAAGGGGGTTGCTTCATATGAAATAGGTGTTGATCCCGTAGGATGAAGTATGATTTACCTTTTGCAAGTAGACCAGCTCTATACTGATAAAGGAATTTTATCGGGATTCCAAGTACTAGCTCACTTGGTCTTACTCTTGTCGATTGAGGCCACATCCCTACTATATGTTAAAATCATTTCATTCATGCATCATAAATTTCATGGCATATTGTATATTTCTCTCTTGGATATATGATATTTCCTATATTATGTGCCCTTGTCATCTAACATTTAAGTGTAGGTTGAACAAGTCATATGTATTGCATGCCCGCATACTTAGTACATTCAAACGTACTAACACAGACTCTATGCTTAAATGATTTTACCTTGTAGGGGCCGAGCTCTATGACTATCCACAGCTTGACGAGTAGCTCGATTCTCGAAAGTTGAACTTGCGGTCAATCCCATCCTCCAAGGACAAGACACCTTATTCTACCTATGCTATTCTAAATTACTTTTTTGTTTTAGGGTGAGCCCGGGACATGTCTTGGCCCCCATTCCATCTTATGTCTAGAGGCATTATTGGACATCTAGTAGACTTTTGTAGATTCTATATGTTATGTGTTGTATTTGTAGCTTATGTTTTCGGTTATCTCTTGGAAATGGTCATTATGGATTTATTATGGAAATTATGTATGCATGCATGTATGGTGTGGAAATGTGGAAGGCCTAAGCCCCGTTTGCCCTCATAGGGTGAGTCCTAGTTTTCCATCCCTTAGTTTTATATGTTTATTATTTGAATGCGCTTTTGAACCGATGATGTGGATTTGGATACTTTGAGGCTTGTTTAGGGACTCTTGGGTTTCCATTTGTTGTGTCACCTGTAAACCCTAGTCCCGAGTCATGAAAAAAGATGGTATCAGAGCACTAGGTTTATAAATGGTCCTCGGAATCCAACATGCCCCGTTAAGTAGAGTCCAATTCATTGGTGTGAAGTGTACCATGCCTATGAATGGGAGGCTGCGAAGGTGTTCTAGGAATTGATCTCACTTCTTCATGCCTTATTTTGTGTTGTGGCCAATATATTTGGTCTCCTAATCTTGAAGGTGTCATTGCTCCATTTAAGAAGATTCCTCGAGGAAGACCCCACTTACCAAGGTCAGTTCCGGCTGATGAGGGTCATGTACCTCAGTGGCCTATGGATGAACAAATCTCTAACGGTGAATTCCATGCGGCCTTTGTTATGCTTACCCAGGTTGTGACGTCTCAGACTAAGCAGGCTAATCTTCCACAAGATCCTAAGCAAGCTTCTAAGGTGAGGGATCTCACCTGGATGGATCCTCTTGAGTTCCATGGGTCGAAGGCTGATGAGGATGCTCAGGAGTTCATTGATGAGCTCACCAAGATATTGAACATTATAGGTGTCACTTCAGAGGAGAAGGTTGAATTGGCTGCCTATCAACTGAAGGATGTGGCTCAGGTGTGGTACACCTAATGGTTTATGGAGAGGGATTGCGGTCAGGGCCCACAAAGAGTTCCCCAAGGTGTTTCTCCAAGGAACAACATGTTTTATGCACTCCATGTCTGTCAAGAGGATGAGGAACCTCCGGATGTTGTGACTGGTATGTTAAAACTTTTTGATTTTGATGCTTATGTTTTGCACGACCCATGTGCAAATTTGTCTTTTGTGACTCCTCTGTTAGCCGTTAAGTTTAGTTTGAGTCCCAAGATTTTTGAAGGACCCTTTCTCAGTTTGTACTCCCATGGGTGAATCTGTTGTCGCACATAGAGTCTACCATGGTTGTCCTGTTTCTGTATTGCACTATGTTTTCCCATGTGACCTTGTGGAACTTGAGATGTTCGATTTTGACGTGATTCTTGGGATGGGTTGTTTGCATGCATCATACGCCTCTATAGATTATAGAACCTGGAGGGTCAAGTTCGAACCTCCCGGTGAGCCCATTCTTGAATGGAAGGGTAGTGACTCCTCTTTTAAAGGTCGGGTTATTTCCTACCTCAAGGTCCAGAAGAAGATTTCCAAGGGGTGCATTTATCATATTGTGAGAGTCAAGGATATGGAGTCCAAAACACCTACTCTTGAGTCGGTTTCGGTAGTAAATGAGTTTTTTGATTTGTTTCCCGAAGACTTGCCTGGTGCCTGAAAGGGAAGTAGACTTTGACATATATCTTCTCCTGGATACTCAACCTATCTCCATTCCTCCCTATCGAATGGCACCGGCGGAGTTGAAAATGTTAAAGGATAAATTGAAGGACTTGTTAGAGAAAGGTTTCACTAGGCCAAGTAAATCGCCATGGGGTGCCCCAGTATTATTTATAAGGAAGAAGGATGGATCTCTTTGAATGTGCAGTGATTATAGGCAACTGAATAAGGTGACAATTAAAAATAAGTATTTATTTTCCAGGATCAATGACTTGTTCGACAAACTTCAAGGAGCTACTCACTTCTCAAAGATTGACCTTTATTCCGAGTATCATCAGTTGAAGGTTGGGGAGTATGATATTACCAAGATGGCCTTTCGGACAAGGTATGGGCACTTTGAGTTTTTGGTGATGTCGTTTGGCTTAACCAATGCTTTGGCCGTGTTCAAGTATATGATGAATCAAGTGTTCAAGCCATTTCTTGATAGTTTTGTGGTGGTCTTCATTGATGATATTCGCATTTACTCCCAAAGTGAGCAGGAACACGGGAATCATTTGAGAATGGTTCGACAAACCTTAAAGGAGAAGAAGTTGTATGCCAAGTTTAGCAAATGTGAATTTTGGTCGGGTGAAGTGGCCTTTCATGGTCATGTGGTGTCCATTGATGGTATCAAGGTAGATACGAAGAAGACTAAGGTCGTGAAGAATTGGCCCAGACCGTTGACTCCCTCGGATATTCCCAGCTTAAAGGGGCTGGCAAATTATTATAGGAGGTTCGTTGAAGGGTTCTCATCTATTGTGTCTCCGTTGACTAAATTAACCTAAAAGATGGTTAAGTTTGTATGGTCAGATGAATGCGAGGGGAGTTTCAAAACTTTGAAGGATCGGCTCACATCGGCTCCCATCTTGACCTTACAAAACAACTTGGAGAGATTTGTGGTGTATTGTGATGCCTCACAGATTGGTTTGGGTTGTGTACTTATGCAGCATGGTAAGCTGATAGTGTATGTATCAAGGTAGTTGAAGGTGCACGAGCGTAATTACCCAACGCATGATCTTGAGTTGGCGGCAATGGGTTTTGCCTTGAAAATCTGGAGGCACTACATGTATAGGGTGCATGTTGATGTCTTCACTGATCACAAAAGTTTGCAATATGTATTCAGTCGAAGAGATCTCAACTTGGGGTAAAAGAGATGGTTGGAACTCTTAAGGGACTACGACATGAGTGTTGAATATCATCCCGACAAAGCCAATGTTATAGTTGATGCTCTCAGTAGGATGTGTATGGGTAGTGTGACGCATGTTGAAGAGGAAAGGAAGGAGTTATCAAAGGATGTTCACCGGTTTGCTAGGTTGGGTATTAGGTTGTCCGACTCAAATGATGGTGGTATCCATGTTCGAAGCAAGGCAGAATCTTCCGTAGTGGTTTATGTAAAGGCTAAGCAAGATTTAGATCCATCGCTGATTGAATTGAAGAAATTGGTTACCAAAAAGGAGATTAGGAGATGGTGTTCTCCGGTACAAAGACTGGCATTGTGTTCCAAATGTGGATGATCTTAGAAGGGTAATCATGAGTGAGGCTCACAACGCTCATTATTCCATCCACCCGGGGTCTACTAAGATGTATCACGACTTGAAGGAAGTGTATTGGTGGCATGGTATGAAGAAAGACATAGTTGAGTTCATATCTGAATGTCCAAGTTGTCAGCACGTGAAGGTATAGCACCAAAGGCCCAGTGTCTTAGCTCAAGATATTGAGATTCCTACTTGGATATGGGAAGATGTGAACATGGACTTTATGGTTGGTTTGCCTCAGACCCGAAGACAATTTGACTCCATTCGGGTCATCGTGTATCGGATGACTAAGTCGAGTCATTTCGTATCGGTCAAGACTGCTTTTTGCGTAAGATTATGCAAGGTTTTACATCCAAGAATTGGTGATATTGCATGCTGTGCCTAGTGTGACGACCTGCAACTATTTTTGCCTATAGGAGAAGAATCTAGAGTCTTTGAGTGGTTTACGGAAGATTCTAGAACCGTATAGAATACACTAGTAGTATGTAGCTTTCTATAGAATTGTATAGAAGTGTGTGGAGGATTCTAAAGAAAGGACTAATTTGTAAATATAGAGGACTTGTAGTGTAAATACTATTTACACCTCGGCCCTTTAGGAGTAGTATAAATAGATTGGGCCATTTTCATTTGCAAACCATCCAAGAATCAATTGTAAAGCATTCATCCAAGTTATAAAAAAGTCTTGCTTTCTAAAGCTCTCTTTCTTTCTTATAAGTCTTCTATCTAGCGTTTCCTTAGCAGTCTTAGTTGAAAGGCTTACTAGTGTTTGCAAGATCGTGAAACATTCATGAGCACATTGACTAGTGCCACACGGAAGTCTTAGCGATAGTTCTATGTTTGTGACAATGTGGTATCAGAGCAGGTTTGAACTTAGGGAAGCATGGCAAGTGAAGGAGACGTCAACGCCACCAACACCGCTAACGTTATACTCGATCTTGGCAAGAGCCACAAAGGGAAGAAAAGCTCCAAGAAGGTGGAGGAGGTGTTGGTCGGACCAACACCAAGCGAGGCCATAACAACCCACTCACTCTATGTCGCTGAGTCGAGCGACAATGAATGAGGCAAGGAACCTACCAACGTCGCGCTCGACATGGGATGGGTCGCGAGGGTGGATGCTGCCAGGAAGGCAGTAGAGTTCTTGGGCAAGCACTTGAACAAGTTCAACAACAAGTTCAAGACCTTGGAGGTATTCACCTTTGAGGAGAATGAAAGCATCCGGAAGGAGTTGGGCAGACATCAGGTTGCGGTTTTCCCATCTGAGGGAGACCATCACTTCCTTGGAGTGATAGCTCATGGGGGCACTGAGCAAGATGGAGGCTATGAGCGTCTCGATGGAGGTTGTGGGTGCAAGGGTGAGGGCACTTGAGGAAGGCGCGGCTGATGGGAGATGCGTAGGGATTGCTGGAGAAGGGGAGGCCAGGATTGAGACTCCCAAGCCACCTGTCTTTAAAGGCGTCTGTGACGCGCAAGAGGTGGAGAACTTCTTGTGGCACTTAGAGAATTACTTCAAGTGTAACAAGGTGAGGATAGATGAGAGGAAGATCAACACAACCGTGTTGTATCTGATGGAAATGACCATGCTATGGTGAAAGCGCAAGGAGTCGAAAATAGGGAAGGGGCTATGTGCCATCAACACATGGGAACAATAAAAGGCTAAGTTCAAGAAGGCCTTCTTCCCGAATAATTTCATCTACGAGGCAAAGCAAAAGTTCAGGGAGCTGAAGCAGACGGGTAGCATAAGGGCCTACTTGAAGGAATTTACTACCCTAACACTTTAGATTCCCAACCTCACGGATGAAGATATGATGTTCCACTTCATGGAAGGCCTACATAACTGGTCTAGGATGGAGCTAGAACGTCGACAAGTTAGGACCATCTACGAAGTCATCACACAGGCGGAGGCTTTGACGGACTCTCGACACAACAGGCAAGACAAAGGCCGAGAAAAAAGCTCGGGAGGTAGTAATGACCAAGGTGGGGGAGATGGTGTCGAGGGCAAGGGTTGGCAGCCCCACCCCAAACATCATGATACCCACAGGCCTGATAACAGGAGGGTCGGTCATTTGGGCAACGGAGAGGGCATGGTGCAACCCGTAAAAGAATTTAAGTGTTACATATGCGAGGGCCACATAGCTATATGAAGTGTCCCGAACTGAAGAGTCTTGTTGCCATACTTTGGGAGCGGAAGGAGCAGAAGGTGCAGGAAGAGGCACCTGTATTAGGAGAAGCTGGCACAGCTCGAGTAGGCATGATTGGGCTATGCGGGGCGATCACAAAGCTACAAGAGAAGCCAAAAGACCGTGGTGGCGTAGTACATGGACATCATAATTAATGGGATACCCGCTCACGCCATGGTCGACACAGGTGTAGAGGTTAACATTGTGACCAAGTCTGCAGCAACCAAGTTAGGGCTGAAATATAACCCAAGCAATGCGTAGCTCAGGACGGTTAATGCACCACTGACTCCTGTGTGTGGACTTGCTCAGGGAGTCGACATAGTGTTGGGCGAGTAGCGTGGAAAGACCAACTTCCATATAGCACAGATAGATCTCTTTGACATCGTCTTTAGACAGGAGTTTTTCCGGAAGTGCCATCTGGTGATAGACCCTACCTCCAACAACTCGTGGTCATGGAGCACGGAGGTTCCTTCATGGTGCCCTTGGTCGAGATGCCCAAGTCAGAGGGACTAGCCCAAATATCGGCCTTATAGCTTGTGGAAGAGATTAAGGGAGGGCCACCATTGTCATGTTACACGCCCGCTGAGATGAAAAGTCATCGGATAAGGAGTCGTCGAAGAAAGCCAAGCGAAAGCAAAGATGACCAACCACATCAGTGCTCCTTAGGTACTAGAAGGGGCAAACTCCAGCAGAGACCACACAAGTATCACATTGAGGTATGTGGCAGTTCAAAGGTGGAGACTGAGAGTTCCAACAACAGCATTGCACTGAGAACATCGCAATATCAGGTGCAGTTGTGTGTGGTGACCCGCCACTATTTTTGCCCACAGAAGAAGAATCTAGAGTCTTCGAGTGGTTTACTGAAGATTCTAGAACCGTATAGAATACACTAGTAGTATGTAGTCTTTTCTAGAATTATATAGAAGTGAGTGGAGGATTCTAGAGAAAGGACTACTTTATAAATATGAAGGACTTGTAGTGTAAATATCATTTACACCTTGGCCCTTTAGGAGTAGTATAAATAAAGGGGGCCATTTTCATTTGCAAACCATCCAAGCATCCCAGAATCAAGTGTAAAGCATTCTTCCGAGTTATAAAAGTCTTCCTTTCTAAAGCTCTCTTTCTTTCTTATAAGTCTTCTATCTAGCGTTCCCTTAGCGGACATAGTTGAAAGTCTTACTAGTGATTGCAAGATCGTGAAAGATTCATGAGCAAATTGACTAGTGCTGGACGAAAGTCTTAGAGATAGTTCTAAGTCTGTGACACTAGTTCCATCATATCGGATCGGGGCACACAATTCACTTCCCACTTTTGGAGATCATTTAAGAAGGGACTTGGAACTAGAATTAAGTTGAGCACCGCTTTTCATCCTCAAACCGATGGGCAAGCTAAGAGAACTATTCAGACCTTGGGGTATATGATGAGGGCTTGTGTGTTGAAATTCAAGGGTAATTGGAATTATCACCTTCCACTCATTGAGTTTGCCTATAATAATAGTTTCCATGCTAGCATTGGTATGGCACTGTTTGAGGCATTGTATGGAAGGGGGTGTAGGTCACCAGTTGGGCCATTTGAGTTGGGGGAAATGGCACTAATTTACCCGGATTTAGTGTTTGAGGGTATGGAGAAGGTGAATTTAATCATGGAGAGATTAAAGGCATTCCAAAGTCGCCAAAATTCCTATTCATATGTTAAGAGGAGGGATCTTGAATTTCATATAGGTGATTGGATGTATGTGAAGATTTCACCTATGAAGGGTGTGATGTGTTTTGGTAAGAAGGACGAGGTAAGCCCCCTGGTATATTAGCCCTTATGAGATTGTGGAGCGGATTGGGAACATGGCTTATAGGTTGGAGTTGCTTGCAAACTTGAATTCCATTCACCCTATCTTCCATATTTCTATGTTGAGGAAGTTAGTTGGTGATCCTAGTACTATTGTGGCTTTGGGGGGAATCGAGGTTGAAGAGAACTTGTCCTATGAAGAAGTCCCAGTGGAGATTTTGGATAGGCAAGTGAAACAACATCGTAAAAGGATGTAGCTTCGGTGAAGGTACTTTGGAGACATCAACATGTAGAGAGTGCTATATGGGAGGCGGAATTGGACATGATGAAGTGATATCCCTATCTTTTCCAATCTACTTAAGCCTAAGGTACTAGGTTCTTCCTCTTATAAATAGTCCTAATTCTTTCACTCTTGAGTCTCATTACGTGACATGCATACATGTGCTTGAGAATGATTTTTATGGGGTTTTGAATGATTTTGAATACATTTTGACATGGGTTTTAAGGACTTTATGTTCTTCAATGATGAACTATGCATTATACCTTGTGTTTGAACGTTTCACATCTTGGGGATAGCTTTCAAGCCATGTCATTGAAAATTCGGGGACGAATGTTCCCAAAAAGGAGATGATGTAAGGACTCATATTTTCAAACCACTTTATCGGACCTCATAATGTCGCCCCGAGAGAAACTTTGACCATGTGTCACCCCATGGGAGGTCAACATGGCCAGTGTGAAGTGATATAGACCATGTGGCCTCCAGTGGAGAGGCACTTGGCCATAATTTCGATTATACGGATTCGACAGAGATTTTCAGGTTTAGTGTGGTTGCACGACCACCCACATGATCCATGTGGTGTATCATGAGCCGTGTGGCTCACCGTGTTGCTCGCAACATGAAATGTTTCTAAGTTCAAAATCACTGTTTCGTATTTTTCTAAATGTCATCTCACGATTCTTGATACGACCCGTGTAGTGTCACTCGGGTCGTGTAGCCATCTGTATGGTACCCCTTCGCTCCAGAAAATTCTAAGTGTTGAACATTGTGAGAATTCATTTAAGTGACACCTCACGGGCACTATTTACGACCCGTGAAATGTCTCACGAACCGTGTCAGTGCTAGTGAAACCTAACGGCCCAATTTTCATCTATTTCATTAATGGCTTTTACGTAAATATGATTTATTTTAATTTTGTTTTATGACCATTTTTATCACGCCCAAATGAATCAACTAATGGTTGACCATCATCTTCATTTTCTTGAGTTTCTACTCTTTCCATTTCAACCTATGAATTAGATTAAGAGCAGAGAAAGTTTAAAAAATAAAATTGATCCAGTATTAAGAACAAACAAATAATCACACTAAACATTCGATTATAAAATTTAACTAGAAGTTTCTTCATATGAGTCCTTGTATACATAATCAGGTTTTCTTTTCCTTTTAGCAACAAAGATGTCCTTATTTGTCGGAGCAACAGAACTTTCTTTCTTTTTCCCCTAGTACATGAAGGTTGACATTGCTACCTTTTCAAGTTTATTAGTTTATAATACATAAATAGTAAGAAAAAATAACAGATCTCACGAATTATGGCAAAGCTTGATTTGCCAACGTTGTGTGGATATCTTAACTTTTCCAATTCCCTGCATTTGTTTTTGACATGTTACTGTAGGTAATGAGATAGTTAAAAAAAAGAAAAAAATTGAACATGAAATGCATAAATCAAATATTCTTGGAATTTTAGTTTTTGTCCATGATATGAATCATACCTGAACTTTCTCAAAGTTCCAATATTCACGGAGATCCTTAAATTCAGATTGTGAAACAAATGAAGGCCTTTTTACCATTTGAATGTAATAAACTTTCACAATACTGTGATGTATTGTCCTCTCTTGGGCCTATCCCATTAAGGAGTTATCCCTTTAGGCTCACCCCAAAAGGCACCTCACAGTATTAGTTCTAATTCTTCACTTAAATAGCCCAAAACTCTCCCTCTTTTATTTGATATGGGATGTTCCAAAGTGAGCCAGGTGTTACGTATCTTCATCCCTACACTTACCTCTCATAGAGACTCATCATCCTCGCTGAGGATTTCCCTACCATCGACTAGTTGACAGTCGGCTTTGATACCACCTGTAATGACCTGGTATAACACTGTAAAGTATTGTCCGTTCTTGGGCCTAGCCCATAACAGATTTGTCCCTTTGGGCTCACCCAAAAGCCGCCTCATAGTATTAGGTCTAATCCTTCACTTAAATAGCCCAGACCTCTCCCTCTCTTTTTCGATGTTGGGATTTGCCTAAGTGAGCCAGGCGTTACGTATAGATGTCCTTGCACTTACCCCCCGAAACGTGGCTAGGTCCATCATATCGGATCGTGGCACCCAATTCACTTCTCACTTTTGGAGGTCATTTAAAAAGAGACTTGATACTAAGATTATGTTGAGCACCGCTTTTCATCCTCAAATCAATGGGCAAGATGAGATGACAATTCAAACCTTGGAGGATATGTTGAGGACTTGTGTGTTGGAGTCCAAGGGTAATTGGGATGACCACCTCCCACTCATTGATTTTGCCTATAATAATAGCTTCCATGATAGCATAGCTATGGCACCGTTTGAGGCCTTCTATGGGAAGAGGTGTAGGTCACTAGTGGGGTGGTTAGAGTTGGGGGAAATGACATTGATTGGCCCAGATTTAGTGTTAGAGGCTATGGAGAAGGTGAAGTTTATTAGGGAGAGGTTAAAGACAACGCAAAGTCACCAAAAGTCCTATTTAGATGTTAGGAGGAGGGACCTTGAATTTTATATTAGTGACTGGGTATATGTGAAGGTTTCAGCTATGAAGGGTGTGAAGCATTTTGGGAAGTAGGGCAAGCTAAGTCCCCGGTATGTTGGCCCTTATGAGATTGTTGAGTTGATGGGGGAAGTAGCTTATAGGTTGGAGTTGCCTCTGAATTTGAGTTCTATTCACCCAGGTTTCCATGTGTCTATGTTGAGAAAGTTAGTTGGTGATCATATCAATATTGTGCCTTTGGAAGGTGTTATGGTTGGGAGAACTTATCTTATGAGGAAGTCTCGGTGGAGATTTTGGATAGACAAGTGAAGCAGCTCCATAACAAGGACGTAGCTTCGGTGAAGGTACTTTGGAAAAATCAACACGAGGAGAGAGCTACATGGGAGGCGGAGCTGGACATGATGAAGTGATATACCCATCTTTTCCAATCTACTAAACCCTAGGGTATTAGGTTAGTTCTCTTCTAAATGGTCCTAACTCTTTCATTCTAGAGTCTCATAATATGATATGCATACATGTGCATTAAAAAGATTTTTATGATGTTTTAAATGATTTTAATATGCTTCCACCTGAGTTTTAATGACTATGATTTTCAAGTGGTGAGTTATGTATTGCATCTTATGTTTGAAATTTTCATGTTCTAAGTGAAGCCATTCAAGCCTTGTTCTTGCACATTCAGGGACGAATTTTCCCAAGGGGGATATGGTGTAATGACCCAAACTTTGTACGACCTCAATGGAGCATGGAAAATTGCTTCTGAAAAAGTTTTGGACTAAGGTGAAGCTTCATGGAAGCCTTCACGGACCGTGTGAGGTCACACGACCCATGTGGAGCATCCATGTAGTGGCCCTTGGCCTTTGGAGGATGTTTGGCCCTTAAACATGGTGTTTTAAACTAAGGCAGACCACACTTGGACCCCTCATGGTCCATGTGACACTTCATGGACCATGTGATGGCCTTTGCTTGAAATCCCACAATTTTGGGACCAAGCATGGTCACACGGCCAAGCTCACAGCTCGTGTGGGGTGTCACGACCCGTGTGGCAAACCGTAAGGCTTCCGGAGTGAAATTTCTTTATGTATGAAATAACCATCTCGTAACTTGATCTTGGAATTTTTCTAAGGAGAGGGGTACGAGCAATGTCACAGCCTGTGTGACACTACACGACCCGTGTGACCTCCCGCGAAGGTGACTTTGTTAAAAAATTCTTTAGGATGGGATCTTCAAGCTCAAGCTAAGTTTACTTTCAAGCCTTCAATTCAAGATTATTTATGTTATTTAAGGCCATCATGGGTCTCCTACATCAAGTCAAGTTCAAAGGAATTCTATCGGTTAAGTTTTTCACAAGTACCGATAGAAGGGTCAACTTTAAGTGATCATATAGCTTAGCATAAAAAGAACTCGATGGCTAATGACCTTTCAAATTGAAACCCTTTGAATTAGCTTTCCAATGCATCCAATTTCACCTCATTATGTGTTCGGAGCAAGAAGTTATGCCTTTTTTTGTAGAATATGTCTAAGTTATATGTGGAGCTATCATGACCCGGACCTAGGGCCTAGGAGTGACACAACAAATAGGAACCGAGAGTCCCCAAACAAGCCTCAAAGTATCCAAATCCATATCATCGGTTCCGAAGGGCATTCAAATAGTAAACACATAGTTCTAAGGGATGGGAATTTAGGACTCACACTATGGGGATATCGAAGGAAAAGAGATTTACATGGATCCACATAACACATAGCACATAACACATAGCATATAAGAACAAAGTGGTGGGTAAGTATTACTCAATCAATGGGGGCAATATCGGGCTTAGGATCTTCCACATTTCTACCTCATACATATCATAATTCCCATAGTCGATCCATGATAGCCATATTTAATAGATTACCGAAGTCATAAGCTTCAAATACAACACATAACATATAGAATCTACGAGAGGCTATAAGATGTCCAACGATGCCTCTAGTCATAAGATGGGATGGGGGCCAAGATATGTCCCAGGCTCACCCTCAATCAAGAAGATAGACAGAAAACGACATAAGTAGAAGGAAGGTCATTAGTCCTTGGAAGATAGGATTCACCACAATATCAAATCTCCGACTTTGAGCTACCAAACAAGCAGTGGATGATGGTAACAAACGGTCCTTACATGGTAAAATCATGTAGGCGTCGAGTATACATTAGTATGTTTGAATGTACTACTATGCGAGCATACAATGCATATGACTTGTTCGATCTGCACTTAAATGTTAGATGACAAGGACACATAGTATAGGAAGAATCATATATTCAAGGGAGAAATATACAATATGCCATGAAATTCGTGATGTATGAATGAAATGATTTTCATATGTAGCGGGGATGTGATCTCAGCCATCGCCTCACCGGTACAGTGGTGGTCTACTTGCCAAAGGTAAACCATACTTCACCTTATGGGAACACCAACCATTACGAAAAGGATTTTCATACCATAACATAATACTTCACCTTACGGGAACATCACCCATTTCATATGAAGCGCCCCTCCTTACGGGAACACCACCCATTTCGAATAGGATTCTCATAACATATGCTAGGCACATATTTCGAGGAAAGGGAGAGGACCCTTGGGGATAGCCTTGAAGCCCCCAATCCATCGGTTCTAAGTCAAAATTCCATGAGAATATACATAGCATATATATACATACTTTCAAAAAGACAGTACTCATTTCAAATCCTTTGAATGCACACTTAGGCTAAGTTTGTAATTATAATATTCATGCGCAGGACTAGCTCAGTTACAAATATAGAATGGTGCATGCACCCAAAATGCTCAAAAGCCATAATCATAAGACATGTATGTGATCACATTCTTGTCGTAACCAACACCTTATCAAAATCATATCATAAAACATAATTGGGCTTAACCCAGTTTATAATTTCCATAAAAACTAATGTTCACGAATGCATATGCCATGGATGATGTGAGAATAGCATGGGTAATTGAGATTCAATCTAACATCGATAATATAATATGAAATTGAAGTATATACATAATCGAATCCACATTTAAAACATAATATAAATCACCCATGCCTAAATCATGCTTTATAGGGGACATGCATATTCATAACTTCATATCTTCAATGTAAATCATCACAATAGGGGTTAAAGTAACTTAAAATCATAGATAAGGTAAACCCATACATAAATTAAATTTAATAAATCATGTAATTAAAAAACCACATTTAAAGTAAGCTTACTTTCATAAAGAAGACATTGATGTGAGACTTGCCGCTCACCCTATCCCCAAGAGGGAAAGCTTTAAGTATCTGGGGTCCATCATCCAGAGTAGTGGGGATATCGACAATGATGTCATACACCGTATTGGGGTGGCTTGGACAAAATGGAGGCTGGCCTCTAGAGTATTGTGGTATAAGAAGATACCACCTAAACACAAAGGTAAGTTCTACAGAATGGTGGTTAGACCATCTTTGTTGTATGGGTTGGAGTGTTGTCCAATAAAAAATGCATATGTTCAGAAGATGCAAGTCGCAAAAATGAGGATGTTAAGATGGATGTGTGGTCACACCAGGAGTAATAAGATTAGGAACGAGGCCATTCGGGAGAAGCTAGAGGTGGTCCCTCTAGCTGACAAGATGAGGGAAGCGAGACTGTGATGGTTCGGACATGTTCAGAGAAGGAGTACTGATGCCCCTGTTAGGAGGTATGAGAGGCTAGATTTTGGAATTACACGTAGGGCTAGAAGTAGACCAAAGAAATATTGGGGGAGGTGATTAGACAAGATATGGGTGAAACTTGATCTCACCAAGGACATGACCTTAGATAGGAAGGAGTGGAGGTCAGGAATTTGAGTAGCACGCTAATGGTTAGATAGGAACGAATGTTAATTGTATGCCTTTTATATGTTATTTATCTGCCTTTTATATGATAATTGTCCCATATTTACTTATTATCATGTGCTTTTCATTATCAATTGCTCTTCCTATGCACTTTCTCTTTCTCTTTCTTTCCTGTTTATCATATCTAGCTACTCTGCTCATGGGTTTTTGTGACGAAGGTTCCGAGGAAACAACCTCTCTACCGCTATGAGGTAGAGGTAAGGTATGCGTACATTCTACCCTCCCCATACCCCACAGGTGAGATTCCACTGGCTATGTTGTTGTTGTTGTTGTTTAATTTCATGAAAATCCATTGAAAAGAGTTTGGGTCTTCTTGGTTGAAAGGGACCAAGAATCAATCCCACATACCTTGAATGAGAAGTTGGAATTTAGAATAATCTAGCTTGAAGTTGAATCCCCAATTGAACCCTTGCTTGCGTCTTGAGAGAGGAACTTAGAGAGGCTTGTAAGAATGATTTTAGGGTGAGAGTGTTTTCGATGAGAATGAATTAGAATAGAAGGATATCAGCTGATTTAGGGGTCTAGGATAGATAAAATTGTAACACCCCACATCTTTCATGTACTAGTCCAACGCAGATGACACATGATATGGCGGGGTCAAATCCGCACACATTTTAAAAGTGCGTGAATTTTAGATTAAAGGGGTATACGTACATCTAACGCCTTAAGATGACCGAGTGTATATAATTTTTAAGTCAAGTTAAGGAGAGTGTGACCTTAAATGAAGTGAAATAAGTGAGGTGCTTGTGGGACTTAGGAAGCTAGCAGGTGAGTCACCTACGTGCTTAGCTTAAATAGGCTAGGTAAACGGAGACAAGACCCAACACTGAATTTGTTCAAGTCCGACAACGAATGAACCCTGAGTTAAGGATGTCATTTGGGCCCATGGTTTAGCATCATAAAAGGACAACATTTGCAGCCCAAGATGAATAGGAAAAGGGCCAAATTACATTCACAACCTAATTCACAACTAGGGCCCAAACTAAGTGTGTATAAAAGAGGAAAATTTGCAGCAAAATCCCATCCAATTGAAGCCCAATAAGGCCCAAGTGAAAAGGCCAAGTTGCTGCATCATAACCTTAATAAAGTAATGCTGGAAATCCAAAAGAAAGTCGGCCAAAAGTGGCCCTATAAAAGGGAGCAAAAACCAGCAACTTTTAGTCATTTTCTCAAGCCAAAGAATTAGATTTCTCTCCAAGTTTCTTCTTTCTATCTCTTCATTTTTTAAATCTGCCAAGGCACACCTCTAGGGTTCTAGAAAAGAACCTAATACTTGAGGGTTAAGTTAAGTAAAAAAACCTATGGTTTGGTGTAATTTTTCCATGAAAAACATGAAGGGTATGCTGGTTGTACTTGTGCAGGGATTTGGGACAGCATGTGTTCCAAAGATTGTGGTCCACTATTCTTGTTAATTAAGAGGCTACCATTTTTCTTGTTAATTAGGAGGCTTCTCTCTTGTTGGTTGGCTGTATTATGAAGTAATATATATGTTTATAATAAGTCTTGGGTTTGTAATGATGTAAGAAGGCTGCTGACCATTTTTATCTTCCGCGAAAATAAGTTCTTATATGATACCTAAATTGCGCTCTTAGTAGGAATTTGTGGACTGAATATTGGGAATGGTTGTCTCATGTTTTCCATCGACTTGGGGGACTGTTTTTGTACTGTTTTAGGACTGTATTTGTGTGTAAATACGTTGAGGACAACTTGGTTGAGGTTGAAACAGATTTGGAATTGTTGATGCCGAAGTGTAGCGAAAGGATGTAATGTTACGTTGCCTACTTGTGTGTTGTGTAGAATTTTTGTATGTTGTACTTTATGAGCTGTTGTAATACTGTTATGGGACTAAAACAAGCTAGATAAGACATGTATATGAGAACATGTATTAAAAAATACGATGAGGAGTGGAAATGTTGAAATAATACTCTTTGGTTGCAAATTCCGAGCTTGCAGCCCGGATATTATTTTTGGGTGAAATTGGATTACCAATATGTGTTTATTAGCTGTTAATACTAGTTTTATCACCTATTATATTGTAGATAAGTGTTTGGAGGAAAAGGATACTACTCCGAGGTAATAATGACATAGTAAAACGAGGTATGTAAGGCTACTTGATTTCCTATTACTTGACATGAAATCTACGTCCGTCCTTGGTACATAGAGGGCACATACCAACTACGACATAACTAATAATTGTATCTCCACTCTTTACCATGTTCATATGTTCCCATACATATCCATTGTAAAACCTACATATGTACTTGGATACAAAATATACATGAGTTCCTTTTTACCAAACAAAGTCCATGTGTTGTTTAATCTCCTGTACGATTTATTAGTTGTGTATCTCTCTTTTCATTGTGGTATTATCTTGTATGGTTGTTTATATGTCACATGTCTATATTCCTACAGTTCTAAAGGTTATGACCACCACAAGAATCATCTGGAAAGTAAATAAAAGATAACTCACAGTTTCTTATTAATGGGTGGTATCCTAGGGGTTGAAGAATCACCTAGCACGGATGGAACCCATATTACGGGGGGTATCCCAGGGGTGAAAGGAAAGCCTAGTATGAGTCGATCCCGTTATTGATTTACCACTGATCAGCTGGTCATTTACATGATATATTGTGCACAGATTATACAATAAAGAATGGTAAAGTAATAAAAACACATCAAGTACATGATTCCACAGTATGACTAAAGGTGGTCTTTTCATCCTTATACACCAGTGTGTGATATCATTTGAGTTCTTATTTTACATACAGTATTTCCTGCCTTATATATTCAGTACATTATCTCGTACTGACGTCCCTTATGGAGGACCTGCATTTCATGCTACAGGTACAAGAGCTACTAGATCTCCCCAGTAAGAGTACAAGACTTTCAGCTGCTATTACTAAGCTCCAGGTTGCTTCGGGGCTTGCGTGTTTAGAACTTGTATTTTGTATTGTATAGTTGGTCATGAGGCGGGGTCTGTCCCGACCCATATAGATAGTGTTCTTTACCTAGAAGCTTTGTAGACTATATAAATCAATGTGTGGTCAAGTAGCATACTATAGACATCGTGGCTCCAACGGCCTAGTCTTATGCATTTACTTTTGGCTTGTTAATACAATTTACTTTCT
The DNA here is from genome assembly GCA_029948455.1 of Solanum rostratum. Classification (NCBI taxonomy): domain Eukaryota; kingdom Viridiplantae; phylum Streptophyta; class Magnoliopsida; order Solanales; family Solanaceae; genus Solanum; species Solanum rostratum. Next base: position 33,578,022 of record CM057048.1, on the reverse strand, counting down.
TTTGACAACATATTGAATATGGGAACCTCTTAAATGTTCATAGCAGCTGCATAGTTAAATGTTGGTTCTCCCGAGCCTTGTCCGCAACGGGTGCCAGTCGTCTTAATGGGACTTAGGGCGTGACAGAAGTGGTATCAGAGCGGGTCGTCCTAGGGAGTCTACAAAGGCATGTCTATGTAGAGTCTTGTTTATGGATGTGTTGTGCACCACATTTATAAGCAGGAGGCTACGTGGCATTTAAGAGTTGTCACTTTCTTTTCATTCTTTAGATCGTGCCATAGAGCCAAGTGTTGTAGGTTGATTTTTTCTAATCTCTAAATCATTTTGTACAACAAGTATGCCTGAAACAAGGAAAAGCAAAGGCAAAAGTGGTAGTTGGTGTACCCAGTCGGGTGAGACGACAAAATGAGGCCCCAAATGAGTCTCTATCAGAAACATCTCAAACTCCTCCATCTCCTGACGAACAAGGAAGTAGTGAAACTCCCCAAGAGCCACCTGCCGATGCTACCGTGCAGGATCTGAGAAATGCCGTCCAATTATTGACTCGTATAGTTGCTGGCCAAAGTCAAAGACAAGAAGGCCCAGTTATAGGTACGGGTGGTGTGGATAGGGCAGCTAGCACGAGGATACATTACTTCCTTAATTTGGACCTTCCATCTTTTAGCGGGTCAGACCCTAATGAAGATCCATAAGACTTCATCGATCAGATCCAACACACTTTAGATGTTATGCACATAAGCGACATAGAAGCTGTGGAACTGGCAGCATATAGATTGAAGGGTGTGGCTATATTGTGGTATGACGCTTGGAAGCAAACTAAGGGTATAGATGCACCTCTAACTACCAGGAAGGAGTTCAAAGAGGTATTTCTTGATCATTACTTGCCATACGAGATCCGAGAGGCCCGGGTAGATCCGTTTCTGAATCTCCACCAAGGGAATATGCGCGTGAGGGAGTATAGCCTTCAATTTAATTCCCTGTCCAGGTATGCTCCTAATGTAGTTGCTACTATGGAAGATAGAGTTCATCGATATGTGGATAGGTTAGATTCGTATCTGGTCAGAGACTGCACCATTGCTTCTTTGAATTAAGACATGGATATAGCGAGGATACAAGCATTTGCACAAAAACTAAAGGATAAGAGGCAAAGGAGAAGGACACAAGAGTTAGAAAGGGGGCAGTCCAAGAAGGCCAGATCTACAGGGTAGTTTGTACCGTCCCAAGGTGAGTTTAGGCCCCAATTTCCTAATAAAACACCTAGACCAGCATCCTCCTACTCTGCAGTCAGTGCTCCACCGCAACTTCAAGGGCCTAGATATAATCAGTAAGGGACAAGGTGCACGGACTACAGGATATTCGATCAGCCAGCAGATTCCCCCTAGGCAGCCTTGCAAATAATGTGGAAGGAGTCATTTAGGTACATGTCATGTTGTGACAGATGCTTGTTATTGGTGTAGTGTACCAGGGCATATTTTGAAAGATTGCCCAAGAAGACGTATAGGTGATATAGCATAACCTACTGGGTCAGCTGTTGTATCATCATCATCTGTTCCTCCATTAAGTAGGGATCAGCAAACACCTACAGGCCATGGTAGAGGTAGTAGAGGGGCAGCTAGCTCCAACGGAGCCTGGAATCGCACTTATGCTCTAGGGAGTCGGAAAAATTTAGAAGCTTCACCCAATGTGGTCACAGGTACATTATCCATCTTTTCACATAATGTATATGCATTAATTGACCCTGGTTCTGCATTATCATATATCACTCCACTAGTGGCTCGGAAGCTTAAAAGAACACCTAAATTATTGAACAAGCCATTTGAAGTGTCTACACCAACCAGTGAATCTATTATAGCTAGAACAGTCTATTATAACTGTGTAGTAACCGTTTGTGACCGTGACACATTGTCTGACCTTGTTGAGTTAGATATGGTGGAATTTGATGTCATAATGTGTATGGATTGGTTAGCTTCTTGCTATGCTACTGTGGATTGCCGAACTAAGAGAGTATATTTCCACTTTTCAAATGAGGAGGTCCTTGAATGGAAAGGTAATGTTGGGGCACCAAAGGGTAAGTTTATCTCCTATTTTAAGGCAAGGAAGATGATATCAAAGGGATATATGTCATCTAGTTAGAGTAAGGGATATGGAGTCTGAATCACCAACTCTCTAATCTGTTCCCATAGTGAATGAATTTGTTAATGTGTTTCCCGAAGAGCTTCCAAGTTTACCTCCAGAACGAGAAATAGATTTTGGCATTGATTTACTTCCAGGTACTCAACCTATTTCTATCCCTCCATATAGAATGGCCCCGGTAGAATTACGTGAATTAAAGGAGCAATTAAAAGATTTGCTAGAGAAGGGTTTTATAAGACCTAGTGTGTCCCCTTGGGGTGCACCAGTGTTATTTGTACGTAAAAAGGATGACACCTTGAGATTGTGTATTGACTATCGACAATTGAATAGGGTGACAATTAAAAACAAATACCCCCTCCCCAGGATTGATGATTTATTTGATCAGTTATAGGGTGCCAAATGCTTTTCTAAAATTGATTTGAGTCAGGTTATCACCAAGTGAGGGTGAAGGAGAAAGAAATACCCAAGACAGCCTTTAGGACACGCTATGGTCACTTTGAATTTCTAGTTATGTCATTTGGGCTGACAAATGACTAGCAGTTTTTATGGACTTAATGAATAGGGTATTCAAGCCATTCTTGGATGTCTTTATAATAGTATTTATAGATGACATTTTGGTGTATTCAAGATCAGAAGAGGACCATGCAAATCATTTATGGCAGGTATTACAAGTTCTTCGTGATCGGCAATTGTATGCTAAGTTTTCCAAATGTGAATTTTGGTTGAAATCCGTGACATTCTTGTGGCATATTGTATCTGATGAAGGAATACAGGTTGATTCACAAAAGATAAAGGCGGTGAAAGACTGGCCAAGGCCAACAATACCCACGAAAGTTCGAAGCTTCTTAGGGTTGGCAGGTTATTACAGAAGATTTGTTGAAGGTTTTTCTTTTATTTCTGCCCCTTTAACAAAGTTGACACATAAGGCGACCAAATTTCAATGGATTGATGCATGTGAAAGGAGCTTTCAAGAGTTGAAAAGCAGGCTGACTTCTGCACCTGTATTAGTGCTTCCAGAAGGTACAAAGGGGTATGGGGTGTATTGTGATGCTTCGGGGGTTGGCTTAGGGTGTGTACTTACACAACATGGTAGGGTAATTGCTGATGCCTCGAGACAACTACGGCCACATAAGAAAAACTACCCAACACATGACATATATACTGATCATAAGAGCCTATAGTACATATTTAAACCTAAAGACCTAAATTTAGGGCGGCGTAGGTGGCTGGAGCTAATAAAGGATTATGATGTTGATATACTATACCATCCAGGGAAAGCAAATGTGGTAGCCGATGCTTTGATCCGCATGGCAATT